>CM050905.1:7945000-8457500 GCA_027726005.1 Juncus effusus | reverse complement strand
TTTCTCCTAACTTTTTTATGGCAGTTAATAGAAAGCGTTGGTTAGTTTCTCCTATTTTTGGCTCGCCTTCTGTTGAATACCACTTTTGCTTGAGAATGTCTTTTAATTTTTTAAAATAATACGATTTTATCCTGGTAATGACTAATGAGTAATATCATTTATTATCCGTCTGTCATTTTTTAAATAACTAATTTAAAAATTTAGCTAATAAATTTAAATTTTCAATTAAAATTGAAAGTACCAATCAATATTTCTGTGCCCGCCTGTGTGGACCCTACCCATAATTATGTAGGATTTCATTATTTGCATAATTATATTTTTGAGATTTTTTATTTTAATATTTATACTCTAATAATTAAGTAGGACTAGTTAGAGATGGGGTCAGGTTCGGGTCGAGTCAATTTGGGTCATGGATCGTTCGGGTCACGGGTCTTTCAAGTCGCGGGTCATTCGGGTTTCGGGTCATTCGGGTTTTGGATCAGTTGGGTTTGGATTATTTCGGATTTCAAGTCATTCGGTTTCGGGTCACAGATCAATTGTGTTCATATTCTAAGTTGGGTTTTGGTTACATCTTACTTATATTAGAAACTGCGAGTCATCTAAATAAGCAATTTATATCAGCTGAACTATTATAATCAGTATTTTAAAGTCAATTATGTTAGAAAAAATCATAAAATCTCCATTTTTGAAATATTTCTGAATAGAAAATAAGCAAATGTCTGAATAGACGTTAACTTATTCCTTTTATTCTACGATGATATATATGTTGATCACAAGCCATGAAAATATGTCATCCTTGAGTTTGATCAAAATCTCTTTCCTGATTGAGAATTAGACTGAATAAATCCAAAATGGTATTAACAACACATGTTAATCCATTTTGAGCATGGCCATGCATTTACTTCAGTCTTAGTTCATCAGGGGGCCCAGAGATATCTCCCCCATGACGAGGGAAACAAATCTCATCTTGGTCACTCATATTTCTCATCATGATTCAGTGCATACTAATGACGACCCTAATGATCGTCCTGTTATGGATGATATATGATCATTGCAGTTCAACATACAGGGATCCATGGTGACCTCAGGCCGTAGAAACAAGCACACTATTCATATGAGAATCATTAATGATATGTACCATGCATATTCTCATATTGTGGTCAGTCCAGTACGTGTTCTCTAACACGTATCTATATTCCAGGCATGACATCTCTATGTCCATGGTCAGCAGAACATGATCGCCTGCAATATACTAGTATAGATATGTAGCTTTGTAATGTGTATTTTTATACACATTTTTAGGATTTTTATCATCTCAAATTCAATCATAATTCACATTAAATGTATGAAAAATGCTCATAATTCATAAAACATAATTTGAAACCTCTTAATACGTTTTTGTGTGATTTTACAGGCGAAAAGGCCATAAAATTAAGAATTGGACCAAAATGCTAATGATGGGCCAAGAATGGCCAAATAAAACTCTCAAAAACCTACAAACATTCACCCAAACATTTACAACAATTCGACAACCTTTTACAACCAAGTAAAACCAAGTCAAACGCCGAAAGTCGCTGAGTTGACCAAAAGTTAACTTTTCTGAAATGATCAAACGGTATACCAAAACGAAGAGCTCGACGAGACGAATCCAACGGTATAATTCTTGCGAACAGAAACCTTCTAAAACTCTCAGAATCGCCAATTGAAAATGTAGTAAAAAACTAGAAAAGTCAACCTTACAGTCAAAGTCAACTCATCTTCTCCAAATTGTTGTTTTTTTTCGAAGTGCTCAAAATCGATTAAACTCACTACCATTTAACTCATCTCGACGAGACAAACCTGCATATATGGGTCCCATGACCTGAAACTACCGAAATTCACCGGAAAATGCCAAAACCTACTGTTCAGCCCAAAAATCACTAATTTCAAGCTGTAATTTTCTTGAGCTCACCATTTTTAATACAGATCTCTATTTGCTATAATTCCAACACCATTCTCTTCTCCTTACTCCCCTCTTTCCAACCATATAAAGAACTAAAAAAGTGATGAAGAATTGAGTGAGATAATCGAGTTTGAAGTAAGTGTTCAATGAAATTGAATTTTGTTTTTGCTGAAATAACTCAATTCGACCTGAAACTTCTCAAGTCCATACATCACTCCAAAGACCTCCTTTTCATTCAAAACCAATTGAATTTTCTTCTCCTATTTTTCCTCTTTCTATGGATATCAAGAACACCGAACATGATGAAGAAATGAGTGAGATAATCGAGTTTGAAGTAAGTGTTCAATGAACTTGAACTCTGTTTTTGCTGAAATAACTCAATTCGAGCTAAAACGGGGCTGAAGCTCGGTTTTTTGAGCATAACTCGAGTTTTACTTGATCATTTCATCCATTCAAGTTGCTATAGTTTCATGAGAAAGTTGCTGGCGGAAAACTGAAGCTGAAGCTCTTCGTTTGGCTCAAACTCGATGAATTCTCAACCAATTTCAGCGTTTCAAAACTCTGTGGATTCGTGACAACGAGGAGAAGATGTCTGGACTGAAAATTTGTGATGAGGTGAAGTATAGAGGAAGATCGTAATCTGATTTGAAATACAACGGAAATGGAGTAGAAAAAAAAGGGCATTGAACTTGGTTCAAACTCAGCGCCAAATAAAGAACAGCGTGCCATACTTTTTTTTTTCACTTGATCAGCGACTCGTTTCACTCAATCAACAACCCATTTTCACCATAGTGGATCAGCAAAGGGAATCACTTTTCAGCGTAACCACTCGCGGTTCAAACTCAGATCCGATCGGAGTGTTGTTTTTCCGCCAAAACAGAGGAAAAAAATTCAGCAACTTCAAATCCAAATATCTCCCTCATTTTTCAACGAAAATTCCTCAAATTCGAACCGTGGCTTCTTTTCATCCGTACGATCGGATCTGGATCAACGGAAATTTCTGTTTTGCACCTGAAAATTCAGATCATGTAAAATAGGAAAATTGAGCTCAAGCCTCCATCTCTCTATTTAAAGCATCTCATTCCTCCATTTTTGAAAAATCAATCATTCCCACACTCTCCTTAACTTATAAACCACTCTCCATTCTTCTTCTTCTTCCTCTAGAACCACCATTGTTGAGTCTCAAAACCTTTTGAGCTCTAATTTTCGTTTTTGAGTGAAATCGAGCAATGTGGGGCTGATTTGGGTGAAATTCGAATCGGTTGATTCTAGCTTGAATCCAGGATCAATTGGAGGTTTGAATCGACTCAAGGGAGCTACCGGCTGGTCCTCCAACTCTCGGTTTAGTCCAATTCTTTTGTAATATCTTGATTTGAATTTTAGATCACAAGAACTCAATTTTGTAATAATCATGATGAAATCTTGTCAAATTATTGTTCTTGTGAATATGTGTGAGTAGATTTAAATAGGGAGGGGAATTTATGAGTTGTATACATGAAATCTTTCTTTAATATCTTGTAATCTTGCTGAATTTTGATGAATAGTCATGAACACACATATTTTTGAATAAATTGGGGAAAATTAGCTTAGTGTTTTTCATCAATTGATCTATTAAATTCAGAGTTTATTGACTTGTTAATCATTTAAAATGCTTAACTTAGTATTTTGTGTGATTAATTTGGAGTTGTGATTGATATAATTCAAGTTTTATTTTGAAATGGCTGTTTTGGAATGAACTAGCTCTTTAATCAATTTCTTGAGCAAATCTTAGCTTAGATTGCTCAAATACATCATCTAAATCTCTAAATGATTAATGATTGTTACATCACATAAATTTCCTATAAAACCCTATTTCTAAACCGAAAATCAAACCCTAATCCAGTTTCTGCTTTGCTGCTCTTTCTTCTCTGTTTTTTAGATTTTTCACACTTCGTATCTAATTCAAATCTGCAAAATTAAATAAATATTTTTACAATTTATTTTTCATTTAGTAGATAATTTTCAAATCAAAATTTTCTCAATTCCGATTTATAATTTGTGAGATATTAATTTTTTAAATTTGCAATTTTTCTGTTTTTGA
The DNA here is from genome assembly GCA_027726005.1 of Juncus effusus. Taxonomy (NCBI): domain Eukaryota; kingdom Viridiplantae; phylum Streptophyta; class Magnoliopsida; order Poales; family Juncaceae; genus Juncus; species Juncus effusus. Next base: position 8,453,478 of record CM050905.1, on the reverse strand, counting down.
CCTTTCTGTCCAGATTTACTGTTTCCTGTCTTCTAAATTTTTAAAAATACTAAAACAAATAATAAAAATATAAAAATAGTCCTACTTAAAGTATTTCGAATTTTAGAATCTAAATCTGAATTTTAAAAGAGTAATTGTTAAAACAGATCATGAGATATTATAACTTTTGTAAGTACTGGTCTGTCAGAACCAGTTTCTGATCCAGATCTGAGTTTTCATTATAATTCTCAAAATACAAAACATAATTATACCAAATTTGAACAGCTAATCCATAATTGGATAATTGAATTTCTATAAAAAATTTGGGATTCTTCAAGCTCTGGTGATTTTTCTATAATTTTCTGAATTTGCTGCTGAACCGATTTTGAATCTGAAATAAGTCCTGGACTGAATTGTAAATAACTCGAAAATCTTGAATAAAATAATAATAACAGTAAAGAACCATATCTTATATCTCTTTTTCTAGTTTCCAACGGTATCTCGTGTGTTGGATTCTGAGTTTATTTGTTCTAGTTACGAATTAAATCACTAAAGTGTGACGTGCTGAATTCTTGAAACAAAACTGAAAATTGAATTTAAACTTGTAAATTTACCTATTAAACCTTGAAGTAAAAATTTTTACACTAGAGATAAATCATTGAGATTAGTAAATTCTTGATACCACACCTCCTTGTGTTCGACCCCTAAACTCATTTACCGCTCATATTCATAAATTGAATAATAGGGAAATATAAATTATTTTGTTAAATTGCGTGAAATATAAACGACGATTTTACCCGATTTACAAGCTTCCTACCTAAAGTATGTTTATCTGTATAAACATCCTACATATCACTAGGGGCAATTTAGAATGCCATTCTTTAGTTCACAGTTCTACTATCAGAATCACGTATTCTGATGGCGTGAATCCGAGCTGTCTTTCATGGTCGATCTAATATATATTAATACTAGGATAATGCTCGCTCTTTGCGGCGAGTATTTCAATTTTAATAGTTATTTCAATCTAATAATATATAACTTGCAATTATGAAAATTCAAAATTAAAGTTTGTGAAGCCATAGTACATAAATTATACATGAGAATTCACAATTGTTATCTTTGATTTTCTTATGTCATTATGTCTTGACATATTATATTAGAAAAATAAATTAAGTATTAATCAGGCTTAGATGAATGAGATCAGAAAAAGTAAAATGCAAGATAATTATTTCGAGGAATTTAGGTAAAATTACATAAGATTAAATTATAGATGATTAACTTTAAAAAGTTAAAAAATAATATTTATATTTAATATTATATATATGAGAAAAGTATGTATACTACATTAAAAAATGTAACATGACTCATTTTCTTCAAAAATTTGTCACCACTATTTTTCTTACCTTTTTTAGGTATTAAAATGGTATGGATTACATATATGTTATTATGAAAATCATAATACATTAAGTAATATAATATAGTTTTCAATATTCTGAAATTTTGTTTAAGATGATAGTTCTCACATAACGGAAATATAACACTGAACATTAATCTAACTAATCATGTGATATTATGATAATAATTTAAATTAAAAGCTATGATTTGATAAATTTTTTGATTCGACGGCGTAGGAAAATTGATAATAGTTCTCTTGAGAATTTTCAAAGAGGGCTAGAAGGATATGATAAGAGTAATGATCTTATCATTTTATTATATGTTCTTTTAGATAGTCTATATTGACATATTTTACTAAGAAAAAAAATGAAAGCTGAGGCCATTGGACCACATCAATCCCCTACCTCAAAAGTCACCCAACGAATGAAGGAGCCTCTCATCTTCGTTCTTCGAAGCGCTTGGATTCATAATAATATGTCTTTATGTGATATTGTGGTAATAATTTAAAAGAAAAGTCAAGATTTCAAAAAACAATTATCAAACGGCCAAGATAAATTGACAATAAGTCTCTTGAGAATGCTCAAAGAGAGATGAAAAATAAAGTATAAGGTATAAGTCAATGAGCATATCATCTTTGTATATCTACTTTTATATGGTCTATATTCACATATTTTAGCAAAAAAAATAAAATTGGAACCATAACAATATGGAACTCAAAATAAAGAGAAAATTCCAACAAATTTATATTTGATGATTTTAACATGAGAAATAAAATATTTCCTTAATAATTAAAAAAAATTTAAAGAAGAGAAGACAAATTATTTATATTTTAATGACTAAAGTTTTCATTAACTATTGGTACATGTGATATTGTGGTAATAATTTAAATAAAAAACTAAGATTTCAAAAAAATTTGATCCAACGACCGAGATAAAATTGACAATAAGTCTCTTGAGAATGCTCAAAGAGAGATGAAAAATAAGGTATAAAGTATAAGTTAATGAGCATATCATTTTTGTATATCTTATTTTATATAGCCTATATTCACATATTTTAGCAAGAATAAAAATTGGAACCATAACAATATATAACTCAAAATAAAGAGAAAATTCCAACAAATTTATATTTGATGATTTTAATATTGGAAATAAAATATTTGATTAAGAATTATAATTTTTTAAAGAAGAAACGAAAAATTATTTATATTATAATGAGTGAACTCTTCATTAACTATTGGTATTAATAATTGAAGATAACTTTGTACCATGATTCATTGAAACCATCCGATTAAGATCTGATGGTCACAAACAAACTCACAACGGTTTTCACTAAATCGGGTATGGAACACAAAACACCAATTCCACTAATCATATGCTTATATTTTTCGAGAAAATTTGAGAAAATGAATGACTAAGATTCGACAAAAAAATTGATCGAACGATGGAGATAAAAGTGATGATGTGGCATTTTAAGGAGGCTCAAAAGTAGGTAAAAATAAGGGGTTGGGGTTAATATTAGTCATCCATACACTCATTCATATATGAACTGAATAAACATGTTTCTCATAATCTAATCTCTAGTCCAACTCTTTGGCCTAGTGCATAATTCCTTCAATATCCGCATATGCGGAATAAATATCCACATATTTACAACAAGAACCTAAAAATATTTTATAAATTTTTGTTTGTTTCAGAATTTTAACATTTTTTACCGAAATTTTTTGTAAAGATATTTTACTTAAAATATTTTTTTTCTAAGAAATATTTTTCTTAAAACATATTTTTCTAAAAAATGTATATCTTTAAAAGATTCAAATTTTTTATCTGAAAAATACTAATTTTTTTAAGAAAAATATTTTTCTTAAACAAAAATGTGAATTAATATCTAAAAAATATTTTTGAGAAGAGGAGACTAATTAGAGAGGTTAATGGCGATGAAGATGGATGAATCTGAGGTTAGAGGTAAGTGGAAAGAAAAAGGAAATAATGCTTGTGGTGGCATAATATAAGGAAAAGAAAGGAATAATTGTTTGGGGATTGATTGAGGGAAGGAAAGGAAAGTGAATTATTTAACCATGCTTGATTTGGGGTTAAGGTTGACAAATGGAGATATCAAGTTTAGTAGGAAATTGAGATATTTTCCATTTCTCATTTGGGTGTAAAGAAAAGAGAGAAAATATTATCTCAATTTAATAAATGGAGATGATAAAGTTCAAATTTGTATTTCTTCAATAAATAATAATTAGTTAAAAGTTCTGGATTATCGTATGACAGTATGCTATCAAAAAAAAAGAGAATCTTTAGAAATTTCAGTTAAGTACTAATTATAGTATGATATAATGTACAATCAATAGTATTTATGTATGAAACAAAATTGGGTATCAATATAACTGTAAAATAGATTAAAAAAAAAGAAAAAAAAAGCAAATAAGTTTGTAAAACACAAGTATCAATATTATTTGTTTTGATAATTTTTATTTTAGTTGAGCTCTATTCTCCATTTTTTAGCAAATGTAAGTTAGAATTTTTGGAGTAGATTGGGCTGGAATTACTAAGGCCAATGCTCTTTCTTTTTTAGCTAATTTTTCAATGTATAGATAGGAGTGAGTTAACATGTAACGATTTACTTGTAATAAATTGGGACTGATTGTAATTACTTTTATATATATGAAATATACAATTGGACACAAACACACAGAAAACACACTAATTTTCTCAGTATAGAAGTATTCCTTTTAAACCCCCGTTTACAAGATAATCAAGTCAAAATAACAAAATAATAAAACCACTCAATCATGATTAACCAAAAAACCTATCTTATTCTGAAACCCTAACCCTAGTATGCCGATTAGACCATCTAAACCTTTGTGAATATTCCATCAATTCATTCACCTTTCTCTTGGCTTCATACATTTGCCTTGTTTCAAGTCCCTTTATCAAATTATTGTACGTTTCATCTTTAGGTATAAATCCCTTTAAAACCATCCCTTCAAAAAACAAACAAGATTGAACCAACTTACCGTTCCGACAAAGACCGTTTATCATCAAAGTATAAGTCCCCAAATCAAGGCTGATATCTCTTCTAAACATTTGCCCTAAAAGGAAATTAAGTATTTTGACCCATCTATTTTTACAACAAATTTTTAATAACGGTATATATGTTTTTGTATTAGGCTTGATTTGGTTCTCTCTCTCCATTTTAACAAGCAATTCCAATGCATCGCCTATTAGATCATAATCACACAAAATTGAAATTAAAGTATTAAATGTGTTCAAATTAGGTGTTATTCCTCTTTCACACATTTCATCGAACAAATTTTGTGCATCATTTAACTTTCCTGCACGACCATGAAGATAAATCAAAGAATTATAACATGATGCATCAAGTTCAATATTTTCCTTTTTCATCCTTTCAAAAATACCCAAAGCCTCTTTTATTTTACCCACTTTTCCTAAACTATGCATGATAATTGTATAAGTCACAACATTAGGGGCACAACCGTCATTTCTCATCTCTTTCAAGATCAAATCCACTGTTACGAAATCCTTTTCCAAACAATACGCCTCAATTAAGCTAGTATACGTAATAACGCACGGCTTAAACCCTAATTCTCTCATCTCTTTCATTGTCTCACGAGCCTTGTCTATTTTCCTAGCTTTACACCAGCCATGAATGAGAGAATTAAAACTCGTTTCATTTGGAGGAATTAATTCAGACATTTCATCAAACACTTCATGTGCACGTCTCACACTTCTCTCTTTACACAAAGTATCCAAAAGAGCATTTAATGCTGATATATTTCTCTTCACACCAAATTTCTCTATCTCTTTAAACACACTAACTGTTTCGACCCATTGACCTGCTCCAGCGAGCCTTCTCATGACTTTTTTCATGGTTTCTAATGAAATTAATCCCCCAATTTGAGACATTTTGCGAATTAAACCCCACATTAAATCGAATTGTTTGAATTTGCCCAACACATCAATCATTGCATTATAAGATTCAGGCGAGTGGTTAAAATCCGGCTGAGAATCCGCCCACATAAAAAAACCGAAAGCTCGAATCCAATCATTGTTAAAACGAACCAAAATCTTTTCCACCAAACAATTTGAGACCATTACAGAGCAATTATTGAGAGATACAATAACCGACTCAGGGGAGGTGAAATTGGGTTTTAAATTGTGAATAATTTGGTTAATTTCAACCTCAGAATCATTGGTTTTATCATAGAAATATACCGTACCAGCCCATGAAATATTTCTCTTGTTATTACTACTGGTTTCAGTGGATTTGTTGATTCCTTCTGAGAACTCGAGTTTTGTTGGAAGAACAAACTCATCATCTGAATTCAAATTCAAACTCGAATTTGAGTCATTTTCTTTTGGATTTTTAAACCAATCAGGCAACTCAGGGGACTGAACTGAACTGCAAAAACCATTGCAAACATTGAGAAATACTCCACCTCTGTTCCTTCTTCCCCATGCAAAACCAAGATCAATTGAGAGAATTTTGCGAAATAGAACCATACTCACAAAACACAAAACTGCGCTGAACAACAGTTCACTGACTATATAAGGGACGAATATTCGAATATACCCCCTGTAATAAAATGTTAAATAAGGGTGTATTTATCAAATTAGTGAGGGATATGATTCATATTATAATTATTATACCCCTGTAAAATAAAATGTTAAATAAGGGTGTATTTATCAAATTAGTGAGGGATATGAATCAGATTATAATTATTATACCCCTGTAAAATAAAATGTTAAATAAGGGTGTATTTATCAAATTAGTGAGGGATATGAATCATATTATAATTATTATACCCCTGTAATGAAATGTTAAATAAGGGTGTATTTATCAAATTAGTGAGGGATATGAATCATATTTTAATTATTTATAAGGGACTACACGAAATTATTCTTCGGCCCATTTGGCCCATATTCTTTTATAGGAAAGCAAAAATAATAAAAGGACTACATTTTCTTATTTACGCTTATAAATTTTGCAAATTCAGTTTACATCCTCTCGAACCGAAAGGCCGAAATTCATTCAGTTTACATCCTCTCCAATTTTGCTTAGCAAAAGAAGGTGAGAATTTCTTTTTTTAATAGTAGAGGTAAGAATTAAGATATAGCTGTATCTCAAAACTGAGCCCTAAACCCTCGTGTTAATTATTCAATCATTTTAGCTCAACTTTCTGATTTATTTTGTTTAAAAAAGGGGGAAAAATGTGATTTTTCTCTATGTAATTAGGGTTTTTACGGTTTAGAGATAGAGAAATAATTATAGATTTAGACAGGGGTTACTATTTCTATTATTACTTTGCAATTTTTGGTTTTTTTTACCTTGATTTTTTGTCTTTTGTCAATTTAAGTACGGACTGAAACTTGGGTTTATTTCATTTTAGTGCTTCTAATTCCCAATTAAGTTAAATTTAGTACCTCAAAAATGGTACTATACTAAGCTGCTAAAATTTCAGTCCTTGATTTTAACAATAAATATTAACTTTTTATTTATCAATTTTAGAGAGATTTGAAAAAAATGAAGAGACCAGCAAAAGATGTTATTTCTTCTGATGATTCATCAGACTCTGATTCAGATAAAGACAACAAATTTGGACTCCCAATTAAAACTTCTAAATCAGAAGGTACATCATATTATTCAAAAAAACTTAGTAATTTCTTTACTTCAAATATAAAAATAATAAAATAATAAGTGCAATTGCAAATATCTTAATATATTTACCCTAATATATTTAAGAATTTCAAGATATCTCCAAAGTAGCTTTACTACTCTTAAAAAAAAAACCAAAAAACAATTTAATTTACAAAAAACCCCAAAACAATGGTGGGAAACCCTAAACCCTAAAATGCAGGTGAACTGGTACCAAAGGCCGAGTCATACCAACATTACATGAAACTCGTACCGATTCCCTCAATCCATTCTTCTTCTTTCATACCATTCACAACTTGGCAAGGCTTAGGAAACTCTCTCAAAAGGCTGTACAATCAGCCTTTGCATTATCTCACGAACCGCCAGCTGGCGCGATGGGATTGGCAGAGAGATGATGATGCGAGCGTGCCTCTTGATGACATCATCGACCCTCGTAAAGCGGAAGCTGTTGTGTGGTTGATTGAGGAAGTGCATAGAGTTACGACTTGTCATTTGAATTTAGCGGAAATTTGGAAGAATAATGAGTTTTATCATGAATTTATTGATCCCATTTTCCCTTGAAAAAATGACGATATTGTCATAATTTAATGGTTGTTTAATGTAAATACGGATTAATGTTTTATAATCTTTTTTGGAGTACCGTTTGATACCGAATTAAATAATTTTAGTATGGTTTATTGGTTTATGGTTTATATTTCCCTTATTGTTTCTATCATGTATGTTTTTACTTTGAATTTTCTAGCTCGATTTTGTTGAATTTGATTTTTTTTAATAATTAACTTAGTTTTATGACAGTTATTTCTAGAAAAAAGAAGTTAGCGTTTGACGTGCTAAGCAAGCACGGATATCGAGGCGGGCCGTCCGTTTTAAAAGTCCCTGCTCCAAAAGAACCAGAAAAAGAACAAGACTGGTCTTGGTCCACAGGAAAAGACCAAAATACCTCTCAAAATAATGATGATGATAAGGAGTCGATTGAAGAGAGAGAGAGAACGAGAGCTGCTTTAATGCAGGGCGAAAAGCTGGTCCATGTCCAGACAAAAAAAGATAAGGAAGATAATAAGTCATTTAATCAGAAGGAGAAAAGAAAGAGGGATTTAGGGCAGGCGAGTAGAGGGAAGAATTATGTGGAGGAGGAAAAGAGGCTTTTGAGAGAGAGTGGTGTTTATTCTGGATTTGATGCGTGATTTAAGAGAGAGAGAGTTTGTTGGAATAATGTGGAGTTTTAAGTAAAAGATTTGTGGAAATGAGAACTTTATGTTTGAGTTTTGTGTAAGTAGTGGTTTGAAATTGTTGTTTTTTTTCTTTTTTGTTTTGAGTTTTGAGAGTTGGGAATTAGTTTGGTATTTTTTTCTTCTTGATATGATGGTTCTAACTAGGTTATTTTAGAGAAAAAAAAAACTCTAATGTTTGATGGTTCAAACTAAGTGAAGTTGTGATATGCATATGATGGTTTTCTAGCTTTTCTGTTTGCTTGAAAATGTGGAGCTGAAATGGCATATGCTTTAGAAGCATGAGACATATTTGCAAAAATCTTTGTTGGACTTGTGAATAGATGTTGATTTAATGGTTATCTTTTAGCGTAATGTATTAGTCATTTAGATTTTCGGACTGTATTCTTAGAAGTAACTTTTTGTGAAGAAAGGGCTATATGATGTATCCCTCAAAAAGTTCAAATATTGAATTCACCTCTGTAAACTAATAAAATATATATATCAAATTTATTCTTCTGATCTTTGAACAAAAACACAATATATGGACCTAAAAAACAATCGATGAATTATTTATTAAATATATATGGAGACAGTTCAATGCAAGTCTACTTCCCTCTGATCCTTACCAAGATACATGACGTGAGCCAAAAATCACAACCGAAATACTTATCACACAACTTAAGTTCTTGAGCTTTCATGCATAGCCAATAAGCAAAATCATGAAAAAAGTGTTCTCCAGAAATTCTCCTTTTAATAGGGTACATACGGTTTTTAAGATATTAGAATGGATCAAATCAAGATGTTCAATAAAATAAATAAATTAGGTAAATTGTTTTTATAATACTTTTTATGTTTAACTTCATACTTTAGTTTACTTTGATATATATATATTTTTTAAGGTGACATAAATTTTTACAGCTCAAATGAAGGTGACATAAATTTCCATTTTGTTTCTTTAATTTAGCGCTGAACAACAATTATGGTCATATTACACATGCGTAATAATTTGGCCATAACTTTTGGATAGGCATGACGTTTCGAAGTTCTGTAAAAAGATCAATCCCCATTTCATCTTCAGACCAACAACAAAGAAGACGAGTAATTTGGAAACTGATTTGAAATACAAGCTGAATGATTTGTAAAACTAAATTGTGTTTGTTTTATAATAAATGAATGAATATGAATATTTATATGGCCAGTTTCGTGCTTTTCTATTTTGTTGAGACCTAATGGCATATACTTCTTGGTTTCTAATTATTTGTTTAATGGATGGTAAAGTATTTCACAATTTATTGGTTATTTTTAATAGACATGCACTAAAGAAAATGACTGCAATTATATAACAAGAAAGAAAACAATGTATATAAAAATAGCAGATAATGCATTATTAATTCAATATATAAATATCACTGTTCAACGCAAGTTATTTTTGTTGATTTAACACAACTAATTACTTGCGATTTGAGAAATTTATATTCTCTCTCCAACACGCATGCATGTGAATCTGAATTGCAAACCAAATATATATCTATCCCACAATTAAGTTGTTGCGAATTAATGCATATCTTTGAACTTTGAATTGAACATTAAAAAAACTTGTAACCATTTTTTTTTTTTAAATAACTTGTAACAATGTTCCAAAGCCAACATGACATTCGCAAATCATCTTTATCTAATACCCCTAACAATTCAAATAATATATAAGTAATAATACATAATATGTAAATATATGTAATGTAACAACATGTTTTGACTATTATTTCAAAATAAATTTGATTATTTACATGTTATTTCTCTATTATTTCAAAATGAGTTAAGATAGCGAGTTTTTCATAAATATAAAAAAAACGCAAGAACTTTTTGAATTTTTTTTCCCCAAAATTGAAGCAATATAGGAAAAGGTTTTAAAAATTAATCTGCATTAAAATCGAAAAAGTAAAATCAAAAGAAGCAAAGGCAAAACCAAATGGCTCTTTTCAAAAAGAAAAAAAAAAGACTTTCTGTAGTCTTCTCCAATTACTATACCACTTCAATATTCAGAACATAAACATCACAAATCAAATAATATAATCAAATTCCATCTCAGCTCAAAGATTTCAACAAAAGATTAAAAACACCAGCATTGAAAAATCCTAATTATATATTCCACTCAGCATTCGATAATAACAATTATTCGAATAAAGTATATTTACATTTTTTTCATAAATAATTACACACAACAAATTATATGCAATATAAAAGGGAAAGATAAATGAGGCAACCGCAGAATATAGCAACATTCAAAAAATAGATACTACCGTATGATTACCTCCAGAAGGATACAATTTTTTTTTCTTTTTTCGATAGGTTAATTCGCAGATTAGTCGAAATCAGCAGATATATGCAAGCTGGTTCTACAAAAAGATGTCTTTTTCCAAAAAAGACCCTCCTTTAATTAAATTGCAGAAACAATGCTACTTTTCTCATTTTTGTAATTTCACAAAAATACATAGCGTTTCGGGCAGCTGCATGGCCGCTAATATGCAAGGGTGAAACCACTACTTTTAGGAAAACCAACACTATTTCCACAAAGTTAACTAGAAAAAATTCTAACTTATAAAACAACTATAGTTATTTCTCATTTGAACGTACAAAAAATTGTGTTTCGACCCGCTGCACGGCCGCTAATATGCAGGGGTGAACCACTATTTACAAAAAAAACTAACATTATTTCCATAAATTAAAAAAAGGAGGGTTGCCTTTGGAAAATTACTCATTTTCAAGCGACACAAAATTTGAGGAGGCAGGACGGCTTTCCATCCCCATTGTTAATCTGCTCAAGTTTTACGAGAACTTCTGACATTTCGGGGCGGGACGATGGGTTTGCATCCCAACAATTCTTCATTAGCTTCGCGAGCTTGGTTGGGCAACGACGTGGGATTTTAGGACGCAAATTCTGTTAGAAAATAAAATAATGAAATGCTTGTGTTAATATTTTGATATTTTTTATTAATGGGATTACCGATAAATTGTTACTAAGTGTGTTTGGAATAGTTTTGAATACATTAATTAGAAATGTCAAATTGTCATGAATACCCTTGGTATGAAGGTATATATGATTAATTACTGAATGTAAGTAAATAAAAAAAATTAATGAATATTATGATTTTTTTTTCTATAAAGTGGATTATTTGTTGCAAATGAAATCTCGATGGGTCATTGGTTGTATTAATATATTGTAATTGTTATTAAGTGTTAGGGATTGTTTTTAGATAAAACCATGAAAAATAATGTCAAATTAGCATATATACAGTTGAGATAAAACCATGAAGTATTATGTGTCGGACGACTTTAGTTGTGAGCTCGTGGAACTGAATACCGGCGTAAGGCATTTTACAGCAATACATCTCCCAAAGGGAAATTCCGTAACTATAGACATCACATTTATGGTTGTATGGCTTCCCCTCCAAAACCTAAATGCACAAATTAAATAAAAAATAAATTATTATTATTATTATTATTCGAAAAATACATGTAAAGGAAAAAAACATAGGTTTCAAGACAAAAAAAACACATCATTTTTTACTCTTGACTCTTGATATTGAAGAGCTGATATATATACAAAAATAATACACGACATGAAAATAAAGAGTGATGGCAACATGAAAAAGTCTATAGTACAAATATTACTTCTTTAATTAGCTATACTTAGTACACTAATTGTAATATTTGCACTATAAACTCTTATCATGCTACCATCATTCTTTATTATCATGTTGTGTACCATTTAATTGCATATTTTGTGTTAATAAGTAATAATTTTCTTTCCAAACATAGTGCCTATTAAGTGAGATTAGAGAGACAGACAATAGACAGAGAGAGACAAAGTATTACCTCAGGAGCCATATAGCTGACAGTGCCGGTTTCACCGGTCATGTCGCTGGGGTTGAGAGCCTCGACACGAGCCACTCCGAAATCCGCGATTTTCAGATTTCTCTTGGTGTCGAGAAGCATGTTCTTGGTCTTCACGTCACGGTGCACGATCTTTTTCGAGTGGAGATACTCCAGCCTGTCACAACATTTTTAATGAGAGAACACAAAAGAGAGAATTTATAATTTGAAAATAACTTTTTGATGAGAAAAAAAGATGTGAAGACATGAAGGCTTCCCTATCTTCGGAATTCTTTGTTTTTTTGGATATATTTAGTAAGCCTAGTAATCCTTAGTCAAGTTAGTTTTGCCTCAGTTAATTTAACAAAAATGTAACGTAGCATGACCAAATAGAACGACGGCAACATGACACGTCTATAGTACAAATATTACAACTGAATATAACTGATAAGGAAATAATATTTGTACTAAAGACCATGTCATGATGCTCTCATGCTCTTTAACAATAGTATATAGCAAATGTATTCAACACTCAGTTTGACCTCAAAATTACCCAATAATATTATAGAACACAGAATCTAATTTCAGATTCCATCTTAGGCAGATTTATAGACTGTGAAATCTATGAAAAAAAATTATATTTTTAACATGAAAAAATGAGATTGTTTACTACATACCCTTTGGCGAGGTCGACGGCGACTGAAGGAAGACCTTGAAGGAGAGACCCTTAGTGCGGTTCTTGATGAGGCACTGCTTGAGGGTCCCGCCTCCAAGGTACTCGAGCACAACACAGCACGCTCGGGGTGGGATGGACTCCATCCCACTAAGGACTTTCGATGGGATCCGGAGGTCCGCCGGCACCATCGTCGCCCCCACAAACTATAAAAAGATGAAAAACTAAGAAATCAATAAAAAAGATATTTGTTAAGTTTATTGTGATAATAATAATAGTAGTAATAATACTAACTATTGTAGTTGTGAACTTGAACTATTTGTCTTCTAATATAATCATTGAGTGAGGGGCTTTTATGAACCTTCCTTAATGAATAATAATAATAATAATAATAATAATAATAATAATAATAATAATAATGATGATGATGATGATGATGATGATGTTGAGTTTAGTACGGTTGATTATTTAGTAGGCGATCAAGCACGTGTTGTTATTTTCTGAGAGAAGAAAAAGAAGATGTAATTACCTTGGTGATGTTGGGATGGTCGAGTTTATGCCAAATTTTAACCTCTTGGTAAAACGAAGACCGACGATCGGCAGTTAAAGCATCTGTCACAATTTCTTCTGGACCCCAATCCAACAATTTCACTACACAAAAAAATGTAAAACTTAAAAATAGAACATGATATTAAATGAAAGAATGTTAAAATAGGATAATATTCATGAAATGTGGAAAATTAGAAGGAAAATACTCATTTTGAGAATAAGAAGGATAAAATGTAACACCGAAATTACTTATGGTGCTAGCCTTTTATGTTAACTCCGAATTAAAGCATACATTTTATGAAATATAGGAACAGAAAGTTTAAATCAGTAGTACAAGAACTAAACTTCAATCCTGTATCTAACTTTCGGAGGGTACCATACATGATATTTTTCATATTACATGGATAGATATGACATTTCCACTTTTGCTCAAAACATATAAAAAATAATAATATATCAAAATAAATAAATATTTTTTTACCAGCAACATCATTGTTATCATAATTCCCGTGAAAAACCGTCCCATAAGTCCCTCTGGCAATGACATAGCGAATATCCAACTTTTGCACTTCAATCTCCCACCCTCCTTGTGTTGCTTCCTTGAGAACGAGGTGCCGCCAAGTTCCTTTATGAAAACCTTGGAAAGCTTCTTCTCCAATTGTGTGTCGAGGTTTTTCATATCAAGTGTGTCGGCTCGAGTGAATACGCCCTTTCCACTTATGGTTCTCTTCATTTTCGACGGCCCGTTGTTTGAATTCATGGTTGAGATTAACCTAAATTTACAATTGGGGAGAAATTTGGTGAGTGTTTTTGGCAATTGAGATGTTTTTACTTTGAGAATAGAGTTTTTTTTTTTTTTGAAGGCTAGAGGAGAGTATTAGACTTTGTTATGAGGAACTTTGATAAACAGGTTGAATTCATGTAAAAAAAGGGGGGTTTGGTTCAGATAGGAGGTTTGGAATTTTTTAGGAATTGATGGACGTTGTTAAGAGAAATAAAGGGGATGAGTTGTATGCTTTCAATTTCTTTCCATTAAAAGAGAAAGAGAAGATTTATTGGATAAGAGAGAATTTCATACTTGAGAGGTAATGCAATTAAAGTAAAAGATCAATGAAATTTGGGTATATTAGGCTGAATTAATTATTATGTTTGCAAAAAAAACACCTTTCTAATAAGAAAATTTAACTGACACTTCAAATTACGGCGATAAATGGGCCTTTGCAATTGGATGAGCTGAAATTCTTCAACAAACGAAAGGCAATTGCCCGAAATCACCACAATTAAGGAAACCGAATGCAATTTAATCATTAGTACAACCAACTGACTAATTAATTAAGACGTAATTAAAAAGGGATATGGGAAGAATTGAGAGATAGACTATGGATAGATTCACATACCGATTTAGGAAAAATTAATGCTATTCGAGAAATGGGGAGAGAGAGGATGGGGAATTAACTGGGACAAAGGGTATCTTTTATAGGCTCGTTCTTCTGCGAAGAACCGAGTATTTGCATTTTGAAAGATCCCAGTTGTCTTTCCGTTGTTAAGATTAACTAACTATAGAATATGACAGATGGTTTTTGTCAAACAATAAGTTGAGAATTAGACATTAGTTATGGAATTTCAGTTATTCTGTTATGTAGCATTTATTTGGTTTGAAATATCAATTAATGATAGATTTATAAGTGAATATTCTATTTTGAATAGCCTATGTTGTGTCATTTTTTACTGGATCTTTATAATTTTACTCTATGAAAATGCTTCGACTATAACTTCCTTTTGAATCCAACGCGTGATTTGTATATTAAAAGCATAATTTTCTTAATTGAGCCCAAATAAAAAAAAATTAAAGAACACGGGCCTGTACAAAGTTAGTAAAGCCCAAACAAAAAGAAAAAAATAGTAACTACTCCTGTTTCCAGTAAAAAGCTGTACAACCAAAAGAGAAAAAGATCATCAATATAAGAAACATGTTCACAAAATTTTAATGGTATCATCATAATAAACTTGAACATTAGGGATATTTATTAAGAAGAAAAAACAAAAGAAAAAGAATTCATTATTATATGGTCAATTGTGCAATGAGTAGTATATTAGTTTGAAAATTACCCGTTTCACATGTGTGCATATCAACATTGTGGGAAAGAAGTTCATATTCTTGAGATGATGAAGAATTCCTCAAGCTCTGCCTCAAAAAAGAAGAAGAATTTCCTAAAAATTCCTTCACCAAAAACTTCCCCAAACATTTCTAAACCACATTCAAACATGATATCATAAAGTATTTCTTATTTTTGACATTTTCTTTCTAACCTACTCAAACAATTTTCGTCCTAAATTCTACTACAAATCCAAAAGTTCTGTATCATTCAAGTAAGCTCATAG
Source organism: Juncus effusus (assembly GCA_027726005.1). NCBI lineage: Eukaryota > Viridiplantae > Streptophyta > Magnoliopsida > Poales > Juncaceae > Juncus > Juncus effusus. The sequence goes on along the minus strand of CM050905.1, from coordinate 8,437,740 downwards.
TTTTTAGTGGCAAGTAGTTGTAGTAAGTATGGAGCTCAACTTCAATACGTTATCCTCTCTTCTTTAGGTTGTCTGCCTTGCAGTGCTTGAAACGTTGTGTGTACTCCCTTGCAATGATTGAAAAAAATATCTGAATATTTATTTACTTCATGATGTAAATAAATGATTCTGTCACGTATCAAACAAAGCATTTATGCTTCAAACTATGTTTAGCGTCTCCACTATCCAGGAAACAAACAACTCTCCGATTATAAGAGTATTATTGTTTGGGCCGATATAAAGCTGATAAAAAGTATATAAAATTAAAACAAACAGTATATAGAAAATAATATATAAATGAAAAATAAAAACAATATATACGTGAAAAATAAAAACAACATATAGAAAACAAATAATATATAGAAACTTGAAAGCAACAGTATATGGTCGTGATGGGTCGTGCTCAACTATGTCCTAATTTTAGATTTACCTTATTGTTTTGTCTGATTATGAGCATTAATGTTTTTTTTAGTTTTTAAGAATAATTACATGATCAAACTCCGTCACACTTCTAGTGTAATGGGTATGCTACTCGCATTTTTGGTATGCTTGGATGGTTATAAGTATGTGTAATATATTGATCATGCAATGGGTATGCTAGTAGCATTTTTGGTATGCTTGGATGGTTATAAGTATCTCAGTCCCCCTTTTGGTATGCTTGAAAGTTGAAACAATGTATAACTAAAAGTTATTTCATAATTCATAGGTGAATATTCATGATTGAAGTTTATTTGTATTTAACTTTAAGTTAAGCTTATTCGTGAAGAAAAGGATTTAACAAATAAGATATTAGAGAAAATCAATTAAATAATCAAATCATTATCACAACCAACATTATTTCTACAAATTTAAAACAAAAGAGGGTCGTTTTTGGAAATTTAATTTGTGATTTTAAGCGACGTATAGTTTGAGGCAGCAATAGGGCTCCCCATTCCCGTCGAGTTTGGTGACCACTTCTGACATTTTTGGTATGTCCTGTGCAGTTTTTTGCAAACCGTGTGTTAATATATAAGTAACAATTTCTATTTTCTTCCTTAACATAGTGCCTATCAAGTGATAGAGAAACAATACAGAGAGACATAAAATATTATTTGCCTCGGGAGCCATGTAGCTGACGGTGCCGGTTTCGCCGATCATATCACTGGGGTTGAGGGCCTCGACACGGGCCACTCTGAAATCCATAAACTTTAGAATCCTTTTGGTGTCGAGCAGCATGTTTTCGGTTTTCACGTCACGATGCACGATCTTGTTCGAGTGGAGGTACTCCAGCATGTCATAACATTTTAGAGGGAAAACAAGAGAGAGAATAATAATTTGAAAATAATATTTTGATGAGAAAAAAGGATAGCAAGAGAGAGGTCCAAGTTATATTGATCGAATCAATTTCTTAACTAAATTAACAGAAAAATGCTAGACCAAAGAGCATGATAATAACATGATAATGTTTGTAGTGCAATTTGAAATTTGTACCGATTGCTTTTCTTCTTCTTTCATACCATTCACAACTTGGCAAGGCTTAGGAAACTCACTAAAAAAGCATGGTAACAACATGATAATGTTTTTGTAGTGCAAATATTTGAAATTCATAACAACATGATAATGTTTGTAGTGCAAATATTTGAAATTCATAACAACATGATAATGTTTGTAGTGCAAATATTTGAAATTCGTACCGATTCCTTCAATTCATTCTTGTTCTTTCATAATTCATACCATTCACAACTTGGCAAGGCTTACGAAACTGACTCAAGAAGCTGTACAAACAACCTTTGCATTACCTCACCCTCACGAACCGCCCGCTAGCCTGATCGGATTGGCAGAGCAATGATGCGAGCATGTTTCTTGATGATATCATCGATCCTCGTAAAGCAGAAGCGGTTGTTGACTTTTTTTAATTAACCATGAAACGGAAGTACAATATATGTTATGGTTTTTTAATTAACCATAACATCAAACGGAAGTACAATATATGTTATGGTTTTAATCAATGTTTATTAAATCTCCCTTTTGATAATATATGTTTTTACTTAGAATTTTCTAGCTCGATATTCTTGAATTTGATTTCTTTTTTAACTTAGTTTTATAATAGTTATTTCTAGAAAAAGGAAGCCAGGGTTTGTTGCACTAAGCAAGCACGGGTACCGAGGCGGTCCGTCCCTTTTGGAAGCCCCCGGTCCAAAAGAACTAGAAAAAGAACCTGACAGGTCTTGGTCCACAGGAATTATTATCTTTGGTGTTTTTTTCTTGATTTGATACGAAAGATTACTGTGAACTTCGAGAATTCGAAATAGAAAAGGAGAAATAGTGATGTTGAATTTCTAGAGTTGAAAATGTGATTTGTACAACCCAAAAAGCAAGTGTTATTTCTGCAAAATCATTTTAATCAGAAGATTATTTAAAAAACAACTTCATGATTGTCTTTTGTATGCTAATTGAATAAAGTAACAAAAATAGTTATATGATGTTTTTCTTACTTAATGGTTTGCTTGAAAAATTGCATAAAATTGTAATAAAGGAACTTATGAATAGATGTTGATTAGAAGTTATCTTTTATTGAAATTTCATACTCATTTAGGTTATTGGATTGCATTCTTGAAAGTAATTTTCTTTGAAGGGCTATATTGCTTAGAATGTTAAAATATTAAATTTATGTTTGTAAACTATATGTATGTTTATCAAATTTATTCTTCTGACCTTTGAAAAACATAATACATAGACCTAAAAATATATAGAAAAAAATTTATTCAATATATACGGAGACAGTTCAATGCAACTTTTTCATTATAAAGAAAATTGTATGTCTATTTTTTCCTCATTTATCCTCTACAAAACTGTGATTGTTTTTGTTGATTTAGCATAATTATATTAATTAATCACTTGTTATGCAAGAAATTCATGTTTTGCTCTTTACCAACACATAACATGTGAACCAAAAACACAAACCAAATAATGGTCACACAAATTTAGTTCTTGAGCTTTCATGCATAACCATTACCCAGTAAGCAATATCATAAAAAAAGTGTTTCTTCCTTCAAAAAAAAAAAAGTTTTCTGGGAAAAATTCTCCTTTTAACCGCATAAAGTTCATTTTTATTTGAATTTTCTTTTTATATATGAATATATTAAACTTAGCAAACTATGCATTCTCACACATCCACAAAAATATGTTCATACAATATTGGAGTGAATCAAGGAATTTTTAAAAATTGTTATAATTGTGATGATGTAGTAATTATTTTAATCTAACTGCATCTCTTTTATGACAAATATATTTGTGATGGTTTAGTACTTACCACTTAGAGCAGTAGAAGAAGAACCGGAGATCTCACTATAAAGGAAATTGTACATTTAGTTAGGGTATTAATGATAACTATTATGTTTCTAATGTGTTTGTAGGGTTAAGATATTTTTTTGATTTTCAGAGGACTATAATATAAATTGCCCATTTAAATAATGAATGAAATATTATAATTATAAGTTTTTTTAGCACATAGGCAATTTTATTACAAAAAATTGGGAAAAGCGCCCAATCTGATGTCGCGGTAACATGAAAATAGAAAAAACAATGTTACATATAACATCTAAGATATTTTAAAACTTCAAGAAAGATGATATTAGAGTCTAATCTGAGGGGAATAACATCTGAATACGAAATCCCCAATATCCGCGATAATTTTGCCAACTGATCCACTTCGGAGTTCATTTCTCGTGGCACACAAGTAAAAGTTGGATCTTTATAATTGCTGGTCATGCACTTAAAGAGATTTCATTAATTGATACCACTGAAGATAGAACTTCAATTACTTCAATATTGTCTGAATAGGAAGTACACGATTTTAGATGGGTTTGATTGTGCTACGTAAATCATCCCTCTAAGAACTCCTAGAAATTCTCCTTCCAAAACCCCCATTACTCCTTCCTCCTTTTGTAGGCTCGCGTTCAGTTCTCTATTTCAATTAGTTTCATTACAATAAAATTAGAAATAATTTGCCAAGAGAATTGGCCCAGGAAAGGGGACCTAGACCTAAGAATCCAATTAGTATCTGCGTCATTTTGGGTATGGAAGGAAAGATGCGCAAGAACATTCAGGGATGAAGCTTTAACCGTGCAAACAATTTCAGCATTAATCAAGGCTGACATCTCTCTCTGGAAGAATCTACTCTAATTTTGTTGGCACCATATTGCGTTTTCTTTTCTTTTACTTCATTTCCTGGGCCAATTCTCTTGGCAAATTATTTCTAATTTTATTGTAATGAACGTCTAAATTTAGCTTAATACAAATTGCAGGCTCTCAGGTTTAACCTGGGGTCTACTGTCAAAAAAAAAAAAATTATCTCGAACGGCAAAAGCCGTAGCCGCATTTTCCTTGTCTGTCTATTTTTGAAAATCCGACAGTGTGGGATTAGGGCAGGCGAGTAGACTAAAGAATTATGTGGGGGCAAAAGAGCCTTTTGAGAGATTGTGGTGTTTATTCTGGATTTGATTCTTGACTTGGGAGTTGTTTGTTGAAATAATGTGAAATTTAAAATAAACTATTTGTGGAAATGACAATTTTATGTTTGAGTTTGTGTTAGGGTAGTGGTTTGAAATTATTGTTTTCGTTATTTTTTTTTTTTTTAAAGGAGCTTCAGGCGATTATCTGTTTTTCTCTATTCATTAGTAAAAATTATGAGTTTACAAGGGAGTAGATACATGAGAAGAACATATTACATCAATGAAACAACAAGGAGCTACATGTCTAAAGCTATGAGAATTATAAGTTCTCCATCCATGAGTCTACTAGGTCTCTGATTTCTTTGGAGATCATCTTGTGTGGTTTTGATTTGGAGTTGAATATACGGTTGTTGCGCTCACGCCAGTGGCTCCACATCGTAGCAGCACATGTTGCATCCCATCGCTTCGCTTGAATTGGATCGAAATGTTTCCTATTGTCCAGCCAGATTTGTAGAAGATTGGTTGAGCGAAATGTTACGTTCCATGAGGCGAAGGAGTGAGTCCAAATGGCTCTAGCATAGATGCAATTGAAGAATAGGTGTGAAGCCGATTCGAAATCCCTGTTGCAGAGTTTACATCTGTTGTAGCGTGGCCAGTTCCGCTTGGCCAAGTTATCGGCGGTGAGTAGTTTGTTGTGAATGAGAAGCCACAAGAAAACTTTGATTTTCAGCGGAGCATGCATCTTCCAGAGCGGGGAATGCCATGTGACGGTGACTCCAGGATTGTTTAACCGTTTGTAGACTTCCTTAGCTGAGTAGCACTTTCTAGATCCCCATCTCCATGTAATCTGGGAGGAGTGTGGATCAATGACGGTTGCTGCATTGTAAATGTCCAAGAGACGGATTAGCTTCTTCATGAAAGAGGAGAGGTAGTGAGTGGGATTGGAAGGTAGCTCAATGTCTCTGTTAATGCCGTATATTTCATGTATTATGGTTGCCCAAGCATCGGTGCGATGTTTATCAATTCGCCATAACCATTTAAGAAGAAGGGTGTAATTTTGTAGTTTTAGGTTTAGTGATAAATCCTCTTCTGATTAGCTGATCAAGAGTGGGTAGAATGTTTCTGAGCGTCCTCCAAGTGAAGAGCCTAATATTTGGCGGCATCTTTAATTTACAATTGTTGAAGTAAGGAGTTGTTATTTTGGGGAAATTAGTTATCATCTTGTAATATGAGGCAGCTGTGAATTTTTTATTGGCAGTCCAAATCCATTCTATCTGGTATGGTTGATTGACATTTTTCTGTTCCCACATTAAGGTCAAGCTCCGTAGTTCATTGGTTGCTTATAATGATAAAGATAAGTGGAATTCAGAGTTCCAATTGTTTGTTGTACAGTAGTGTATGATAGAGCTTGTCGGTTTGACAGCAAAAGAGTTCAGCACCGGAAATGTGGATTTAAGCGTATGTCCCAACCATCTGTGTTCCCAGAACAATATTGAATTTCTGACCATACCTTGCATAGTTGCTGATTGTATGAACATTCCCATGGATTGATGCACATCCATCATAAGTGTGGAGGCTCTTATATTTTTAATGATGGTCGGAACCGGTGTCCCTTCATATATTGCTCTCGCCATTTTTGACCAGATCCCTTGGTCTTGTTGGTAGTATTTAAATGCCCATTTAGCCAATAGAGCAAGATTTACCGTTTCAAGATTTTTTAAGCCTAGTCCTCCAATCTCTTTGGGCTGGCAAATTGCCTCCCAATTCAAGAGCATCATTTTCTTTCCTTCATTTTGTGCCCCATGCCAGAAGAATCTTTTCCTAATGACATCAATTCTTTGAATGACCCATTTCGGTACTTTGCAAGTAGAGAAAAAATACAGCGGCAGAGAATTGAGGACTGCCTCAATGAGTACAGTTCTTCCCGCCATTGATAACATCTTCCCTTTCCAAGTGGAAAGCCTTTTCTCAATTTTGTCTATCAATGGCAAGTAATCTGATTTTGCAAGTTTCTTTTCTGAGAGTGCCTAGGTAGATAAAAAGACAATTCAATTGATCTGCAGTTGAGTAAGTTTTCAGCCATCTAATTTTCTTGCGTCTGACAGTTGTATCCTCGAATGAATGATTTTGTCAGATTAACTGTCAATCCGGTTGCACACGTGAAATGCTCCATTAGAGTTGCTACCAGAGCACAGTTTTGAGTAGTGGATTTATAAAGATGAGTATATCATCTGCATACGGGAGGATCGGTTTTATGAAAGGATGTGGTGTTTGTATTAAATCCCGATTGGTTAGATGGATGATGGTAGAGGAGATTGCATCCATTGCGAGATCAAATAGGAATGGTGAGAGGTGATTTCCCTGCCGTATCCCTCTTTTAAGGGCAATCGTTTTCCCCGGCGTACCATTTAGCAGAATTTTAATTGATCCTTTTAGACCAGAGTTATTTATAGGGTCAGCTTCATACTAGGTTATTTCGGAAAAACAACTCCATTTTGTATGGCTTAAACTAGTGTTTGGTTGTGTTGTATGTTAACTAAGTGAAGTTATGAAAATATGCATATGATGGTTTTCTTGCTTTTAGGTTTGCTTGAAAATAAGGAGAAATGGCATGTACGTTTTTTTTTTTGAGACAACTCATTGAGTTATTAGATTTTTGCTAAATATTATGCTAATTCGTTCGACGTGACTCGAACTTTAGTCTTTCCTAACGTTGATGGGATGTCTTACCGCTTGAGCTAGCAAGTTTTGACGAAATGGCATATAGTTTAGAAGCATGAGACTTTTATTTTCATAAATTTGTGTTAAAGGGACTTGGGAAATAGATGTTGATTTAATAGTTATTTTACACTGTAATTTATTAGTCATTTAAATTTTTCAGTTGCATTCTTGAAAGTAATTTTATATGAAGAAATGGATATATCTCTCAAAAAGTTCAAAATGTTGAATTCATCTTTGTAAACTATATAATTAGGAAGACAATTATGTGAGTAGGTTAGAATGAAAATATCAAAACAAGAAATTTCTTATGATATCATGTTTCAATGTGGTTTAGAAATGTCTGGGGAAGTCTTTTGGTCAAGGAATTTTTAGGAAATTTTAAATACAACAACTATTGTATATTTAATTAAACAAAAAGAATACAAACGAGATGAACTCATGACCTCCTGCTAGATATGCAATATGCTCTATCAACTAGTATATTAGTAAATTTACTAAAAATTTATTACTATATCTAAAGTATTACTTTTACAGTTGCATCCGCTAAAAAATTTCAAAATTTCAAAATTAAAAACTTAAAAATATATTTAATTACTACTGTGACACACAATAGGTTGATTGATTTGATAATTTTTAGCAATAGCATGATTTATCTAATTAATTTTTTTTGTTTGTTTAGGATTTACTAACTTTGTACAAGATCATGTTCTTTAATTTCATTTGATTTAGCCCAATTATGAAAATTCCGCTTTTAATATATAAACCACGCGTTGGATTCAAAAAGAAGTTATAGTCAATAAGCGTTTTAATTGAGTAAAATTATAAAGATCCAGAAAAAATGACACAACATAGGCTATTCAAAATAGAATATTGATTTATAAATCTATCATTAATTAATATTTCTATCCAAATAAATGTTACATAACAGAATAATTTGAAATTCCATAAGTGATTGTGTAATTCTCAACTTATTGCTTGACAAAAACCATCTGTCAAAACTTGGATCTTTCAAAATATCCTAACTACTCTGTGTATTAATACACATGTAACAGTCAAATTAAGCTTATTAAATGAACCGCTTCACAATATTATTCATACTTTATCCAAAGCAGAACTCAAATCCTAGGTTGTTTATTTTACTATTTTTAGGGGAAGAAATCTGACGCCTTTCATCATCTCGGGCCTGACTTGGATGCTCCTGGTTCATACATCATGTAGAATCATCTGTGGACATACAGAACATAGTCTTTATACACCTAGTCCAGTCAAATAATCGGTTCTTGCTTGAAAACGAGCCTATAAAGGCCCCCCTTTGTCTAATTATTCTTCTTCATCTCTCTCTGTTTCTCGAATCGCATTAACCTAAATCGGTATGTAAATCTATCTATCCATAAATTAACTCCAAATTCCTCCCTTATCCCTTTTCAATTGTCTTAATTAATTGGTCGATTTGTTCTTTTACGATTGAATTGCATTCGGTTTTCTTAATTGTGATTTTGGCAATTGCCTTTGGTTTGTTGAAGAATTTCAGCTCATCCAATAGTAAAGGTCCATTTCTCGTTGTAATTTGAGGTGTCTGTTGAAATTTCTTATTAGAATGGTATTTTTTTTCATTTTTTGCAAATATCCTAATTAATTGAACCTGGTATTCCCAAATTGCATTGATTTGCTTTAATTGCATTAGCTTTCAAATTCTCCTTGTTCTTTTCTGACCATCACTTATCAGCAAATCTTCTCTATCTCTTTCAACGGAAAGAAATTCAAAGCTTACAACCAAATTCCAAACAACATCTATCAATTCCTCAAAATTCCAAAGCTCCTATCCCAACCAAGTACCCCTTTTTCTACACGCATTCAACCAGTTTATCAGAATACCTCACAACACAGTCTAATAATAGTCTCTTCACAAATTCATTCAAAAATCATTAAAACATGAAACCTTCCCCCTTCAAATTATCTCGTAATCTTAATCGCTCATCTAAAGTACTCACCAACTTTCCTTCCAATTCCAAAAAACTAGGTCATCCATCAATCATGGATTCAAACAACGGGCCGTCGAAAATGAAGAGGAGCATAAGCAGAAAAGGAGTTTTCACTCGGTCTGACATGCTTGACATGAAAAATCTCGACAAGCAATTGGAGAAGAAGCTTTCCAAGGTCTTCATCAAGGAGCTTGGTACCTCCTTTTCAATGAAAAAGGAGCACAAGAAGGAGAAGTGGGAGATCGAAGTGCAAAAGTTGGACATTCATTATGTCATTGCTAAAGGGACTTATGACACCAACGATATTGCGGGTAAAAAAATATTATTTGTTTATGTTGAATTATTATTATTTTTTTATATGCTCCAAGCAAAAGTGGAAATGTCATATGTACCCATGTAAAACATGGAAAATATCACATATGGTAGTCTCAAAACTTAGATATAGGATCGTAGTTTAGTCCTTGTACTTACGTAAGTTTTATCCATCTAGTTCTCAAAATGATAGCCTTATCCTTCAAATATTAATGACTATTATTTTATTTTATATTTCTTTTTATTTTTGTGTGTAGTGAAATTGCTGGATTGGGGTCCAGAACGAATTGTGACAGATGCTTTAACAGCTGATCGTCGGTCTTCATTTTACCAAGAGATCAAAATTTTGCAGAAACTCGACCATCCAAATATAACTAAGGTAATTTCTTTTATCTTTTATGTTATTATAAATTTTAATTTCGAAAATACCCCTGTAAATTCTCAAAATATTATGTGTACCCTTGTGATGTTTGAGAATAAGTCATGTTGTGCATATAATTATTAAAATTTACTTTCAGTATCATTGAGTCTTCACAAAATGTCATAGAACTCATATTTTACCTCATTTATTTTTTAGCTTACATTCGACCGTCCCAATATTAGCAGGAAATCATCATATCATTTACTTAGGAATAATAAAAAAACATAAAAATTCATTTAAGCCCCTATATAATTTAAAAATATCATGTCTACCCTTCGAAGTTAGAATTTTTTTCATGTTGAGTATATATATATATATATATATAATGCCACATTCTTTCACCTATTCCATTTTCACATTCTATTAATTTACCATTATTATTTTTTTCTCTTTATAGTTTGTGGGGGCGACGATGGTGCCGGCGGATCTCCGGATCCTGTCCAAAGTACGAAGCAGGATGGAGTCCATCCCGTCCCGAGCGTGCTGCGTCGTCCTTGAGTACCTCGGAGGGGGCACACTCAAGCAGCACCTCATCAAAAACCGCACTAAGGGAATAACCTTGTATCCTAATTCCTAGGAATAACAATTACATCTCAATAAAAATAGTACACATATTCTTTCTAGTATATAAAGCTTATATTTTGGGGGATTGTGGACACGTGTCCATCTGGCAATTGATAACGATCTCCAATTTGTACCTGAATGATTCTTTATATGTATTCTTATTTGATAAGCATCCTCAGTTGGAACCCAATAAATAATTTTATCTTTTATAGCATTTATTAAGAATCCCCAATTTGAACTCAATATCGAGTCTCTCTATGTATTTTCATTTAATAAGGATCCACAATTTGAACCCAATTATTATTTTCAAGAATTTTTTTAATTTAAGTTATAATAAGGAGTAATAATATTATAAAATATTATTAATTATGGAATTATCTTCTTATATATAAAGTATTAAAAGAGTTCCTTTTGTGACATGTGTCTATTTTGTGATTTTCTGTAGCTATTTATCAATCGACTATTGAATCGCGAGTCATACTCAAACCGTTAAGCCAAGTTACTTTATTTATGATTCTTTGTGGCATTTTAAGTATTGGTTTGATGTATTGAGTTATCATTAAATTATAATAATTCATATATCTGATTATACATGTTATCAATCAAAAAGATAAATACCAAATTTCTCAACAAAAAAAATATATTAGGAGTAAAAATGTCACATATATGTATGTATATATGTTTAAGATATGATTTCAATTACAACCAAAAAAATATCTCGCTTTTAATCATATAATTTAAAACCATTATGTATTTATTAATTAACTATTGCGTGGTTAGTCATATTCACGAATAATTATGGTCTTAAATTTTCAAAAATTACTAACAATAACTTGATGATCATATTTTAGTAATAGTATGAATTGTTATAAACAATACAAATTAAATTATAATTGATATATCTTAATTGAATAATTTATATTCACAACAATGATCCAATTTATAATTGAAAAGAGACTAAAATATCATGTATACCTTATAAAATGAGAAATCTAAATAAATATTTTTTTTCATGCATTCTCGACAAATATTGAGTATTGCGCTAAAAAAAGAGCTAAAATATTGGCAATATTTTTCGTTAAAGAAATGTATAATCTAAAAATACCATATATAGACCTTAAATTTTAACGTATAGTACATGACAAAAGAGCCATACTAAAATACATATGTAAAAGATTGCAAAATCTCAAATTATTAGATGCCAAACAAATCCCGTTGCTATTGTATGATTTCTTTAGATTTAAATCACGAGTGATAAAATATTATTTTTTCACATATAATGCAAAAAATATTATAGAATATCATAATTATGATAGAAAAGAAAATTATCATGAATAAAGTAAACATTCCTATTTGAATCCATGCAAAATCAAAACATACATTAATCAAGATGGTCATAATAGAAAATATCATGTCAATTTGCTATGTTTAATTTTTTTTTTAAATTAAACTACAAAGTTGGAAATAATGTTGCTAAATTATGAAATATATGACCATTATTTTTTCCATTTCCGGTAAGACTGTTTGATCCGAAGCGGAGTGAGGCAACTTCTCGTACAATAAATTTTTGACTTCACGGAGGATAGGATAACATCTTGATCTTAGGTTTAGGCAACATCTTGCCTTTACCCTTGCTCTTGTTCCCGGTCTTCTTACCCTTCTTCTTGTGAACCATTAGGACGTCTTTGACAACATTTGTCTTCATGTCCTCCTGTGTGTTCTTAAGCATCCCATGTAACTCGGTGATGGATTTCTCCATGTGATGCATATATAGTTCATGATGAATTGCTTAAAACTAGGAGGCAATGACCCGAGAATTATGTCAACAATCAATTCTCTGGGCATAGCTGAACCAAGCCTCTGCAATTGATCAAGATGACTCTTCATCTTGAGTACATGAGCACTTACAAATGAACCTTCAACCATCTTCGTATGAGTCAGAGAGACGGTCGTTTTGTAGCGCTCAACTCTAGCCTGCTCTTGGATCATTTCCTTGAGAGTTACGATCATATCGTAAGCACCCATGTCCTCCAATTGCTTCTGAACCTCGGAGGTCATGGTCGCTAGAATGAGACAAGCTATCTCTGTGTCATCTTTGACGTATTTAGCATACGTGTCTCGGACAGCCCTTACGGCTCCCTGTTCTGGTTCCTCTGGGTAAGCCTCTTCTATGACATACAGTTTATTGTCAGCCTTGAGAACAATTCTCAGGTTTCTAAACCAGTCAAGGAAGTTAGACCGATTGAGCTTATCCTTCTCAAGGATAGATCGCAAATTCAACCCAGTTGAATTGTTATTGTTTGCCATTATTCTACAAGTTAAAATGTAAAGTGTCGTTATTATTTATTCATTGGGGTTATTTTATTTTGGTGTTTCTTATATTGTACTCCCACTATTTTTCTTCAACTCAACCACCTTCAGTAGTATTGATTTGGAAACTTCAATTAAATGAGGTTTCATATTGAGTCAAGATCCGTATTTCATTGAGTATTAAGTGCGCTTTGGCGCAACTCTCAATACACAATTATTTAGGTAGGAACACTTCCAATTGTATCATATACAACTCTTTTCTTTTATGGAACGGGCATCATATGCCCGGTGTATTATCCCATCTTGTGCCCTGAGCCCAAGTTCGACTTGTTTGCTCAGTTAAGTTTAACCATGTATGATTATCGGCGAAATAGAGTCCAGCACACTCTGCTTTGGCATGACCCATGCTGGATGCCATTTCCCGCATATCCTCCTTTACAAAGATAATCCTCCATATGCTCAGCTTTGGCATGACCCACATGGAAGACTGTCTAAGTACCGAGGGCTTCAGTGATATGGGGTGCACTTCTTTACTTAATATTCTGAACGATTTTGTTTTAGATTTATAAATATAAACATCACAGAAACAAGATAAATATAATATGAGGCTATTCCTAATGAGCGATCATGAGGTTCATAATCCTATATCTATCTCTAGATTACAGGTGAATCTTCAATGAACCCTTCGTTGTGTGTGTGCGAAGATCCAATGCAATCTTCCGAAGATTGCGCCAAGATCCTTGCCTTGTAGTCTTGATATAATATCTTTTCTAACAACTATCATATTGCTAGAAAAAAGTAATTTACAATTTTGGACAACTCACAGGTTGCCATAATTATAACTTTGGACAACTCACAGGTTGCCATAGATATTAAATAAAATACAAGCATTCACACACAAGATTACATCACAGAACAATCACAGATCTAAGGCTCATACCATATTTATATATATTTAAATTCCATGTATAACAAAAATTAGGGTTTCTCGGAGAATCAGCCTTATTCCGTTGGGAACGGAACTATTCCGTTCTCAACGTAACCGCCGCTAAAAAATCATGAATTTCCTGCGTTATTCCGTTCTCAACGGAACTATTCCGTTGGGAACGGAGACTGCGAATATACTAGTGTGGATATGTAGCTTCTTATCTGAAGTATGTTTATCTCTATAAACATCCTACATATCACTAGGGACAGTTTAGAATGTCATTCGTTGGTTCACAGTTCTACTATCAGAATCACGTATTCTGATGACGTGAACCCGAAGTGACATTCATGGTTGATATAAGATATTTACATTCACAACTCATACACACAGATATATAAGAAACAACTTTTATTGAATAAATAATAATGTCTAAATACATAATCCATTTCCTAGCACATATATATATATTTGGTCTAGGGCACTAATCCTACATTTTGTTTCAGAAAAATATTTTCTTACAAAAATTATTCTTAAAAATATTTTTCTTAAAAGTATGTTTTGGAAATAATATTTTTTTTTCCGAAAACAAAGTTTTTCAGAAAACTTTTTTTTATGAAAATAACGTTTTCATATTTTAAATTCAGAAAATTTTATTTTATGAAATTTTTTTTATTGAGGAAAATATTTTTGTGTGAAATTTATTTTTAAAAAAAATATTTTTATAGAAAGATTATTTTGTAGAATTTTTTTTTGAAAAATTATGAAAAAATATTTTTTTAAAAATATTTTTGAAAAAATAAATATTTTTTCAGTAAAACAGTTTGTTAAAAATTATAATTTAAATCAACTTAAACATATACTAAATGAGTTCCATAAGTTTTGATTGTTAATTGAGATTATTATTTATGCTAATTTTGTTGATCTTACTTGATAATTGAGATATATAAATTGATTTTATCTAAATAACTGAAGTAATTTTCTAAATTATACGTATGGGTTGTTATATCATTAATTCAAATTTAGACATATATATAAAATTATATCATGTGGTGTACTATGACTTTTTTTTTGAAAGGGCCAAAAAAAAAAAATTAATTAAGGGAATGGCCAAGTTTTAAAAATATTTGCAAAAGTAGCCATTTCGCCCAGCCACCGGGCGAAACACAAGTAGTTTCGCCCAATAACGGGGCGAAACAGCGCGTAATGTGAATTTGCTTAATTAACCCTGTTTCGCCCAACAGTAGGGCGAAATACAGTGTTTTTAGTATCGGTTTTTCGAAATAACCGTTACAGAATAAACGATTTAGTATCGGTTTTTCCAAAATAACCGTTACAAAATAGAGAGTTTTAGTATCGGTTTTTAAAAAATAACCGTTACAGGATAAAAGCTTTAGTATCGGTTTTTTAAAATAACCGTTACAGAATAAAGACTTTTAGTATCGGTTTTTAGAAATAACCGTTACAGAATAAAGACTTTTAGTATCGGTTTTTGTAAATAACCGTTACAAATAAAGACTTTTAGTATCGGTTTTTATAAATAACCGTTACAAAATGTTCTTTCGCCAGTTTGCTGGGCGAAACAGCTGTTTTTTCGAAAATTTTCCAAACAGCCAAAAAAAGGGCGAATTTACACAGAAAAATAAATAAAATAAATCTGAGGACAAAAAAATAATAATAAATAACTTATTTTGATGGAGAATTTCTTTTTCATATTGAAATGACATGTTAGGCTATTAGTACATAAACAGAAAAATAGGGTACTAGAGAATATTAGTACATAAACATTGATTTAACATATTAGGCTATAGGAGGAATCTAAGTTTTTTTAGGTATACAGTTTAGGGTTCAGATATAGGGTACTAGAGAATATTTACTTTTTCAGATTGAAATGACAATTTGGCTTTTTATTTAGTGGGTAACATTGATTTAACATGCTAGAATATAGGAGGAATCTCATAATTTTTAGGTGTTTAGGGTTCAGATATAGGGTACTAGAGAATATTTACTTTTTCAGATTGAAATGACAATTTAGCTTTTTATTTAGTGGGTAACATTGATTTAACATGCTAGAATATAGGAGGAATCTCAAGATTTTTAGGTATATGATTTAGATTTCTATTTAAAGAGTCCTCTTATTATATTTGATCATCAAAAAATTAAATCTCAGAAGTCTCTCTTGCAAACTTCTTCTCTTTATATCTTTCTCCTTATCAAGAAAATGCCACAAAATTCTGAAATATTTCTATATTACAATGGTCAAATTGTTCAAGATTCGAGCGGATACAATTACGCTCCACAACAAGGTGTTCTTCTCCCGCGTAGTAGAAATAGAAATTATTATAGATTGTGTTTAGAAATTTATGCTACCACCGGTTGGCCTAATAGTGACGATCTTAAAATTAGTGGTAGGTTTCCTTACCGTCAGAATGATTGTTTGTGTTTTAATATAGTCAAAATTTCGAATGATTCACAGTTAGCTAGTTTTGCTCAGTACGTCAAATATGGTGAACACGGTTGGCCTGAATTAGAAATATACGTTGAACGCATCCAAAGTAGAGAATACTATGTAGGAACTAGTAGTAGATCAAATGTACCTTTTAATGATGACGAGCTTGAGAGGTTAGAACCTGTAATAAATCGTGATGAAGATGAAGTGCCAGAAATGGAAGAAGGCGACGAAGATGAGTTTGAAAATGTTGAAGAGGACGAATATGATGAAGATGAAGTGCCAGAAATGGAAGAAGGCGACGAACCAGAAATAGATGTTATGAACAATTATACGGAAGTGGGTGAGATGGTTAGTGTAGGAACTTTCGGTAATCCTCCGGCGAAAGAGTTTGAAGATACTACTACTATGTGGGAAGAAGCGAAAATCGATATCTTATATGGTAAGAGCATGCATGTGAGTAGCGATAATAGTTTGTATGAGGGACAGACGTTCGACACGAAAGCAGAGCTACAATCGGCCGTAAAATTATACAGCGTCATGCATCACCGAGAATTTGTAGTCTCCAAATCGAACAAAACGATCTACACTGTAGTCTGCAAGCTACAAGATGACCGCGCTGGCTGTGATTGGAGGCTGTATGCATGCAAAAATAAACGACATGTGTTTGAGATTAAAAAATTGACACAACCACACGTATGTGTTAATCAACAACCTAACAACGACCACAAACAATTAACAAGTGCATTTATTGCGGGGCTAATTCTAGATGTCGTTAGAGCAGATTTAGCAATTAAACCAGTAACCCTAGTGGAAACCGTCAAATTAAAATTTGAATATACCATATCATATTGGAAGGCTTGGCACGCCAAGCAACACGCGCTTAGATTCTTGTTTGGCGATTGGAAGGGGGCATATAATTTGCTTCCTGAATTGATGGCAGCAATATATTCAGCAAATCCTACTACTGAATATGCATTTTGGAGAGGTCCCAAAAATCGTGCTGGTGAGGAGGAGTTCGAAGGTCTTTTTTGGGCATTTGGTCCATCACTTAAAGGATTTGAGTTTTGCAAGCCTGTCATAACAGTAGATGGAACATTTCTAACCGGAAAATATCAAGGATGGTTATTGATGGTAGTCGCTAGCGATGCAAATGGTCAATTATTTCCCTTAGCTTTTGCTTTAGTTGATAAGGAGAGGGTAGAAACGTGGGGTTGGTTTTTAGGGTGTTTGGGTACTTTGATCGGCCATCGCAAAGGTTTATGTGTGATTTCGGATAGGCATGCCGGAATAATTCGTGCAATGAAGGATCAACAACCTAACAGCTATCATCGTTATTGCATGCGGCATTTAGAAGCAAATTTCAGTAGCGCTGTATCAGACAAAACATTGGTTAAAATGATTGTACCACTAGTTAAGGCGCCCACCAAATTTTATGGATTGTATTCTATGTTTATGTATTTTGATTTGTAAATTAAAGACACATAGTGAGCTCTCTAAAATAGTTTAAATATCAATCTAAATTAACAAAACATAGTCCAAAAAGTAAACATAGTCAGTAATGCCAGCGGCCTCCTCCTCCTCCTCGTGTTCCCCCGCGTCCTCCGTGTCTTCCTCTCCCCCCTCCCCCTCCTCCGCGTCCTCCTCCGCGTGGTACTCCTCCGCGTCCTCCTCCGCGTCCTCGCTGCGCCTGAGGCTGAACCTGAGTAATCTGACTAACTCCTTCATCTCCGTCTCCTCCTTGGCCTCCTCCTTCCCCTCCTCCGTCTCCTCCTTCGTCTCCAACCTGTTCGATGATCGAACCCCAATCGAAGTCGCCCTCATATTCATTACTTTCCTTTATGCTGCTCCGGATGCACCCTAACAATTTTTTCAATTTCCCTGGTACGTCCTGGCACTCGGCTTTTAGCGCTTCGAACCCATGTTTGCAGGCCTCCAAAAGAAATGCATGCTAAAAAATAATATTTGAGTAATGTTTAAAAACTAAAATAATATGAATAAATAATAATATAAATAATAGTCAATTATTTTCATTACCGCTTTCCTTTTTTGCGGAACCATCGGATGATACGATACCGTAGCATGCGGGATATCGGACTGCACATAAGGATCGGTTGCCGTTCTATACCAATTCCAGTATGCATCATACTGGCTAAGGTCATACGGCCGCCATGAAGGAATATTTATTTCACGTCCCAAGCGTTTCTCTTCCCACTTAGCCAGATAAGCTGAATGTACGGTAGGCCAATCATTTCCACGGTAATTTGCGATATTGTGCAATCGTTTGTCGTACTCGCAATTTGGGGGTACTTCCATTGCATACCCGAACTGACGCAACACCCGCTCCGGACGATGCATCTCGACAATCCAAAAATAGATCAATGGCACTGTAAGAAGCCCCATAGTTTTTTCGTGCGCAACTATCGGCGGGAGTATATGACGGAATGCGTCATAAGGTGTCCAAACCACCTGAGTGTCGACCAAACTGTCGAACTGATCGCGATGTGTCGGCAAATGCCGATGAGGTGTTATATCCGCGTATTGAGTACAATCTTTCCACAAAAAACCAACCGTAGGTCTCTCATCTTCATCACCATAATTCGCCATATCCTGCAGTTCCTTGCGTACATCTTTAGGAACGGGTCGTCCGACAGTGATATGTTCCCATGCCCACAGTTGCAGCAACATGATACACCCTCCCATATTTTTCCGTTTCTTATGCGTACCTTTACACAATGCCCTGTAAAGGTACGCAAGAACTCCACTGCCCCATGCCCATCTATCTAAAACCGACATGTCCTCTAATAAAAGCAGAGGCAGTGCTGAAACACAATCTCCCGAAGCTTCCGTAAATAATACATCCCCACATAATGCAAGCATGTAGGCTCTACAATACTGCTCGACTTTCTGTTCCGGGGCATCAATTTCCAAATCGGAAAAATTATTTTTCAACCATGTTCTTTTCAATAAAATTTTGCTTCTCCCCTTTCCCTTAAACTCCAATTCCGGGATTTCTTTCCCGAGTAGTTGCGTGACCTTTCCCTTCCAATCAACATCTTTATTATTTAAACACATTGCCTCACCGTCCGTCCGCATTCCCAACAAACACGAAACGTCATCTAGCGTTATGGTCATCTCACCAACAGGCAGATGAAACGTGTGTGTTTCCGGTCTCCAATGTTCCTGCAGAGCGCTTATCAGTCTGCTGTCGTAATCCAGCCAACCCATCCTGGCAGTTTGTAGTAAGGTTGCTTTCTTCAAAAAAGGGGCATACCGATCGTCCCATGGAACCTGCAGAAACATAAATAAATAAAATAAATAAATAAATAAATAAATAACATACATATGATTTTTTTAACTTTCTAAAAATATTTCTAAGTAATACCCTAACAAAAAAAAATTACCGGAACTTCATGTTGTCGGTAGCGCATGGGTTTGATAGTTACATCTTCAGTGTTGCCAAACTCGTTCGTCCGATGCATGTGTTGTTGTGACTGAAGCGCATAATTTGGCCGACTAGGTCCCGCGTCAGATGACATCTTTATTTAAAAAATAAAATAATATAAATAAATAAATAAAATAATATTAATAAATAAATAAAAACTACTAATAAAAACTAATAATAAACATACATACATAAACATACATTTGATTTTTTAAACATTTGATTTTTAAAAACATAAATAAATAAAAACTAATAATAAATAAATAAATAAATACATAAACATAAACATACATAAACATACATAAATAAATAAATAAATGCATAGCATACATTTGATTTTTTAAACTTTTAAAAAATAAAACTATAAATAATATACTAAAAAATATATCTATAACAAAAAAATATAAATAAATAATCCTAAACAAGAAAAATAATTTATAAAATAAATATATACATTACCTAAACTACAAAAATTAATTTCAAAAATAAATAATTTCAAAAATAAATATGTATCTAAACTAGAAAAAATATTACAAATTTACTTGCAATTATTATATTTTCTTCTTCTTCTTCTTCTTTTTCTAACAATATCAACAAAATCAACCAAATAATAAATCTAATTTCAAATCAACCACACAAATGGAAAACTAATTTTGAGCAAATAAACCTAATTTGAAACTAATTTTGAGCAAATAAACCTAATATGAAACTAATTTTGAGCAAATAAACCTAATTTAAAAACTAATTTTGAGCAAATAAACCTAATTTGAAACTAATTTTAAGCAAATAACCAAAATTAACTAAATCTAAAGTCAAAGAAATCATCATACCTTCCCTCTCCTTTTTTCTGTTTTTTTTCGCCTCTTTTTTCGCCTCTGCGTCGCCCTTTTTTTTCTGTTTCGAAAATTTGCGAAAAAACACTCGAAGTAACGGCAGTGGGTTGGAATTATACAGAGCTGTTTCGCCCAGCGATCTGGCGAAAGAAGATTCTGTAACGGTTATTTGTAAAAACCGATACTAAAAGTCTAAATTCTGTAACGGTTATTTGTAAGAACCGATACTAAATTCTATATTCTGTAACGGTTTTTTCTAAAAACCGATACTAAAAGGCTATATTCTGTAACGGTTATTTCCAAAAACCGATACTAAAAACGGCTTGTTTCGCCCGACTGCTGGGCGAAACAGACTTAATTAAGCAAAACGTGATTATGCGCTGTTTCGCCCCGTTACTGGGCGAAACTACTTGTGTTTCGCCCGGTGACTGAGCGAAATGACTATTTTTGCAAATATTTTTAAAACTTGGCCATTCCCTTAATTAATTTTTTTTTTTTTGGCCCTTTCAAAAAAAAAGTCGTGTACTACTGGCAAATCAGAGTGTGATCTTTTACTGTCAAATAGTTGGGTGTCACATCAGTGGAGTAAATCAACTTCCCCAAAATCTATTAAAAATAATATTGTTTTACTTGGCTCGGGCGCCCAGTATCTTATGTCCGGGCCTGGATATGGAAATAATGTTAATTTTTGCATGATTTAATTGGCAAGATCATGATCGAGACAGATCCAGAATGGCTAGGGGGAGGCCCGGCTTAGTAATAAATAGAAAATCATGAAACAGACTACCACTATAACTTACTCTTGTTGTATTGTTTACACAAAAAATTATATATGTGCGTGTAATGATTCACGACAACGACGTGCACATATTTAAACTATGATATATAATGAATGATAAAATTAAATATCAATTTAATGTGATCTTCATTGTTTAGCTGTTGAAATTTTTGTTTTCAAATAAATGTGCACACCTTTCTTTCCAAATTTGCCACAATAGGTTACACATGAGAGTTTGATCTTCATTGTTTAGCTGTTTGTAAAGAGTTGTCATTAGAAATCCAATATCCCCCATTATCGAATCTGGCAGGAAACCCAATCTTGACCCAAACCAACAGGCTTTAGAGGCACTGCAGTCAAAAAATAGGTGTCTACAATCCTCCCTTTCATAACCACATCTCTTGCAGTTTCCTTCAATCCCGTGTATGACAGCCTGTAATCTAGCGCGTGTTGGTAGTGCATTGTTGCATAATCTCCACAAGAAAGTTTTAACTTTTGGTTGTGTTTGTTTATTTTTTCAAATGAAATTAATCATTTCTTTAGAAGTTTCTGACAGGCTGGTGGGGTGTATTTTTTTCTCCAATTCCTGGTAAGCAATTTTTACTGAAAACTCACTTGTTTTACTTGGTTTTCAAACTAGCTTATCCTCAAAATTATCCCTTGCTTGTATCAGGTTGCCTTGAGACAAAATGTTAACTGTTTGGCTTAGACCAAATAGTTGCATCAAAAGATTAATATTTCATTGTCCGTCATGCCGTAGATCACTTATCTTTAACTCGCGTTGTGTTTTATTTTTTGGCACATGTAAATTCCAATTCTCTATCCATTTCACCCATGACAGGGCATGATTTTCCATTTCCTAATATTCAATGTATTTGTTCCCCCATTATTTCTCTACATTCAATAATACCCTTCCAAAATAGTATACTGCTTTTGTATCTCTTTGTTCCCCAGAAAGTCCCATTTGGAAAATATTTTGCTCGAATTATTTCCGTCCATGCTTTTCCTTTTGAATTCCCTGGTATGAGTTGCCACACATTTTTCATAAAGATGGCTTTATTGAATAGATCAATTCTTTTTATCCCCAAACCTCCCATCCTCTTATCAATTGCAATTCTATCCCATGCACACAGAGCCAGAAACTTTCCTTCCATCTTACCCCACCAAAATCTTCTTGTTAGCTGTGTGATTTTTTATGTTATTTTCTTTGGCAGAATTGTGGTACTCATGAAATATACTAGGAATGATTGGATTACAGATGTAATTAGGGTTAGTCTTTCTGCATATGATAAGATTTTTGATTTCCATCCGGCAAGCTTTCCTTCCACTCGGCTAGTCAGACTGGCATTATTGATTTGCCCTTTTCTGTTGATTATATAACCTAGGTATTTTTCCTCTTCTTTTGCCATTTTTGCACCCAAAGATGTTAGAAGAAGGTTTTGCATTTCCGGGGTGATTGAATTGCTGAACCAAAGAGATGATTTTTTCGGATTCAGCTCCTGACCTGATAACGCTTGAAAATTCGTGAGGATTTGTTTGAAACTTGAGATCTCTTGTACATTCGCCATACCAAACAGTAAGAGAACATCTGCATATAATGAATGGGTGAGGATTGAGGCTCGTCTTGCTAATTTGATTCCATTTATTGTGCCATTATGTATTTTAAAATCAAGAGATCTTGAGAGGATATCCATACCAAGAATAAAAAGATACGGCGAGAGAGGGCAGTCCTGCCGTAGTCCTCTACCCGGGATAAAGAAACCTGAGCCATGTCCATTGATTTTAAGGGTGAATTTTGCACTGTTGAGATAGCTCATTATTAATAACACCATTTTTTGTGAAAATCCATATAGCTCCAGTACCTCTTGTATATACTCCCAACTCATTCTGTCAAAAGCTTTTGACATATCGGCTTTAAGACATAAAGAGTGTTGGCTATAGCTTTTTTGTGAGAAAGTATGTAACACCTCTGAGAGGATGATGACATTTTCAGTAATTGCTCGATCCGGAAGAAAAGCTTTTTGGGAATTATCGACAGTAAGAAGAATGGCTGGTCTGATTCTTTTGACTATAAGTTTGGTAATGATTTTGTATGCCATATTTAGCACATTTATGGGCCTGTAGTGGAGGATAGTTGTTGGAATCTGTGTTTTGGGTACTAGTGTGATCAGAGAATGGCCCATATTTTCTGGCATCTGGCCTGTTGAGAAGAAGTTTTGGACCATATCGAAAATTGGATCTAAGAGAAGTTGCTTGTGGGTTTGGATAAACCAGCCTGTGATACCATCTGGTCCAGGTGAACGATCTGGGCCTAATTCATTAATAATGTTCGAAATTTCTAGCTTTATTGGGGAGGAATCCATTTCTTCTCTAATTTGGTCTGTAATTTTGGGTAGTTTTTGAATAAAATCCAATGGGTAAGTGTTAGATATTTTTTGCACTTGTTGAAATGGAAAGATATCCTTGTAATGGGCAACAAAAGCTCTTCTAATATCTCTTTCTTCAGTTAAAATTTCATCATTTACATATAGGGTTGCAATGGTGTTGATTCGTCTTCTATTTGTTGTTTGTCAAATGAAAAAAAGTTGCATTCCTACCCCCTAACATGTTCCATTGTACCCTTGAGCGCTGGCTCCAGTATATTTCCTATTGTCTCAATAGCTTATCATGCTCCTTTTATAGAAGGTTTTGCTTTTGCCATGTTTCCTCTGTCTGCGTCCCGTATTGTAAATTGAGGATTTTTTGCTCAATGGTCCCCAAAGCTTCATCTGGTTTTGGTTTTTTTCTTGCCCAGGTTGTTAGATTAATTTTGAGTGCACTTTATATACTTCCCCAATTTTGATCACTCCTCTGTACTGTTTGTTTAACAGTTTCGGAAAAATCTTCTTCAAGCATCCACCAATGTTCGATTCTAAAATTTGTACGTCTGTACTTTATAATCGGTTTAGGCCGCAGCAAAATGGGGCCATGGTCACTGTGAAATCTTGGGAGATAAAGTACCCTAGCATCTGTGTTGATTGAGAACTATTTTGTATTTACTAAACACCGGTCTAACCTTTCCGAAATCAGAGGTTCTCTTCTTTTGAATTGTCTGTTTGACCAGGTGTATGCCGGCCGTAATGACCTAGGCCTATCAGGCCAACTCTGTTAATGAATGCATTGAATCTGCGATAATTAATGTTAAGAGAGCTGGAACCACCTTCTTTGTCATTGGTTGAGGAAATGGCATTGAAATCACCAATGAGAAAGGAGGGGATGTCCTGGTCTTGTAGTTGGTTTTCTAAGAAATCCCAGATTTGATTATTGGTAGTGTGTTGGGGATTTCCATAAACAACCCCCATTCTCCATTGAAAACCCTTAGATGCATCAAAACAGTCAGCAATTATGTAATTTTTAGTTTTTGAGATGATATTTACCCGCAAGTAAGATGCCCAAAGCAAGGCCCTCAGAGGGAACAACAACGTAATTTGGTAATTGTAGTTGTTGGATCCTGCGAATTGCTTGGTTTTCAGTACACCGAGTCTCATAAATAAACGCCATTGAAGCTCCGGTGCAGTGGAGGTAGCGCCTTAGTGTTGGAATTGTTGAACGGCCCTCACTCCTGCAACAATTCCAAGATATTATATTCATGATGACCGCGGCAGCGGTGGGGGCCCCGCTGCCTTTG
The DNA here is from genome assembly GCA_027726005.1 of Juncus effusus. Classification (NCBI taxonomy): domain Eukaryota; kingdom Viridiplantae; phylum Streptophyta; class Magnoliopsida; order Poales; family Juncaceae; genus Juncus; species Juncus effusus. Next base: position 8,412,861 of record CM050905.1, on the reverse strand, counting down.
GCCTTTTAAGATTTTCTTCATCTATTATGATGGAGAGGGAAGAGTTTGAGACTTGAGGAGGAGAAGTAGAGATGGTTTGGTTTAGTTTATTTTCCCAGTTTTTCCAGTGTTTGGGGGGTCAATTGGAGCTACTGGGGTCTGTATGTTCTCCTTTGAGAGAAAAACCGGTGATAATAACCATTTCCCCAACCTTTTTTGAGTAAGGTCAGATAGACTACTTACATCTCATTTGCATGTGGGTCATTTTTCAGTTCCAATTGATCCCCGATTTCATGTCATATAGAGGAAACATTAGAGTAACCACATGTTTTTGTAATGTTTATTTGACTTGCTTGAGAAATGGGATGAAATATTACGAATGAATACATAGTATTATGCAAAATTGGGTATACCCCTAATAGTATGGATAGTAGTGCATAGTGCATTGCATTTTTACTTTAAGAAAATTATTTAGATGACTCCAATTTCTTATCTATTTCTTCTTCTTTCTTTTCAAAATGAGTCCCTAAAATTCAATAAAAAAAAATAAAACCATGAAATAATATTCTCTCCAAACTAAATATAAATAAATAATGATATTATTACTCTCCCATTTTTTTTTATAAATAGTTAAATCACACCGAAAGCATGACATTTTTTATTTATGAATAATTAAAACACAGCATATGACCACCACTAAAATAATCTAGTGGTAAGGTACTGACTTCATTTATTCATAGGTGAGGGTTCGAATCTCGCGTCTAGCATGATTGATTTAAAAGAAAATAAAAATCAAGCGATCGCTTTTAGTTCTCCCTAAAAAAAAAAAAAAAAAAAAAAATGTATGATTAATGTCATGCTAACACTACCAAACCCAATATGCATACATGCTTAATACGTTCGCCATTTTATATGTTAATATATTATATTGTACAAATCATTTCAATGTATAGCTTATCTTTTTAATTAATATCACTTCTATAATTCTATTTATCTAAAGAAATAAGCTGGATTAAAAAAAAATGTGCGTAGGCTGGTTATAGATTATTAGTTACTATATATAGATTTTATACAAGTTGGTATTGGTCTTTGGAGATTGTGATCCACATGAGAAGAATCTCCATCCCTGGTCTGGAAAAACATACCTGGCTTTATGAATTATTTAGTTGCTTATGCATTATTTTATATGGAGGCATGATAATAGACTTTTTTTCATACCGGCAGTAAAAATAAAGTTTAAACTCAAATATAATAAGTCATTTATAAAAGAGATTAAATCTTTGTTATAATTATAATTTGAATGTTCGCTTAAAAAAGTTTTCATAAATAAATATTATAACATTTTTTGTTTACTTTTGATTTAGTTTACCTTGATGTACTCATACAAACTTTCAAAAATCTCAGGAACTGATCATATAATAATTTTCAAAAATGTAATTAATTAAAGGGAAATGTAAAATTACAATGGCCTAGAGCACGCCCAAATCATGATGTCATTTAAATATATTATTTTTCCGCTTTTCAATGTACTATTTTTTCTATATATTATTTGCACTGTTTTATATATATTATATCGAATAATGGGGAGGCAAAAAAAAATTCTTTTACCTTCTAACATTCATAAATTAATTTGGATGCCAATACACTAAATAATAGAATGTAATAAACCTATCTAAATATATGTAGTAAATGTCAAAATTGTGTTTTTTGTGGGGTGTGTGTGGGGGGGTTGCCAAGTTTTATTTATTTGTTGGTGCATATGTTTGAATGATTGAATCTACAACTTCTTGTATGTAAACCAATGTACGCAACCAGAGGACAACCGAAAGATCAAAATTGGAGCTTAATATCTTAACACTAGTTTATTTAGTATTGACCGTAGTTAGCACTAATCGTATACGCCATTGGGTAATAAAATATTACATACTGTTTTTCAAATAAATGCCTTCAGAATGGTTGTTTGTAGTTGACATTTATAACTCTTTATTAATTATAGGATAAAATTCAATATTAGTTCAAAATCCAAAATGGGACATTTATTTCTCTTTTACCAACCAATACCATAAGCCAAGAAAGTCCACATGCTAAAAAGAGCATGTTTTACAAGTGTCCCTAAGTAAAAGCCAGAATTGCATATACCCCTATTTACAAAAGTTAATTTGATGAGGTTAATGGGAGACTTTTTTTCATTTCTTTATAGTGTTAGAAACTTTCATCATTTTGACAGTTTGTTTTACACATGTTGTCTAAAACAATTGTACATGTAATGTAACATGAGAATAAATTAAAATTATTTTCTCATCTACACAAATTTGTAAACTAGATTGTGAATTTTTTTTCAATAGTAATTCTTTGTATTTCGAATTATTAGAATAACCAAGTTTGAAGGGAAATAATCAAACTAAGCTTGTTTAGAGTTTGAAATGCCGCCTATCAAAGAAAATGAGACGTGATCTTTATTAATTAGGCACAAAATTGAAGCAAGATCTGAAATACCACAAAAATGAGACGTTTTATAATGCATTTTCTTTAACGTTAGGAAAAAGAGAGATAGGATATATAATCCCACAACAAAATAAGATGGACTTAAAGAATTGTGTTCAAAGGTTCAAAAATAATAATTATTTAAATATTTTGAATAAAAATCAGATCAAGTCTGAGAACTTATATAGTAAATTATCCAACTTGCTACTACAAGAAAAGAAATAAATCGAAATTATTTTACTGAACAGTACACTTGCTAATATTTAGTTATGATATTAGCTAATTCATAATTTCTTAAACCGCAAAAGCTATGATACATAACTTCTAATACATAATTATCCAATACATAATTCATAATACATAATTACTAAAACATAATTTCTAACACATAATTATCTAATACCATAATATTCAATTAAGTCATTATCTAACACATAATTTCTAATAGAGAAATCTGAAGACACGACGTACGACATACTATTTTTTCCGCTTTTCAATATACTTCTTATTTTCTATATACCGTTTTTATTATCTTACATACATACTATTCATCATCTCTAAAAAAACTAAATCTTGCATACTATTTATCTAAATTTACATATTATTTATTCCCTCTATAAACTATTTTTTTCTTCCACCCGCACCCCCTCCCTAATTTCTAACATACACAAGGATGAAAACCACAAAACCCAAACAAATATAAAAGACAATCAGGATGGCGGAGCCCGAGATGGATTTCTGACACATAATTTCCGATACATATTATTAATATTAATATTAATATATAATATTTAGTTATGATATTATTATTATTATTATTATATAATACATATTTAGTTATTATGAATATGATACTACTACTATCTCATACGTATTTAGTTATGATTTATACAAGGGTGAAACCACAAAAAACCCAAACAAATACAAATGACAATCAGGATGGCGGAGCCCAAGACGGATTTTTGAAACGTAATTTCCAATACATATTATTAATATATAATATTTAGTTATATATTATTATTATTATTATTATATAATATATATTTAGTTATTATGAATATGATACTGCTACTATCTCATACAATATTTAGTTATATACACAAGGATGAAACCACAAAAAACCCAAACAAATACAATTCCTCCTCTCAACAAATACGAGTTACATATTACATTAACTCTCTCCATCTTCTTCTCATTCCTTCAATAATTCTTTACGTGTCAACGCTCCTTCAAAAATGGAGACCCTCCTCAAATCCCTCACAGACCCTCCTCATCAACCGCAACCCTCAACCACCAAGCCGATGATCAACGCCGAAGAAGACTCCGCCACGGCGGATCAGTCGATTCCGCAGTGCGTGGCGGGGCCCGTGCAGATGATCGGAGCTGACGGAACCTTCTTCGAAGATGATACGAGTAATTTCATCACGGACTCGAAGGAGCTCATGGCTCACGGCGCTCCGTATGGAGTTATCTCCCTCCTCGGATCTCAATCTCCTGGTAAACTACAATCTCACTGCACTGTTTTTTCTTCGAAATTATGCGGATTTAGGAATCAATTTCTGATTTTCTTCCTTCTTTTTCGCTTTTCTGAGCTTTTTTGAGCTGGTTTAGTAAGGATTTAGATCTTCAAACTCAAAAAATCTTCTGATTGAACAAGTTTTTGTTAGATTGAATTTGGATTCCGATGAACTGGAGATCTCCAGTGGAGATGATTATCGATTGAACAGAATATATTCCACTACTGGAGATCAAGAACGAAAAATAAGACAAAAATAAGCAACCACCTCACCTCGAGTCCTGAGTCTACGGAACCGTACATAGACTCGGTGTATGTGGACCGGTGTAGGAATGGCTTAATTTTGGTGCTGTGCCATGTTAGGCTAAGACCATGGGAAACTGACTTGGGTCCCATTGAGTAATTATTGAGCATAAGCACAGTAATGTTTTAGATAAGCACAAGATAGTTAATTGATTAGTTGAAACTAAGATGGAACTAGAAAGGAAGGGTTTTATGTCTCAATCAAAATGGTACAGTTTCATTTAAGAAACAAAGAGGCCCTGCCTATCTATACATAACGATAAATATATATTTTTTTTAAATATCTTTTTTGTGTCTCAATCAATTTTTCTTTTTTCTTCGAGTAAAGACCCAAAAAATGGTACAGTTTCATTTAAAGAAACAAAGGCCCTACCAATCTATACATAAGAATAATTAATAAACCTTTTTTTTATGTCTCAATCACTTACAGTAAAATGTTTTTAAAAATGAATGATGCATTTCTGTATCAACTCCACATTAAAAATAAATTTTTTTAGAAGAAAACACTAAAAAAAATTAATTTACATGATATTAATTCTGTAATGGTCAAGATCTGATATTTATAATTTTACATGATACCAGTTTGTAATAATCAAGAAGAACAAAAAAGAATTGAATCTGATTTTCATTTCTCATTTTATTTTATTTTTTATTTTTTTTCTGAAAGTGATTCTTAGTTTTGTTTTTGACATGCAGGAAAAGGCTTTCTGTGCAATAGTCTGTTCAGTGGCAATTTTAACTCTGTTGATGGTCCCAAATCAAGGTATACTCTCTCTCTTCTTTCTCCTCTAGAAAAGTGCACAGAATGCAATAAAATATCTTTTTATATTATCTATTCATAATTTAATTTCCTAAAATAATAATGATTTCATCTTGATAAATTTTATTAGGGGTCAAAATACAAAGGGAATTTGGCTGTCAAGATGCACTGGGCCTTCTTTGTTGGTTTTGGATATTGATTTTTCTGATGCAAAAGAGGTACTTTAAATTTGATTATTATCATATTATTTTTTATATTATTTTTGAATTCATAAATAATATAATATTTTTTTTTCGATTTTAGGATGATGTGTATTTTGAAAAGCAGACTGTATTGTTCGCGTTGGCTGTTTCTGATCTTCTTATGATTAACGTGTTAGTTATTATTCATAATACTTTTTTAACTATTATCATTTATTTTATTTTTTTTTTTCTGAAGAGTATCATTCTATCTTTTAATTTTTGTCTTTTTAGAGCTTTAGTTTTTTTCATTTGCTAGTTTTAATATATATATATATATATATATATATATATATATATATATATATATTTCTTTTCTTTAGGTCGTTACAAGATTTTTACAGAGATCAAGTGGGAACAATTCAACTTTTTAAGACACTTTTTGAGGTGAATTTAAAGAATAAAAAAATAGATTAAATTGTAAATTAAAAATCTAATAATTGTAATTCAACCCTATTCTTATTTTATTAATTAATTTATTATTTTTTTGCAGGAAAGGGTGAAAATTGATCCTGGCCAAACGAAAGTGCTATTTATCTTACATGGCTATGATGATAAGGTTTAAAATATTTTAAAATAAAAGAAAAGTCAAATTTTATTTCAAATTATTTATATATTTTTTTCTTTTTTCAGCCACCTTTGACCAAGCTACAGGAAGAAGTCTTTGCAAAAATGGAAAAGGTATCTAATTAATTAGTCATTATTTTTTTATTCTTTGATTTTTGTAAAAAAAAAAACAGTTTCATTTAATTATTTTCATTTGATTATTTTTGTATAGTTATGGACTTCAATTCACAATAAACCCGACTCGCCAAGTTTTCTTTTTACCGACTTTTTTGAGGTGAGTGAAATTTACAAACTTTTTATTATTCTTTTTCTAATTTTTTCTTATTTTAATTTTTTTATTTGACATATATAAAATTTATTTGAAGGTCTTAGTTCTGGGGTTTCCTGACAAATCCAAGGCCAATGATTTTGAAGAAAAGGTAAATAAATATTCACATATTAATATTTTATTTTCATTCTATTACAAGTACAATTTTCATATGCATTTACCCTTACATTTACCTGCACTCTTAAAGATAGACTTTTATTCTTTTTATTTTATTCATTTTAATTTATTCATTTTATTATTTATTAGGTTTCAAAAATGAGAAGATGGATTGGTAAAGGAGAAATTTTAGGGTTTAAGCAAGACAGAATTTCAGCTTTGGGTTTCACATTAAGCACAAAAGGAATCTGGGAAACAATTCGTCAGAAAAAACGCCTTAATCTTCTGAGTAACAGGGTAAATATTTTATTTATTATTTTTTATTAATTTGAAACAAATTTTATTGATGTAAATAACAATATCGTACATCTTGAAGTTCTTGTTCTTAAATAGATAACTATGGCCTCTTATGAATTGATTTAGTTTTAAATTTATTTCATTTTCACTATATGTTTTTTTAAGCGTGTCATATTGTGTGTTAATATACTATGTTGTGTGTACCAATTTTCTGTTTTGTACTATAAAGGATATCGTGTGTTAATATTCCAATATTTCCAATATTCTGTTTTGTACTATAAAAGATACAAAATAATATTTATTACATATAAAAAATGTGCAAAATAATATTATACAGATAAAATTTCGCAACAACAACAACAACAACAATAATAATAATAATAATAATAATAATAACAATAATAATAATAATAATAATAATAATAATAATAATAATAATAATAATAATAATAATAATAATAATAATAATAATAATAATAATAATAAAACTTGTTTTGCAGTTGACTGTTTCTAGTTTCTACTGTGAAAGAATAGTTAGAGAAAAACTCGACTCACTAACCTCTTCTAGTGAGGTAATTAATGAATTAATTATTCACATAATTTTTCCATTAGATCTATCTTGATTTATATGTATTAAACAATTAATGGCTCTTTTGTGATATTTACAGGACATTTTAGCTTTAAAGAAATCTTCAGAAGGATTCAGTGAAAAACTAAATTCTCTTCTAGATCTCTTCTTGACTCGGTAATAAATACATTTTTACCTTTATTTTGCATCATATTTTTTCAATTTTATTTTTTCAAAATTTATCCAACAAATGGATATTTTCAAAATACTTAATACATGTTTATATTGTATAGTTATGATTTAGAGACCCAAATGTATGAAGCTGATGTAAGGATACAACATCGCCATGAATTGGAAATTGGCATTTTGAAAGTACGATAAAACTTAATTTTTTTTGCCCTTTTATTATTTAATATAAACAAAAATGATTGGTCTTATTTCTATGATTATATTATATCGTTTATTCTTTTTGTCCTGTAGCGTGTAGAAAGTGTGTGCAAAAATGTCTTGTCAGAACTTCATGCGAAGGCATTTAATGAAAGCAAAGAAGAAATTGCAAATCAATTAAATAAATCAGACGATCCAATAAATGCAATTAATGATGCAATTGATTCTTGCATAAACAAATTCGTCGAATCATGTAACGGTAAGCATATAATAATAATAATAATAATAATAATAATAATAATAATAATAATAATAATAATAATAATAATAATAATAATAATAATAATCTGGTTAAAGTTGATTAATTATTTAGGAAATTTGCAAGAAAGCCCCAACATTATGGCTAAATTACAAAAAAAAAACTTACATTATTAAAAATCTAAAAAAAAAAAACCTATATTTTGAGAAAATTGCAACATTATCCCTTTTTTTTTTGCAATTTTCAATAATGGGGATTTTTGGATAATTTCCCTAATTCCTATTTATTTAAAAGTCTTTAATTGAAAAATGGAAATGTAAAGTTCAGCTGAAAAAATACATCTTTATTTCGCACATTTGATGGATTATTGAGAATTTATTATTATTATTATTTTTTTTTTTTCAGATTTGACCTCTAAATATAAAGATCTTTGCAATGAGCATTTTGAGGCGCTTAACATGGAGCTGACTTCTTTTGCTCAAATCATGGCTGAAAATATTAAGGTCTCATTTCATATCCTTTTTATTCTTTTTTTTTGTTATTTCTCATTTATTTTATTTATCAATTCAGTTCTATTTTTTTCACTACTCACTTTTTTCAATCATATTGTAGTGGTTTCATAAACCATTTCTATCATAAAAGTTTCCAAATTGACTTAGATCTGTGATTTGTTTTCCTCTTTGTTATCTATTTATCTATTTATTTATTTTATTTTCCCTTTATTTTTTGTTATTCCTTTATTTTTTATATTTTTTTGTCCTTTTTCTTCCCTCCCCATTTATTTTCTTTTTTATTACTTTACTTTTTTCCTCTTTATCTTTTTTCATTCTTGTATTATTTTCCATTTTAATTAAAAACGCATGTCCTAAAAAATCATCTTTATGCATTTAAATACATGGAACTGAACCAACTAATATTAAAAGCAAAATTGTTTCTGCATCGTTACTTCACATTTTCTCTCTCTAAAACAGGAGAGACGAAAGAGAGAGGAAGCCGAAAAGGCAGCCGAAGAATCCCAACTCAAACTCCAAACCCTAAACCTCCAAATCTCAGAACTCAAATCCCAAACCTCTCAACAAATCCTAAACCTCAAAACCGAGCTTCAAACCTCCAAAACCGAAACTGAAAAGATCGCCCAACAATCCCATGACCAAATCCACCAAATCTCCCAAGAGAGAGAAAGTGCTAAAAAGGAAATAGAGGTGTTGAGAGAGGAGATGAGTGAGGAGAGAGAGAGGGCGAAGGAGAGAGAGGAGGCTGAAATGAAAAGGAGAGGAGTGAGAAGACGATTTGGAATAGTGAGAGCGGTTGTTGTTGTTGCGAGAGTTGTTGTTTTGAAGGATCCTACGGTAATTGTGGATATTTTGGAGTTTGCTTTGTGGAATAGATGTAACAGTTCGGGCGGTTCGAGCAGTTTGCAGAACGGGAAAGATTGTTAATTAGGGTTTGAATGGTTGGGTGATTTGTGTATATTTTTAGGGTTTGGTTGTTTGGATTGGTTCGTTTTTTTTTCTTTTTTTTGTTGATATGTTGATATGGTAGGATTATTTGTCGAAAATGATGATAAGATGGTGCTTGTTAATTTGTACTTGGAAATCCGAGTTGGGTTTGATAATGTTGGGTGTATATCCCAACTTGTTTTGACGTAACAATGCATTTTTTTTTTTGAAATATCAATGTATTTTAGTGATCGTTTTGTATAATTTATTAATTTTGCATCTTGTTGTGGTTTTTGAAAGACCCGATTGTTAGTTTGCATATATTAGTTTCTCAGTGTAGTTTGCGTTAGTGTATAAGTGGAGTTTTGTGTTCGATTTCGACTTAGGACTCCATGGTTTTGTGTATAGAAACTTGCAGAACAGCCAAAACATAGCCGTTGAGTGAATTTTTGGCTTCGTTTGTCTAACATGCATTTATGCCTCCAAGACCATATTAGAGTCCACACTATCCAGAAAACAACTTTAAGATCGAAAATAAGTTCTTGTTAAGAATCATCACATTCACATGATACTAAGAGTCATCCGTGTAATATTTTTCACACAGATCATGCAATGGTCATGAAGCATGAATGGTTACAAGTATAATAGTCACACTTTTAGTATGTTTGAAACAATATATAAATTAATGCTATTGATCACATAAGTTTTTTTGCATTTGATTTAAGAGAAGAATATTTTATTAGGCAAATAACATCACATAATTTTTTTGCATTTAATGTTTAAGAGGATTATTCATGGGCACAGTTTGAAAAAAGAGTAAACAAATAAGATACCGGAGAAAATCAACGAAACAATCTAGTAGTTATGATGAAATGTTTTCAGGCACCCTGACACTTAGTGACAACAAATAAAATCTCTTCCTTATTTAGGATATAATCATTGGAGTCCCTATCATAAACTCTATAAGCTGTCAAATTATAAAAGAACTTGCACTAACAATTAGAACAAGATGAGTTAGTCTCGTTTAGGATTTAGTCATGAAAGTATTGTATTATAGTAATAACTTTTATAATATCAAGTTTGCAAGGTGATGTTGCATAGTGAAAAAGAGTGTTGCTTCTTACAAATTTTACTTTGAAAATGAACTTAATTAATTTGACTACTTTATTTTCATTTACAAAAGATCAAGAGTGCAAAAAAATATATATTTAAAAATTATCAAAATATTCATTTATAAAATTCCAAAATTTTTGGATTATAATTATAGTTCTAATAGCGCGCTATAGTGTAGCTATAGCACGCAACGACACGCATCGGTGGCTAAAAGATGCACAATGTGATTTTATTTTCTCTATTTTTTTTTAACTTTAAATAATCTTTTTGGGCTATAAAGATGCTTGAATTTAAGAACTTATTTAATAAAGTAATCATGATAATTACGATATTTTTTGATTGAAAATAAACCAATCCATCATCAAAATATGTATAATATATATATATATGCGATTATGTGGCAATGATATAATATTCTGATTCTTGTGAAAATTAATCTACAACATATTCAAAATATATATATTCCATCCGTACGGTTGAAATTTGAATTTTTGATGATTTAATACGTATTTTGGACCGTATGTTTTTCACCCCAAAAACATACGTATGTTTTTTAGCATCTCCCTATATATATATATATATATATATATATATATATATATATATATATATATATATAAAGGTGTACTATATGAGTTATATTAAACTTATAAAATAGTATATATTAATATCAGAAGAGTATAGATATACACCACAATAAATAATTTATATTTTGCCAATATTCAAAATTAACGATAATTTCGTTTTTGCCTTCATTTAATTTTGTACACGCCTCTTAATTTTTGTATATTTTAATAGTATATAATAATATAGAGAATTGTTTGTAATTATTTTTTATTTGCTCATACAAAATTAAAAGATAAAATATATAAATAAACTGTATTAAATGCATTCCGAAGTAGAGCGAGGGTCACAGTAGTGATAAATAAAAGGTAGTGGCACAGTCACAATATCACAACATATTTTGGCTCTAAAAGTTTTGTTGAATTTTTATGGAGATTTTGGAAAAAAAAAGAAACAAATAAGAAATTGGGGGAGGGAAATCGTCGAAAATTTTTATTTAGAATTGAAAATGTATATTTGCAATCTATTTACTCATCCCAACAAAAATGCCCAATGACTTTACTCAATCTAACCCGCAACTCCTACTGGAAATTTGGCTCTATTATTTAGTGAAAGTATAACAATTCAGTATTCACTATTTGTGTAACATGTTTGCCTAATTTAATTTTGATTTAGTTTATTTATTTATATTTTATTATAAAATTCGTTGTTGAGTAAATTCTAAAATGGGCGTATCTTTGCATTTATTTAGTGTGACCAAGGTTGCAAATCGCGTGTAGCAGTTTGCAGCGTTCAGGATTTTCTTATAGCGAATAGTGAATAACGGATGATTTAGCGCGTTACACTTGCGTAGTGGATAATAGTAATAAACATTTTTTTCTTATGTATCACAATGTAATTTATATATATGAAATTTCTAAAACAACAAATATCTACAAAATATCTCTACAATAATTATCAAATATCAAAAGATGATAAGATTAATATTAAAATATTAACATACAATATACTTATCCAAAACAGCACATATCATAATCCAAAATATCCTAAACCCTAAAAATCAATAAAAAGTTCAAAGAATCAATAAAAAGTTCAAAGAAATGAAATTGCGCAATATTATTGTTTCAGGCGCTACAAACACACGCTTCATGATATATCGTGCCGTTATATCGTTGTAGCATCGGAAAATGCAATAACGTATCAAAACCGCAGCGTTGTGTCATTGAGCCTCCCGAGTACGCTATATCGCGCTATAGCGTGCTATTTGCAACACTGAGTGTGACCAATTTTTTTCTCAATCAAGTTTCTGGATTTATATTATATCATCTTTGCAAAAAAATAAATCAAATAATGTCTTCAGAAAGATGTTTAATGTAATAAAACAAATAGAATGCAAGATCTCTTTTTTCTCTTCCATTGGTGCAAATTTTATCTTAAACATAAAGTATGCTTATGCTATTCTATAATGTATTTTTTATCAAAAGATTTTCAATACATTCTGTGGAAAACTGTGGTAGTTCATGGTGATCCTAATCCCATGTAATTAAAACACGACATATCAGCAAAATAAATGATGTGGCATTCTTTCCTTTGCTTAGTTTCATTGGCAACTTATGCAAGAAGACATTTAAAATTAACAACCCTACCCTATTAATGATAACTTTACTATTTTAAGTGTTATTTTCAGTACAAAGTATTTTTTTTTGTTAATATCTTTTTAACATACTATGAGGGTTTTTAAAGCATTTGCAAAGTTTTTTATGTGTTTATGACATGTCTAGAATCAAGAATGACCTATCTGACATAAATTTATGCCCCAAAATCCTAGTTCCTACTATCTATTAAATTGTCTTATTAAAATTAACTGGTTTTGTTATTTTTTTTATGTTAAGAGTAATCAGATGATGCAAACTCAGACATGTGTAATATTTTGCACTCCCTTTTGATCATGCAATTGGGGCATGGATGGTTATACGCATGATAGTCATATGCTTTTGGTAGTTACCGAACAAAGTGATATATAATATCATGATAATAGAAATTTTTGGAATAAATTATTCGTGAATGTATGAATTTCAAGCAGTGAGTTACATATAAGATATCAGAGAAAATCATGGATATAAAAAAATTAACCACTAATATTTGAAGGGTTTATACTTTATATGTTATTCTCGCCTTGCTCTTCGAGGCAACACATAAAAGTTGTCATTTTCTTCACGAGAGAAAGTAGCTCTTCTTTCTCTTTTTCCTTATTCGGAACTATATGATGAAGAATTTAAGTTTGTCGTGTGAAAAAATTTCTAGATAACTTCTTTTAAGAGACTATTTTGTAATGGCCACAAAAATTTGCAAGAAATGTTGTTCGAGTACTTTTTAGCAAAACCATCCAAATCCATTTACTTGTCTCATTTATATGTTATTTATATTAATGATTAGAATTAATAAATTATTAAGTCTAAATTATGAAATAAGCTACTCATTAGTGTTCATATTGTTTGTTTTGGGGGTGTGTTTGAAACTTGAGGAATCATTGGTTTAAATAAGGTATAATATGTATTGATCTAAGAAAACAATTGAACAACAAATTGAACGAATATCACTAAAGAAATTAATGAAATTTCAATAAATATTTTGACTTTAATAGAATATCTATGGACAAAGATTTTTTTTTTAGAGAAAATTTGGAAAGGGCTTTTGATATCCCTCATCCAAATGCCAAACTTTTGTATCTATGTACAAAGATTAATATACGTTAAAAGAAAAGCTTTAAATCCTCAAAATAAGCCTCATAATCCTCTTGAAATTATTTCCATGAGATCAATTAAGCTAAATTGCCTAAACAAAAGGAAAATAACAAAAAAAATTTTAGTCTGATTTCCCATTAACTTCAGGGAAAATACTTACCTGCATATAAATAAACAAAAAGAAATAATTAGCATACAGGATGCTCTATATTTCATAATTTACAGAAAGCCCAAATAAAGAAGCCATATAAAGAGTCTAAATAAAGGGTCCACAACTCCACATGATGTATTTCAAGACCGAAATTTGTTATGATCTACGTTACGCGGATACTCCAAAAATTAGAAAGTATCCTGAAGATACGGATATCCGATACGGATACGAATACGGATACGGGTACGGATACGGTTCCGATTCGTATCGGTACGTCACTTCTTCCTCTATCCACAATTGACTGCTGGAGAAGTTCAGAAATAATAAAACTAACATAAGAAAGTATAACGTGACCAAGGATTTCAGTCATTATTGACAAGCTCAAGGAATTGTATTAATTATCATGGTACCAGTAACCCATTTTTTGCAATGAACACCACCAATTTAAACCAATGTCCTAAATCAACCTTAAATTGTTAAACTAACCATCAATTTAACCATTTTCATCCAATTCGCTCTCATAATAATTAATTATATGATTTTCCTGTCAAAGAATTCGGATGCTTGTTTCAAATCAATGATATCAAGTATTATAGATCAGATATTACTAGTCCAGCTACATGAAGAGAATCAATTAGCTTCCACAAACATTACAGAATTTGACTGTCGCCACCCACTATATTGCATAAAAATCAAAGATATAAAAATTGTCACTTCGCTCTTGTTCCAGGGAGAGAAGTAGCAAGGCGTTGAGAGATGAGTTAGTGAGGGTGAATTCAGAGGGACGAGGGGGAGAATAAGGGGAAGAAAGAGAGGATGAATCCTAGGTAGAGAGCACAGAGATTTCACCATTTCTACCTTTCTTATTTCTACGAGAGATCCTCTTTTTCCTTTCCAATTTCGTTTCTCTTCCTAAAACAGACAAAGGGACAGCTAACGGAGAGAATTAGGGTTAACGAGCCGTTTAGAGTTAATCCAAGCTGAATAAATCATGATTTTAATCCTATGGCTGGGGCCGTGCTTGGGCAGAATTTCTGCCCCATGCCCGTTGGGTATGATCCGCTCCCTTGTTATTTTTATTGAATCTGTATGGAGATTTTGGAAAAAAGGAAACAAATGATTTACTATTTGGGATCACTATTTTATTATAAAATTTGATGTTAAGTAAATTTTAAATGAGATATATGTTTGTTTTTATTAATTGATCAATCATTTTCTTTTTCAAAGTTTTGAGATTTATACTACATCATGTTTGTCTAATTTATAAAAAAAAATATGATTTAAGTCAAACAATATATTTAGAAAAATGTTTAATATAATGAAATTTATAGAATGAATGCTCTCTTTTTTGTCATCCATGGATGCGAATTTTATCTTAAACATAAAGTTATGTAATGTACTTTTCATTAAAATATTTAATACATGCCATGGAAAATTGTGGGATCTGGTTCATGGTGATCCCAAGTAATTAACCTACGCCATATCATCAAAATAAATGATGCTACGTTCATTGATTGGCAACTTACGCATGAGGATGTTTAAAAGTAACTGTTATTAAAGATAAATTTATTCTCTAAATGTTACGTTTTGTATGTAATAATTTTTTCCTTTTATATCTTTTCCCACATTATGTGGTACAAGAATAAGAAGACTTTTCCAAAGTTTTTTATATGTATGCAACAAAATGTCTAATATCCATAAACCAATTGTTTGATTAAAAATATTTTTTTTTATTGAATAAAAATAATTGATTTTATTATTTTCTTTTTAAGAGTAATCAGATGCAAACTCACTCACACATTCGAAACATTTTGATAATGCAATTGTCATGGGACATGGATGGGTTATAGGTATGAATTATTGTCATGCTCTTGGTATGTTTGAAACAATGTATATATATAAAGGCAGAGTGCTATAATATCATGATAAAGTTTTGCATTCATTTTTGGAAGAAAAATGTTTGTGAATGGAGCTTGAATTTGAAGAAAGAGTTAAAGATAAGATATTGGAGAAAATCAATGAAATAATCTAATAATACTATAGTATTTTCATGTTATTCACAGATCTTAGTGACAAAATATAAAAGTTTGTGCGTTCAATATTGCAACATAATTCATTGGAGTCCAAATCATAAAATCTATCAACCCACCGATTATGAAAGCCCATCCAACGCTAGCAACTTTGTGTATGAGTGTATAACAGATTTTGGTGGAAGTAATATCATGGAATAATTTATAGAAAGTTCAATTTTCTGTTTATTTTGAATTAAAGAAATTAACATATGAAAAATAGTTTAATGAATGATAGTTTGCTCTAATCGAATGGAGAGTTAAAATTAACAGTTTTTTAGGGGGTGAAATTTTTATGTCTAAATATAAAATCTATAACTATAGGATGTTTTTGGAAAGATTGGGGATTTTTTGAAAATTTTCCTAAAATGATAGAATCCAGCCTATATGTCCTTTGTGTTTCATTTTTTTTATGCATTTGATTGATATATTGAAATATAAATGATAAATGACATATTGGAATGATTTGTACAAAATCATATATATTTTTTTTTTGAAGGAGCTTCAGGCGATTATCTGTTTTGCTCTTTTCATTAATAAAATAAAAGTTTTAGATACACATATAATGGCAGTTACACACATGAGAAAAGGAGAAAGACAAGAAATAAAAGTTCCTATCACAAGATCAACATCTTCTATAGATTTTCCGACCACCAACCAGCCAATTCCTTGATTTCCCGTACAATCATCTTGTGTGGTTTTGTTTTGTGTTGAAATATGCGACAATTTCTTTCTCTCCAAATGTACCAGATAGTTGCTGCGTATTTTCCATCCCATTTTTTTGTTAGGTTTGGAAGCATGGTACGCCTATTTTGCAACCAAAATTGTATCAAATCCGGAGAAGTACATGGCAAGGTCCATTCCACTCGAATATGCGTCCAATAGCTCTGGCAAATATACAATTAATGAACAAATGGGGTGAGGTCTCTGATGCTTGATTACAAAGTTTGCACCGAGGTTCATGAGGCCAACCTCGTTTGATTAGGTTATCTGCTGTTAAGAGCTTGTTTCTGATGGATAACCACATAAAATTTTTAATTTTAAGCGGTATCTTCATCTTCCACAACCTATTTTGCCATATCATGGATACACCGGGATTGATCAACGTGCGGTAAGTTTGGTTTGCCGTGTATTTGTCAGAGGACCGCCATCTCCACATGAGTAGACCTTGTGTTGCCTCATGGGTTGTAGCTGAGGTGTATATGTTGGTTAGTTGGAGAAGGTCCCTTATGAAATATGAGAGGTAACGAGAGGGAATGGTATGTAAGTCTTCCATTTGGTTGACTCCATAAAGCGAACTGATTGCATCTGCCCATGCACTCGATTGATCTTTATCCAAACGCCATAACCACTTTAGTAGAAGAGCCTTGTTTTGGATTTTAAGATCTTTGAGACCTAGTCCTCCATTTCTTTTTAGGAGGCAACATTTGGTCCATTGAACTAGGCAATGTCCTCCGGCACAAGTATTACTTCCTTTCCAAAAGAATGAACGCATGAGTTTGTTTACGGCATCTATGAACCATTGAGGTAATGAGAGTCCTTGCATCATGTACGTTGGAATAGCCGTCATCACGGACTTAATCACGGTAAGACGGCCACCATACGAGAGAAGTTTGGCTTTCCAAGTGGCAAGTCGATCTTGTATTTTATTAAGTAGTGGAATGAACGAAAGCTTCAATGGTTTTTTGATGGATAACGGGAGGCCAAGATATTTTATGGGGGGAGTTTTTTTTCCTACAAGGTAGGTTGTTTTCAATCGTTGCATGAAGGTTAGATGGGATTGCAATGGGAACAAAACCGTTTTTTTCCCAGTTTATGTTGAGACCCGTCATGCGAGAGAAATATATTAGCGTTCTTGTGATAATTTTAATGTTTTGAGGGTGAGCTTCAAAGAAGATGATAGTATCGTCGGCATATTGTAACGCTTTAGGCGCCATTGTGGTTCTATTCGAGAGTATTGGTGTGATCTTCATGAGAAGAGATTGGAGTGAATCAACCGCAAGGTTGAAAAGTAAGGGAGAGAGAGGATCACCTTGGCGAACTCCTCTTTGGTGAAAGAAGGAGTCTCCATTTAGCCCGTTTAGTTTAATAGTGGAGCTAGATGAGATTAATAAGTTTTTAACCCAAGTGATCCACTCATTAGGAAAGCCTCTTGTTTTGAGTAATTCTAGTAAATATTTCCAAGAGATATTATCAAATGCCTTTTCAAAATCTATTTTCAACATGACTGTGGGAATTTTATGCTTGTGATAGAAATTGAGATGTTCTCGTGTGATGAGAAAAGTCTCCATGATTGACCGCTCTTTAAGAAAGACCGTTTGACATTTATGGATGAGAGATGGAAGGATCATTTGTAGTCGGTTGGACATCAATTTGGTTATTATTTTTATTGGCATCGAAATGACACTTATAGGATGGAAATCCGATAGTAATGAGGGATTTTCTTTTTTCGTAATCAGGATAATTGTGGCTCTGTTTAGCCTCCATAGATCTAGAGAGTTTTGATGAAAGTGTTGTATTAGAGATATAATGTCGGTTTTGAGTATGTGCCAATATTTTTGAATGAAGTCGGATGGAATACCATCGGGACCACTCGCTTTACCTTTTGCAAGGTTTTGTATGACTTCATAAATTTCATTTTCCTCAAATGATGTAATGAGGGTATTGAAATCTATTGTTGATGGAATTTGATGGTATAAGTCAGAAAGAATATAGTTACTGGACTGTGTGTGTATTGAGCCGAGAATACTTCTATAATAAGAGGTGAAAGTCGTTAAGATTTGAGTGGAGTCTCTGATTATAACATCATTTATCTTGATGAGAGAGATAAAATTGTGGTTTTTTCTTTGAGAGGCTAAGGCGTGAAAATATGAGGTATTATTATCTCCTAATTTCAACCATGTACAAAATCATATATTAGCATACTAACTAGAGTTTAGGTGTAATTGAACTTGTTATGTTTCAATAATTTCAGCTCCCTCTTGAAGTGTGCAAGTAGAGTGATGTGGCCTAATCTTGACTTTATGATTTTGTTGGTCCTGCACTTAATAAGATGAAACAGAAGAGTGATTAAATCGTGACAAAATTGAAGGAACTGAGTCATTTCCTCTGAAGAGAGTAGCTTTCTTCCTCTTTCCCGCATGCGAAAAGAAAATAGTATTATGAAAACTTTATAGTTTTGTTACGATGCAAATTTTTTTAAGATGGATGGGTTATTTTAAGAGATTAGGATTTTGCAATTCAGAACTTTATATGATAATGAAAATTACAAAAGTTTGCAAAAAATGTTGTTTGAATACTATTTAATAAATCATAAGAAGCTATTTATTGTCATTTCATATATATGATATTTTCATAATATATAAAAAAATATTATTAAGTATATAGAATTAATAAGATATAAGTTAAAATCATGAAATAAGCTTCTAATTAGTGTATATTGCTTGTTTTGTGGGTGTGTTTGGCACTTGAGGGTTCTTTGATTGGAAATAAGTTCTTAATATGTGTTGACTCGAGAAAATCCAATAAACTTGATAAACATCACTAAATAAGTTAAATAAATTACATTGTGCATGTTTTGACTTGAATATAACATATATGTACAAAGATTGGTTATAACTTATAAAAAAAGCTCTAAATTAACCCTTCAAAGAATCCTTATCAGTTATCATCCTCATGAGATTGCTTCAAGAAGATCGAAGTTAAATCGCGACTTTACAACAACAAAACAAACAAAATTATTTTCTCAGTCTGATTCCACATTAATTTCAGGAAAATACTTGCGCCTGCACAAAAATAAAATAAAAAATAAAGAGTTAGTTCAAGTCATGAAAGAAAAAAAAACATTAATAATTGATTAGGAATGCAGAAGAAAAAATTAGAAAATTACATTTCTTTTTTCTGATATTTTTTCTGGTATTTTTTCTGTAGAAATTGAGGGGTAGGTTGGCCATTTCTATTCGGTTTATATCCTCCTGATCTCTCCAAGAATTCTTCTATCAACCTGTAATTATAATATTTCACGCTAATATTAATGGACAATTTCATAAGAGCCCTCTAAAATCCCAAAATAACATAAATATTAAATACAACTAAAAACACATTATTAAACATCGACAATTTCATGAATTACCTATAGTTCATGGTATCTTAATTATATATTATATACTACGAGGTTTTACTGTCTTGAGACAGTTATTTTCTCTGATTTAAATCATTCACTTTTCAAAATAGTCAAGATCAAATTCTGATATTATCATTTCTAAACAAGATAAGGACAAAAAAAATTATAAGTAAAATGGTAATAAATAAATAAAGAAAGGAAAAAAAATAAAGAAAGAAAAGAAAAGAAAGAGAGAAATATACAAACTACACATAGATTTCTGAGAAGCAGCAACTTCTCGGTCTGGATATGATTCTTCCACTCTATAGCTTAACCATACATATAAATCCAACACCTTCAAAATTTTCAGTCATTATCATAATATTGGTTTCAAAATTCAAACTTAATATATTACATACTCTTCAAAATATCAAATTTACCCATCCAGTTTGATAATATTCGAGTTTTGGAAGAACCAATTTGAAATATGTAGAGTTTTAGAAGGGCAAATTTAACACATTTGGAATTTTCAAAGGTTTTCTGAGAAACAAATTGTAATTTGTAATTTTCAAAGGGTAAAGTTGTAATTTTGTGTTTTTTGAAGGGTATATATGAAAAACTTACCTTGTGAATAGATTCAAGTTCTTTGAGTTGTTTTTGATTCTTTGGCACTTCAAGAGTACCAGGTGTGAATATTTCCTTAAGTCTAACAAGGCCTTTCTTTGCGTAATTTTCAGCAAACTGAAATAAAAAATGAAATGAATATAGAAATAAATAAATAGGATTATTCATATGTCAGTTTTTTGGTCTGAAATTACAAAATAATATTTAAAAGGAAAAAAGGGGAAAAATGCCTGAATGAGGCCTTGAGCTGAGATATCATCATTCATATCAACTGGACTGAAAAAACAATTTAATTCAATTTATTAATTAATTTAATTTAGTTATTTAATTAAACAATATTGGGTTATATTTACTTAATTAATATACCTGAGACAAAAAAGATATTTATCATATATATTAAGGGGTAGCTGATCAACGACAGCTGCTACTTTCTATCAAACAAAAAATTATGAATATATAAATATGCATGTCTATTATAATAAAAAAAATAATTAATTGGTATACCTAGTTTAATGAAATAAGAAATCAATTTGATTAATTAATTAATTACCAGCATTTCTTCGCAATCTGAAATGAAATAATCTGGAGATAACTTTGCTTTTTCCAAGAATTTTTCCTGCATTGAATAAATAATATTTTGAAAATTTTTGAGGGTATTTACGGAAATTTCCACCTTATAAAATTATATTTGAATTAATTAAATATGTAGGTAGGTAAATTACCAGTATAGGGTGAAATCTTTTAGTTGAATGCAACTTTGAGTAAAGCGATAAAAGATCAAATGTTGGAAAAAGCCCAGCTTGCTGTAAAACAAAAAAAAATAATAATAATAAATCAGGGTATAAAACATAAAAAAAAATAATTAAATAACAAAAGAAAGCACGCTGTAAAAGCTAAAAGAAGGTACAGTTTTGCAGTATGGGCAAAATACAGGGATTTTTCTACAATTTTATTGAAAAAAATAGTGATAAATAAATGTAGAAAAATATAATATAATAATTAATTAAACCTCTAAAATAGGAGAAGAAGCATCAATAGAAGAATGTAACAAAGGCAAATCGTCTTCATTTAAACATGTCACTTCTCCAACAGGAAATTTCGATCCGTACCGTCCAGCTCTTCCTAATAAAAAATTATTAAAAAAAGGGTCATCATTATCATTTTCTTATAATACATTATAACTTTATTTAAAAAAATAAGCAGTATCTAACATATGATCAATCTTTTCATAACAGAAAAATATTTAAGAAACTATTTGAGGTCTCAAACTTTGGACTTATCATCAATATATAAGGACTTCTCTCTCTTTGAAATATTTAAAGTTTGTTATTTTATTGTGCAGCACACATTTTGATGCACAGTCAATGAATGATAATCCAAAGTATGAAACATCATAAACTTTTTGAAGTGAAAGGATTGTAAGAACCTGCAATTTGTTTAATTTCAGGTACCGTCAAGTCACGGTAGAGAACTTCTTCACTTCAGAGCAAATAATTCTACCAACGTTCAAATTTTATACTTTTTGCAATTAAGAATCTAAGATACAATGCATCTTAGCTTGTTTATTTTTATTTTTAATTAATGTTTAATCTTGCGCTCTTTCTCTACATTTGATATTCGAACCGTTGACTAAAATTGAACAAAAACTGTAGAATCAGCAAAAAACTATAAAATGAAAAACAATTGTACGAACCTGCAATTTGTTTAATTTCGGGCATGGTCAAGTCACGGTGAGACTCCCCGTCGAATTTTTTCATTGTAAAGAAAATAATTCTAGATATGTTCAAATTTTATACTTTTTGCAATTAAGAATCTAATACATAATGCACATTCATACTTGCTAATTCTACACCTTTTTCAATTATATACAACGTACAATTCACTATCAAATATAGAAAAAAGGACACAAGTCTAAACATAAATTAAATAAAACAATTGTAGCCACCTGCAATTTGTTTGATTTCTGGCAAGGTCAAGTCACGGTGAGACTCCCCGTCGAATTTTCTCATTGTAAAGAAAATAATTCTAGAGACGTTCAAATTTTATACTTTTTGCATTAAGAATCTAAGATATAATGCACATTTACACGTTTCTGCTAATTCTACAGCTCTCTCAATACAGAAAAAGGACACAAGTCCAACATAAATAAAATAAAACAACAAAACAAAAAGAATTGTAAATACCTGCAATTTGTTTGATTTCGGGCACGGTCAGGTCGCGGTGAGACTCCCCGTCGAACTTCTTCATGGTGGAGAAAACGATTCTGGAGATGTTCAGATTCAGACCCATTCCGATAGCGTCGCTCGCGACTAGTACGTCCATTTCGCTCTTGTCATCATTAAATAAAGTCGCCTTCAAATCAAAAGTCAAAACGTTAATTAAAAATTGATTATTTTTTGAGGAATTTGCAAAAAAAAAAAAAAAAAAAAAGTATTATGTCGGAATTGCGAAAGAATCAAAGAACCCATGCACTATTGACCCGATTTGAAAAGTATTACCCAATTAGAAAATAGAAATATCATATTGTTTGTATGTGATAGATTTATAGTTGAATTGCGCAAGGTGAACCAGTTCAGTATTGGCCACTCACTTTTTGCACAATGTTCAATTAGGTCCCTAAGATTTCAATTTGTTCAATCAATCACTTTAGCTCTTTCTCATTTTGTGTATTAGTTAAATGTTAGGGACCTGATTGAACAAAATCAAAATGAGAGATAAAGCAGGTTGATTGAACAAATTAAAACATTAGGGAGCTGATTGAACATTGGGCAAGAGTTGGAATTTTTGATAAAAAAAGATTATTTCCATAAACAAATTGCACTAAGAAAATGTTCCCAAAACAACAACACTTCTTAAGATTTTGCAGTTACCTGAATAAAATAAAACAACATAAAAACTTAATAATTTGTAAAAAAAAAAATTAATAAAATTATTATTTTTTAGGGTTTTAAATTGCCTGTTTAGTTCGAGTTTCTGGAGGCAAAGAACCGTAAACAACAGAGCAAAGATGCTTCCCTCCCGCTTCAATTTGTTTCTTTATGCCCCTCAAAAAAAAGGTAAATAACATAAGAATAAAAATCGCTAAAAACGGAAAACTAATATTATTTTAAATATTTATTATTAAATTTTAACTAACCTTTAGCTTGTAAATTTCGCCGCGAGAAAACGTGACGACACAATCTCCCTTTTTTATTTTTGAAAAGGATTGAAGCGGTATTTTTGAAGCAATTAATGGTGAGAGTCTTTTATAATATTGAACCTTCATAATAAATAAATAAATAAAAGTCATTTTTTTTCTTAATTCAAGCTTTAAATTTTAAACAACAAATACTTTCAAAATAAAAGAAAATTATCTTACCAGGGGTACCTAAATTTTGATACTGTACCACTCCTTGCCCTTAAAATAAAATCACAACATAAACTATAAACTAATGATTTACTTTATTTAATGTACATAATTTATTATTATTATTATTATTATTATTATTATTATTATTATTATTATTATTATTATTACTACTACTACTACTATTATTGCTGTTATTATTATTATAAACTATTATTATTATTATTATTATTATTATTATTATTATTATTATATTATACCTCAACATTATCACCAGTTGGTTCGAGTATTCTCTGAATGAGAGGGACGGCAGCAGGGTCCCCACACACGTGCAGCTCGTCAGAACAAATGCCTAACAAAGCTCTCGTGAATGAAAATCCTCGAGTTTTACATCCCACCATCTATTAAACAAAAAATATATTACACCAAAACAAAAATTCAAAACAAATACATCAAAATAATAATAATAATAATAGGGAAATTTGTAAAAAGAGCCCATGGATTATTGGAAATTGCAAAAAAAGCCCTGCATTATTTCCAAAATTGTAAAAAAAACCTACATTATCTTAAAAAAAAAAATCTTCCAAGAAATTAAAGTATCAATATTAACGGCGTTTTTTGCAATTTCACCAATAATGCAGGGGCTTCATTGAATTTCCAATAATGTAGGGGCCTTTTTTGCAATTTGCCTAAAACATGGCCTTTTTTGCGATTTCGGCAATAACACAGGGCCTTTTTTGCAATGTCCAATATTGCGGGGCCTTTTTTGCAAATTTCACATAATAATAATAATAATAATAATACTTACAATAACAGTAATAAAAAAATGAATAATAATGCCAATGACAACAATAATCAACATTATTAGTAAACAAATAAATAATTATGACCTGAATTTCGTCAATAACAGCACACTGGTACTCACCCGCCACTAATCAGTGTGCTGTTATTGACGAAATTCAGGTCCTCTTTAGTCTTTATTTATTAATTTTATTATCGTTATTATTATTGTTGTTGTCTAACAATAATTATAACAACAAATAAATAAACAACAAAATGAATATAATGTTAATAACCAATAATAATAATTATTAATATTAAACAAATAAATAAATAAGAAAAACAGGAATATTTTGTATACTAGAGTATCATATTCTAACTACAGAAACTCTAGTTTTATATTTTAGCATGGATTCTCTCGCAATTTTGACATAATGAACGCAATTTTTTGCAAAATCACACATTAATAATAATAATAAATAAATAATTATGACTTGGATTTCATCGATAACGGCACACTGATACTCGCCCGCCACGTCATCTCAACAGTCACCGAAGTATGTTTGGCCCCCTCGATTTCGTCTCTTTATGTTTGGCCCCCTCGATTTCGTCTCTTTCCTGACCCGTCAACAAATTGCACTTCACTCTCGCTTTGTTCAGCCTCTGCGCGATTTCCCAGGCCAAAAGCTTTTGCACGGTTTCCGAGGCAAGACATGTGTCTGTGACTGTGGAAGTGGCTGATGTGGCTGACGTGGCAAGGGAGTATCAGTGCGTTGTTATCGACGAAATTCAAGTCATCTTTTATTTATTTTATTATTGTTATTATTATTGCTGTTGTTGTCTTTAATAATAATAACAACAAAAAAATTATTAATAATAAAAGTTAATATTTAATAATAATAACAATAAATATAATAACAACAATAAGTAAATAAACAAAATTTAATAATAATAATAATATTAATAATAATAATAATAATAATAATAATAATAATAATAATAATAATAATAATAATAGTAATAATAATAACAGTAATAATAATAAATACATAAACAAATAATAAAATAATACTGACCTGGATTTCGTCGATAAATGCGCACTGATACTCCCCCGCCACATCAGCCATCTCCACAGTCACTGACGTGTGTTTCGCCCCCTCAATTTCGACTCTTTCTTGACCTGTCAGCAAATTCCATTTCATGTTCACTTTATTCAATCTCTGCACAAATTCCGAGGCGAGACACATATCTGTGACTGCAGAATTGGCTGACGTGGCGGGTGAGTATCAGTGGGCTGTTATTGACGAAGTTGAGGTCCTTTATATTTATTTATTTATTTTATTGCTATTACTACTGTTGTTGTCTATAACAATAGGGAAATTTGCAAAAAAGCCCCTGCATGCCTAAATTGCAGAAAAGAGCCTGCATTATTGCTAAAACTGCAAAAAAGACCCTACCGTTACATTGACGCTAACACCATTAGTTTTAGTCGTTTAATCGCTTCAAAGATATTTTCTAATATTAATTAACATTTTCGTTTCAAAAAATATTTTTCTTAAGAAAATTATTTTTTAAATAATTATGACCTGGATTTCATCAAGAACGGCACACTGATACTCCCCCGCCACGTCAGCCATCTCAACAGTCACTGACGTGTGTTTGGCTCCCTCAATTTCGTCTCTTTCCTGACCCGTCAGCAAATTGCATTCAACTTTGTTCAAATCTCTGCGCGGTTTCCGAGGCGAGACACACGTCTATGACTGTAGAAATGGCTGACGTGGCGGGCGAGTATCAGTGCGCTGTTATTGACGAAATTCAGGTCCTTTTTATTATTGTTATTATTTTTTGAAAAAAAAATAAAAACAAATTTGAAAATATATAAATAATAACAATAAAAACAATAATACAAAAGTTAAAAATAAATAATAACAACAACAACAACAATAATAATAATAATAATAATAACTAATACAATCATTATTATTAAACAAATAAACAATAATAAATAATTCTGACCTGAATTTCGTCAATAACAGCGCACTGATACTCACCCGCCACGTCAGCCATCTCTACAGTCACTGACGTGTGTTTGGCTCCCTCAATTTCGTCTCTTTCTTGACCTGTCAGCAAGTTGCATTTAACTTTCGCTTTGTTCAGTCTCTGCGCGATTTCCCATGCTAAAAGCCTCAGCGGCCCACAATACAAACCTGAAAATATATAAAGTTAATTAAACAGAAATTAAATAGAGGGTTCATTGTTCAACAATCGGGAATTAGTTGAGTTAATTAGGTGAAATTTAGCATTAATTAGGTTAGAAAATTGAGCTTATAGGTTAATATTAGTCTTAAGTGAGCTAATTAGGTTAAATTATGGCTTGATTGAGTAAATAACTAATATCATATAATTTCAGGTTTGCATATTGTGGGCCGCTTAGGCTTTTAGCCTGGGAAATTGAGCAGAGAATGAACAAAGCGAATGTTAAATGCAATTTTGCTGACCGGGCAAGAAATGGATGAGGTGGCGGCTGACATCAGCATGCCACGTCAACCATTTCGACAGTCACAGCAAATTGCATTTCACGTTCGCTTTGTTCAGCCTCTGCGCGATTTCCCATGCTAGCAATCTCAGCGGCCCACAATACAAACCTGAAAAAACATAAAATATTAATTAATCAGAAATTACAATTGGATTAATTATTCAATAATAAGGAGTTAGTTAAGTTAATTAGGCAAAATTTAGCATTAATTAGGTTAAAAAATTGAGCTTATAGGTTAAGTGAGCTAATTAGGTTAAATTGAGGCCTAATTGAGTAAAGTGATTTACATTGTATCAATCTTGCAACCAACAAAATAGCTGTTTTTGTTAATAATAAAGCATTTTATAGTGTATAATTAAGCATGATATTTTTTTAAATAATAAAAGATGTATTATTATTACCAGATGAGCTGGCTTCCAATCGCTTCAAAGCATGATATGTTTTTCCGCTGTTTGTAGGTCCCACATGTAAAAATACATTTCTCTTCTTCTTTCTTGCATTTGGGTACCATAAATGAGGCTGCCTATTATATCGCACAAAAAAATAACAAAAATAAATAAGTAAATAAATTCAATAAATAGCCTAATTTGACCAAATTAGCCCTCAAGTGCAGAATTCACCCTCAATTAAGGCATAATTATACCTCAATTTTGCAATTTTAACAGCAAATGAACCAAGGAAAAAAATGAGTAATAATTGATATAAAAATTATTTACAAAACAATAAATGAAAATATGATCTTACGTTAAATCAGTCAAGTCAAGCTTGGAAGAGCTATGATAACCATTTAGAAACCCTGAATTGAACTTGAGAAAGATATTAGATAGAACCGGACTATACACAACATCTGAAAAAATAAATTAAAAGATATTACTTGATATTAGTTAAGCATTCTGATTTCTTTTGAATTTATTATAATGATAAAATATATGAAATAAACATAAAAATTTAGTCTTAAATCACCAAGTTCATATAGAAACCAATATAACAATGTACCACAGTCATGATCCTCATTGGCAAAATAACAAACAGGTTGTGGGCAATAGAAATATCAAAACAAAAGCAAAACAAAAGGTTAAAAATTATAAAATAAACAGAAATATGGAACTAAACAAACCATAAAAGACAGGAGAAGAAGAGCAGAAGTTGTTCCGTTGAAGAACACGAGCCATTGCCATTTTTAAGCTAAAAAAAATCTTCGTTTCTCTCCAAAACTCTCAAAAAAAAAAAAGAATGGATTTGAGAAGAAAAAGAATAAATTAATTAAGAATGATGGTAGGAGAAATTAAGAAGAGAATTGGTGAGAAGAAAGAGAGAATTGCTTTGCTTTCGAAAGCAAGCCAACAAGAAATTCGGCTTGTCAGAATATTCTTTCTGTCCTAAAATTAGAAGAAGATTGTCCTTGCCGTCCAAAACATTTCTTTCTCAAATTGAAAATTGTCAAATCAAAAGGCCCAAGTTCAAATCATTGGTTTTTGTTAAATTAAAAATTAATCAAAGCCCATGTCCAAATCATTTCTTTGTTAAATTAAATATCTCTGATCAAAAGCCCAAGTCCAAATCATTCTTTGTTAATTAAAATTTTCAGTTCAAAGGCCGAAGTTCAAATCATTTCTTCGTTAAATTAAAAATTTGTGATTAAAAAGCCCAAAATCCAAATCATTTATTTTGTTAAATTAAAGCCAGCAAAGAGGGTGTTGCGCTATATTCAAGGTACGCAAGATTTCGGGCTCATGTACGAGAAAAATAAAAAAGGAAAAATAGAATTGTTTGGATTTTATGATAGTGATTGGGCCGGTAGTGCGGATGATTTGAGAAGCACATCCGGTTATGCATTCACTATAAGATCGGGTATATTCTCACGGGCTTCAAAGAAGCAAGAGAGGGTGACGCTATCCACCGCGGAAGCGGAGTATGTGTCGGCAAATGAAGCCGCACGATAAATTACTTGGTTGAGGATGGTGTTAGAAGACATGGGGGAAAAACAAGTCAATGCGACCGTTCTCTTCTCTGATAACAATTTCGCGATAGCTATATCAAAGCATTCCATCTTCCATAGCCGCACAAAGCATATCAAGTTCAAACATCATTTTATTCGAGAGGTGGTTGAAGATGATGAAGTTCTTGTCAAGCATATCAAGACTGATGATCATTTAACGGATATCTTCACGAAAGCACTTCCAAGCGAGAAGTTTATTCGATTCCGAGAATTAATGAGGATAGCGAGTAAAAGCATTAAGGGGGAGTATTAAAATTAATGCTTTTATAAATTAATAAGTTAATTTAAATTAGTTTGTATTTTATATTGTGTTTGTAATAAGGCCCTTGACCCATAACAATTAGGTGCCTTGAATATGTGTTTTATATGAGTGTAAATGAATTGGTGTAATTTGGGGTGCCATGAAAGGATGCCATAAAATAACTACAAATAGAGGTGAGATTAAGGGGTGTGTAACTACTCATTATCTCCACTTTGTAAAATGAAATAATATAACAAAAAAAAAAAAGGAGATTTAATTCTCCATTGAATTATTAATCAATATTGATTCAAGCCCTCAATCTCTCATCTCTCCAATATTCTCCACTCAAAATACAAAATAATTGATCCTAATTCCAACAAATATATCAGTATACAAATATGATAAAATAATATATATATTAGTATTCAGATATGATATAACAGTATATACACGTGATAAATAAATATAGTATAACAATATATATATATATGATATAACATTATATAATTCAGACAAAACATTATATATATAACACTATATAATACATATATAAAACAATATACTTATCAGTACATAGATATGATATAATAGTATATAAACATGATATATAAATATGGTATAACAATATATAGATATGATATAACATTATATAATTCAGACAAAACAATATATATATATAATACTATATAATTAAAACTTTGACAATTGTCATTTTGCATGTCCTATCATCTTTTTTTTTTACTATTATGGCCATATGACAACTACTGTACATGGAGTTTTTTTTTCAAGTAGCGCTCCTTTAAAAAATATTAGCAAATCTAGCGTCTCTTTGAAAATATTTGTCAATATAGCATTTTCGCCATTGTGATTGGCGAAAATGATATATTTTCGCCACCTTAGTTGGCGAAAATGTTGGTTTTTTTTATTTTATCGTATGAGATTTTGATTCAATTTTCTTCTATTAATGGTTGCTTCTAGCACTCATTCAATCATATCTCTCTTCTTCTTCTTCTTCTTCTTCATACTTTTTATTCAAAAGAGAAGGGTTCAAAAAAAGCTGCAGAGTTCAAATTTTCCCCATTCGAAACTTGAGGTAATGTTTGTTTTCAGGTTTTTGGAGATGTTCTTTTAGGAGATGATCATCTATGTTGCGTTGCCGGTGTTGGCACGCTTGAGATTAAGTTACAGGACGGGGTTGTCCATTTGATCAAAATGCAGAATGAGCTTGTCCATTTGATCAAGATGTAGGATCGGGTTGTCCATTTGATCTCATTAGGCATTCTCGGAGATATCGGTTGCAAGTTCCAATGTGAAGGTGGAGTCCTCAACGTATTTAGATGGGATCTTACATTGATGAAGGCTAGAATGACTGGTGCATTATATATTCTGGAAGTCCAGAGTACCGAAAAGTTATTTTGAGAAGTTGGTGCAGTTTTAGGCTCGTTCGTCATTGCCTTCTCTGCCTCAGTTAGAAGGTCAGGGTTTATGATTGGATGCGGGGTGAAAATTTTGAGCACGAGAGATCTATTGTGTGGCCAGAATATCAAAAAGTATGAGTTTTGTGAAGATTATGTTTGTGGCAAATGGCGGAGACTCGGCTTTAGTACAGCAGTTCATCACACGAAGGAAATTTTGGACGATATCTATTTGGATTTGTGGGGACAAATTTGTGATCCTTTTATAAGGATTGTTCAGCATTGCATGGTTGTTCGCTCTCGATAACATAATGGCGTGGCTGATCGGAAACTACTCGAGAAGGCTTGGTGTGTGTTTTTTGGGGCGGGCTCAGGCTAGTAGTTCTGGGTAGAAGCCACTAATACTGCTTGGTGGTTGGTCAACCGTTCTCCGAATACAACAATTTGGTGCAAGTCACCAACAAATGTTTGGTCGGGTAAACATGTGAATTACTCGACATTGTAGGTATTTGGATATCCCATTTATGCACAAGTCATTAAATGGAAACTCGAGTATGGGGCGAAGAAATATTTTTTTATTGGATACGCTTCAGGTGTCTGGATCCAAAGGCTCCTAAGCTCATCATTTTGAGAGATGTGACTTTCGATGCGTCAGTTATGCTGTGGGTAAAAGCGTCCGAATCGGCTATTAAGGAGGATGAGACGGTTGTGAAGAAGATGGAGATTGAAATTCCGGATCAACAAGGCCAAGTAACTTCGCCTAAATTGGAGCATGATGAATATTCTCACAGTAATGATGTGTCAGACGAAGAGAGTCAGCAGACGCGACGATCTTATGCTTTAGCAAGGGATCGGGTTTGAAGGACCATTAGACAGCCTACGAGGTATGGACACTCTGATTTTGCGTATTGTTTGGCAGTGGCCGAAGAAGTTGAGTTTGGTGAACCCTCGACCTTTAAGGAGGCAATAGACTCATGTGAAGCGGCAAAATGGACTGTCGCTATGGAGGAGGAAATCGAATCTCTTCAAAAGAATGAGACTTGGATGCTTGCTGAGCTGCCTAAAGGGCAGAAAGTTGTTGGTTGTAAGTGGGTGTTCAAGAAGAAAAACGACACAACCAAGGCGAGACTAGTGGCTGGCTATAGTCAAGTTGAAGGTGTGGATTTCAATGAGGTATTCTCACCGGTGGTTAAGCATACTTCTATTCGAATTGTACTTTCGTTGGTTGCTGCGGAAAATATAGAGCTGGAGCAGTTAGATGTGAAGACTGCATTTTTGCATGGTGACATGGAGGAAATGATTTACATGCAACAAGCTGAAGGATATGAAGTTGCGGGTCAGGAGAACTGCGTATGTTTGTTAAAGAAGTCACTGTATGACTTAAATCAGTCTCCAATACAAAGGTATAAGAGGTTTGATTCCTTTATGAAGAGGTTTTGTAGATCCAATTATGATAGTTGTGTATGCATCAAGAAGTTACCGGGTGAGACTTTTATGTATCTACTTCTTTATGAGGATGACATGCTGATCGCTACATCGAATAAGGAGGAGATTAGAAGGGTGAAAAGCCAGTTAAGTTCTGAATTTGAGATGAAGGATTTAGGGGCTGCCAAGAGGATTCTCGGAATGGAGATTACTAGAGACAGGCTGAACGGAAAACTGTATCTTTCACAAAGAGGTTTTGTTGAGAAAGTGTTGAATCGTTTTAACATGAATGATGTGAAATCGGTTTCTACCCCTCGTACGACCAAATTCAGACTGTCAAACCAATTGAGTCCGAAAACCAAGAAAGAGAAGAGCTACATGTCACGAGTTCCATATTCTAGTGCGGTTGGTATCATGATGTATTTGATGGTTTGCATTAGACCTGACATTGCTCATGCCGTTGGTGTGGTGAGTCGCTATTTTTTCATGTCCCGGAAGAGAACATTGGGAGACAGTTAAGTGAATTCTTCGTTATTTAAAGGGAACCGCAGATGTTCGTTTGGAGTTTGGGAGGAGCGACGAAGAGCTGACGGGATATGTTGACTCGGACTTTATGGGTGATCTTGATAAGAGATGATCTTTGACCAGTTATGTCTTCACCTTAGGCAGATGTGCTATTAGTTGGAAGGCTACTCTGCAATCCACCATTGCTTTACCTAGCACAGAAGCTGAATATATGGCGATCACTGAAGGCGCTAAGGAGGCAATTTGGCTTAAAGGCTTGCTTGGAGAAATCTCGACATTTGGTGGCCCTACTACAACCTTTTGTGATAATCAGAGCGCGATTCACTTGGCGAAGGATCAGATGTATCATGAGAGAAGCAAGCACCTTGATGTCAGGTTTCATTTTGCTCGACAAGTCACCAAGAAGAAGATAGTGAAGATTGAGAAGATTGCTACTGCCGATAATCCAGCGGATATGCTTACAAAGGCTTTGTCGTCCGCAAAGTACAGTTATTGTGCGGAGCTCATTTCGGTATGTCGCTAGTTCGACTTGGAGTCATTGGTGAGATTTTGAGTCAAGGTGGAGATTGTTATGTATGACTCTAAATCTCTTAATAATCTATTTCCTATTTGGTATTGTTGTTTAGGAAATGTTTAGACTCTAGAAATAAATATTTGGGGAATATGTAGGCAATGGAAGGAGCTGGATTGTTTCCATGCTTGCATTGTATTTTAGGTAATTGTATCTTTAATTTAAATAACTTATTCTAATAATTAGTCATGATTCTCTACTATATAAAGATACATAAATCTATTGTAATAGTATCCCAATTCTTACAATGTAATCTCTAAGTTAAATATATGATTTCTTTCTTCTTTTCTAGTTATTTCTCTCACAAGTTCTCTTTCTCTGCGTCCATATTCTTTCTATTATCCTAACAATATATGAGTTTAGATAAAAAAACTCGTACAAGCAAAATTCGTTTTTTGCTTGTGAGTTTTGTACCCTTGGATTGCTCCAAGATGCGTGCAAAAATAATGAGAAAATGGACCGTCTAACCTTCGTTCCCTCTCTTTTATTTTCATCTCTTCATTACTTCTCCCCTCCGTCACAACCTTTCGTTTCATTTCTTTTCTTTTCGTCTCTTCGTAACTTCTTCCCTCTCTGTCGCACCGAAGCAGGAGCTGACGAACGAAGTTGAGTCGCGTGAAGGTGGTGCTCTCTTCTCAGTGCGCGTAGCTGGAGCTGACGGACCAAGCTCGCTCCTTCTTTCTCTCGCGATTTGTCTCTGTCGTGATCCCTCTCTCGTGCCAGCTATCTCTGTCGCGATCCCTCTCACAAAAAGCTCTCCGGCCAGTTACTGTTGCGATGCTATCTTTGTCCTTCCCTCTATCGCCAGTGATAGAATGTGCAGGTTTTTTTTGCGACATTTAGTCAATTAAAGTTTTCGACGATCGGAACCGTTCATAATGATCTACCTAAAACGTGGACTATAAAAATTTGTTGTATTTAATAATTTTTTCAATATGCATCGAACATAAAGCAAAACACATTATCAAATGGTCAGAATTGATTTTGTGGTTTGCAAAATTCATTTATAAGATCTGATTTGTTAAACGTGTACATCTACCCCCAAATATAATTAGATGAAATTTAAAAAAAAAATTGAGTAACTTTTCACCGTAAATCGATTAAAATTCATTTTTGACCGTTCGATGATGTGTTTTATTTTATATATGATTATTAAAAATAATAATTTTTTGCAGGCCGTATGTAGATAATTATGAATGGTTTGGATAGTCGATTTGAACACTAGAACACTGTTCTTTCTTATTAATGGCACCAAGACCTTGGTGCCACTAGTGGTACCATAGACATACTCTCTCCCTCTCTCTCTCTCTCTCTCTATATATATATATATATGTATATATATATATACACAATACGTGGAGTTTTTGTATAATTATGGAGGCTTAGAAATTAGAGAGAAGATTGTTTGGTGCTTAATTTTTGTATTTTGAAGTGTGTATTACTATAAGCTCTTAATTGGTGCATAATAGGAGGTGTTATATTGGGATTTATATAATTATATTTGTATTCTTGTATTGGATTGAGTTAAGGTTGATTTTTTTCTAAGCAAGTACAAAGGAAAATTGCATGTACTAAAAATGTATTTGACTAATAAATTGAATGAAACTTTAATGATATGATTTTGCTTAGATTGATATTATTTTGCTTAAATTGGAATGATCCATGAGCATAATTAAAGAAATTAATTTTGCTTATATAGAATATGAACCTAATTCAATTTATTTTTAAATCATTTATCAATCCACAAATCAATATTCATCTGAAATTTAGGATGGAATTATGAAAATCTTCAAAAATTAATTTTATATTCATAGCGTCCTGTGATTTGATCAAACACCTTTTTTTCATACTTCCATACAGTTTTATGTCACTTCCTGCACTCATAGTTTCTTGATATTCATTTCTCAGCTTCCTGTCCCTTTACAAAACTGCGCTAGATTTTTAAATCTTAGAAATGATGAGTTTCAACAAATTTTGAAGACCTTAGGAAGGTTAACAAAGAGGTTGAGGATGTCAAGATAAATGGCAATAGATGCAATTATGTATTGGTCATGATCATTGTGTTCTATTAGGTTGTATGTGTCATATATCAAAAAGCCAATAAACATCACCGCCGCAACTATGCTGAAAACCATTTCGGACACCTTACCAAACGGGATAAAAATCTGAAAGGGAAAAAATTGAGTCCAATTTATAAATAAGATTTCTTGCAAAAAGTGTTTTTTAAAGGGACACATTATATCAACTCGGTACAACTCTTATAAGCTCAATAGTATAAATCAGGGACGGGTTGTATTATGATGGAGGCCAGGACAGAAAATTGTAAATCAAAAGTTAGGATGAAACAAGTAAAAAGTTTGATATATTAGAATTTTCAATGTCTATGAGTGAGCTTTATGTGTATTCTAAAAATAATAAATATCTCTAAATGTAAAAGTTGTTTGATTACCTGGATAAGTGCGAAAACAATTAGTATTTCCAGCAACATGAATAGGACCGGGCCAAATAGACTGAAGTCATATCTTCTAAAATTTGCCCAAAAACTGTAGATAGTTAACGTGACTACGGCTATTTCAATTAAAATGGAGGCCTCATATATTATCACACCTAAAAAATATTACTTGATTAGCAATAAATCATGGCCAGATTGATATATCATGATAAGCACAAACTTTAAAATTGATTTATTAAAAGTTATGCTCATCATAAAATACACGAATCTCAAAGCATATCCAATAGTAAATAAGCTGTAACTAGCAAAATTAAATTACTTAGCCAAGTATTTAACACTTGCTAACTTCTATTCTTTTAACCATCGGATTCATATCGCGATTATTGTTTTTCATAATAAGCACAAGTTTTAATAAATCTCAACTCAAAGTTTGTTTTTAACATCGAAAACACGAATCTCAATAAAAATTCAATGGTTAAAAGACTCTTAAGTAGAAATGACTAAATACTAGGCTGCTTTAATATTGTACCCTGGAACCTATAATCCCTTGATATTTATATCTTATTATTTTATTTACTTTTGTTTTTATTTTTGAATTTTTACTTCTTATATTTAGTATATTTAATTTTAGTTTTAGTTTTTATTATAAACCCTTAATTTCATTTTAACTTCAATTTCTTATTTAAATTAATTTTAATTTTTTACTCACTTTTTTTTCTATTCTTTATTTTTATTATGGAGGTTTATATATATATATATATATATATATATATATATATATATATATATATATATATATGATGGCAATGATATATTATCATGATTCTTGTGAAAATTAATCTACAACATATTCAAAACAAATATATTCCGTCCGTACGGTTCAAAATTTGAATTTTTGATTATTTAATACGTATGTTGGACCGTATGTTTTTCACCCTCAAAACATACGTATGTTTTTTTAACACACACACACACATACACACACACACACACACACACACACACACACACATATATATATATATATATATATATATATATATATATATATAAGGTCGTCTATGGTGCTATTAGTGGCACCAAGACCTTGGTGTTGTTAACGAAAAAATGTATTCTAATGTTCAAATGAACGATTGGAACCATTCAGAATGATCTACCTATTAAAAACACGTGGACTACAAAAGATTCATTTATTTAATAATTATTTGATTATGCATCGGAGACAAAACAAAACACACTATCGAACGGTCAAAAATGATTTTGTGGTTTTCAAAATTCGTGTATAATATCTGATTTATTAAACGTGTACATCTAACCACTAAATATAACTAGACGAAATTTCAAAAAGGTTTGAGTAACATTTTACCGTGAATCAACCTAAAAGTCATTTTTGACTGTTCGATAATGCGTTTTGTTTTATGTCGGATACATAATGAAATAATTATTAAATAAATCAAATTTTTGTAGTCCATGTGTTTTTAATAGTTAGATCATTATGAACGGTTCCGATTGTACATTTGAATACTAGAATATGATTTTTTCGTTAATGGCACCAAAGCATTGGTGCCACCAATAACACACACACACACACATATATATATATATATATATATATATATATATTCTAATTATATATATTTTTTATATATATTTTGATGATACATGATAACAATGATATAATATTCTGATTTCTGTGAAATTTAATCTACAACATATGCAAAACATATATATTCTATCCGTACGGTTGAAATCTGAATTTTTGATGATATGTGTAATTTTTTGGACTATAAGCAAAATTTTCATTTTGCTTACGTATGCTATTTAGCCATACTTTCTCTCTATAGAGTGTGGCTAAAAAACATACGGTCCAAAATACGTATTAAATAATCAAAAATTCAAATTTCAACCGTACGGATGAAATATATATGTTTTGAATATATTGTAGAATAATTTTCAAGAATCAGAATATTATATCATTGCCATCATATATCATCAAAAATCATATTCGCATTGATACACATTTGATTTGCATTTAGCTGAAAAAAAAGTTAACGTGTTTTGAAAGTTGTATAGTTGATATGAACGTACCTTTTCTGAAGGAACAAGCAACTCCAAAAGTTAACCCTTGCAACAAAGTAAAAATGACGAGACAAATTAAATTCGTCGGATGAACCTTATAAGCACATAGCATGAGGGTTAAGACTGCAGAAATTAAAAAAAATGGAATTATGAGCACACAAATAATAAAGGAACACCCGTACCGATATCAAGAAACCAATAGGCCCACATGCAGAAGGTTAAAGTTTTCTTGTAGAACTCACTTGGTACTGGCATATGTCTAAGAGGTAGGGATGAAAACGGCCGGATTCGGCCAGGATAATGGTCATTCCAAATCCGTATCCATTATATTTGAATATGGATCTGGATCTGGAACGTCCCGAATCCGGATACGGTTCAGATCTTAAATGGATACGAATACGGTCCGAATATTTGGGATACGAATATAGATCTGGATTTTATTCAGATAATTAAAACGTATATTTAGTACTTAAAATAAATAATTATTTTATAAGTATCAAATATCACTATACACAAAAAATTTGAATTTTAATAACAAAACATATTTTTACTGGATAAAAATTAAAACTATTTGATAAAATTATATAGAATATAAAAAAATCGTCAAAAATATATGAATATGTAAGAAAAATATCATAAATTCCATTTATATAATATTTTATTATGTTTTGAAATTAATAATTATTAATTTTATAGCTATTTGAAGATGTTGTATTATTAAATTTATAGAAATTTCAATGAATTCAAAATTTGGGTAAAAAAATGGGTACTGTATTTGAGAATATGGGTCAAAAAAACTAGTACCCATTTTTGAATAGTATCCGGATCCGGATCCTATACTAAAATCTAATACCGTATCCAGATCCGTATCTGTATCCGACTAAAAGAGACAATAGAATTGCATCTAAGTATCTAACGTATCTTTTATGTTTATATCACAATTTGTCATCTCCGAAATCGTTGTACATATCAATAGTATGCCCCTTAAGATTTTAGTAGTATCCATAAATTTTTTGTACAGCGTTAACTAGTAGAAATTTTTTTTTTTACCCCCCGATAGATACAATCAAGATCTGTGACTGTGCCTAACTCAACCCCGTCTAATCCTTTTTTCCAGGGTTAGAAGTTGTTCAGGTCTAGAGTTGAAGTTTGAATAACATGGAATTATCAGTTGGATTACATATTTAAAATTAAAAGTCCAATTTTTTTTTTCTTAATGGGCTGACTTTTTATTTTTTTAATGGACTGACTTTTTATTTTTTTTTGTACATAGCTAGAAGAATATATATACAAATAAGGCCCCTCAAAATTTCAACCCCAAGGCCCATACCTCTTAGGCCTATAGCTCGAGTCAGGCCTGGCTGAGCTTTATAAAGACATACTCCTCTCTCTAAGATTTTTGCAGAGTAGTATATATCAGTCGTGTTTTAGTGAAGAAATTTTTTGTAATACATGTATTTTTGTGTATTTGACCTCTCAATTTTTTTTACTATGTTAATTAGTAGGAGAATTTTTCTGCCCCCTCCCCCCTTGAAAATTTCGGTCAAGTTCTGCAATTAGTTGGGGTGAAGACAAACGAGGATGATAAGGTCTTATTAGTGTATGGTAATCATCTATACGAAACGAAGGAAACAATAGGAGATTCTCCAATAAACATTGACAATCTGTTATTCTTCCAGAAATTGCATGAGAAGAAGCTACGCAATGGACTATTGTAGTTTCTAACCCAACCATCTTTTTCGTTCGTTTATTTTACTTTACGGCTCGTAAGGTATGTTATGTGAATAAAATCAAAAGTTATGTGAATCTAAACCAAACGTTTCTATAAAAATAATCAATAATGATATACAAGATGATGGAAAATCACGATGATATCTTGACATAATTTATTGTGGGAAAACTATAAATTGCTCTCTCATTTCCCACAAAAACATCATATATATCATCATTATGCATCACTATGGTACTTATTTGCATTATCATCATTATTTTTATTATTATTCCCACCTCTATAATGTTATGAATTTTGAATTTATATCACATATGATACTATGATGTCATGATTTTTGAATTTATATCTCATATGACGTCATGTTGATCTATATGATATTTTTTGGGAAATGAGGAGGCATTATAAATGCTCTCTTTATTGTGCAAACCCCTATGATGTTATGAATTTTGAATTTATATCACATATGATGTTATGATGCTATGATTTTTTGATTTATATCTCATATGATGTCATGGTGACCTATATGATATTTTTTGGGAAATGAGGAGGCATTATAAATGCTCTTTTTATTGTGAAAATAATATACCGAAATGACTCAGCAGTCCGCACACAAATGGAAAACATGGTGATCAGCGGAAAAAGGAAACTAACCTATCAAAGAAACAACACACATGATGATAAACAAAGCAAGACCGGCATGAGAATACTTGAAGAAATGTGCAATGGGTTCTACAAAATATACTGCCGATGATACACCCACCGTAATTAAAAACTGGAAGGCCACAATCGCATAGACCTGTTAATGAGATACATTGGATTCTTTAATTTCACGAAAGACAATTAATAAAAATTGAATTATAAATGTAAGAAGAACTAACCTTTCTAATGAATGCCCATCTATGGTCTCCTGCCTTCACTGCTAATCCCGCCTCCTCATCAACTTCCCCCCTTCTACAAATACAACAAGGCATTGCTACTAACAAATTTGTATTGTTTTTGAGATTCTTTTGCGTAATTTCTCAGGATCAAGAATGGAGGAATTATATCTGTTTTATCCAGGTATGTATGTTTGACGGTAGTTTTCTCCTAACTTTTTTATGGCAGTTAATAGAAAGAGTTGGTTAGTTTCTCCTATTTTTGGCTCGCCTTCTGTTGAATACCACTTTTGCGTGAGAATGTCTTTTAATTTTTTTAAAATAATACGATTTTATCCTAGTAATGACTAATGAGTAATATCATTTATTATCCGTTTGTCATTTTTTAAATAACTAATTTAAAAATTTGGCTACTAAATTTAAATTTTCAATTAAAATTGAAAGTACCAATCAATGTAGGATTTCATTATTTGCATAATTATATTTTTGAGATTTTTTATTTTAATATTTATACTCTAATAATTAAGTAGGAATAATTAGAGATGGCAAACGGCAGGACGGGTCAGGTTCAGGTCGAGTCAGGTTCGGGTCGGGTCAATTTGGGTCATGGATCGTTCGGGTCATTCGGGTTTTGGATCCTTCGGGTTTGGATAATTTCGGATTTCGAGTCATTCGGTTTCGGGTCACAGATCAATTGTGTTCATATTCCAAGTTGGGTTTTGGTTACATCGCACTTATATTAGAAACCGCGAGTCATCTAAATAAGAAATTTATATCAGCTAAACTATTGTAATCAGTATTTTTAAGTTAATTATGTTAGAAAAAGTCATAAAATCTCTATTTTTGAAATATTTCGGAATAGAAAAATCAGATTATTTACGGATCATATCGGGCGGGTCACTGGGCTTTCGGGTCACTCTGGCTTTAGATCATCCGGATTCGGGTCATTTCAGTTTCAGGTTGTTCGGGTTCTAGTCGGGTCAGGTGGTTTTTCGGGTCGGGTAAGATTTTGTCAGCTCTTGGAACAGTTCGATAATTAGGAATTTTATCCCCTTTCATAATGTATAATATTTTTTCTTTAATATATTGGACGTAGGACTTTAAGTCTATTCTTTTTCACCAAAAAGAAAAGAAAAAATTTAACACTTCTGAATTTCTACCACAATAATGAAAAGGATGTTTTAATTTATTTCGATGAAAATATTGAACTTTTATGAGTCAAGTGAATGACATACATAATTTATTGTTACATATGGTATGAATGACTGATGCAAACTTTACTAACACTTTTACTCACAATAACATTTGAATGTCAAAAATTATAATTATACTATAACTATATAATAAGGCCAATCGGTTTCATCCAAATGTTACATGTGTCCTAGCTACAATTAGTATTTGTAAATTTGGAACGCTGATCGGCATCCGGATGTGACATGTGTCTTGTTGGAGAATTCGCACTCATGTATGATACATATATATCGGAATATACAGCTTCAACCCGCTCTAGAAGCATCGATAGGGTAATAAAAATACAGAACAATATTTAAAAACTTACCTCGGATAACAATAATCTGTTTGAGAGAAATGAATGCAGATCTAAAACGAACTTCAGTCTTGCTATCCAATCTTCCTCTTCTGGAACTTGGCTCTTTGGACTCCTTGCTCGATTAGGATAGTGCTAGATCACTTCTAGATCCCAAAGGTGAAGATCCTCAATTCGTATTTGTTCTTCTCGGTTTGATAATATTTAAACTACTCCGAGCTACTAATATTATTTGTTCGAGAATGTCTTATAAGCTAGATAGTCAAACGATCAATTTCTCGGAAATGAAGAGTAAATCGAATTGGACGTATCTTGCTAATCTCGGAAGAACAAGAAGTCCTCACGCGTGCAAAAGATTTCAAGAAATATTTCAAGGCGTGGGAGCAAGTTTCTTAGTTCTTCGTGGGTGTAGTTTGGTGAGGTAATTTAATTATTATTAAAAAGTGAGTATTCTGCAATTGAGGAGTTCCGGCAACGAACTGTCCCGTTGTCAAAATTTGGTTATGATTCTGTTTGGCAAAACCCTATATGTTCCGTTGGGAACAGACATGTTCCGTTGCCAATGGAACTATAGGAATATAGCTGTTGGATTGAAATCTGCATTGATCTCCTTCTGTTTTTAGCAGTCTGTTGGCAATGGACCTTCACATAATTCCTTTTTAAGAGGTCTCCATTAAAAAGGGTGTGTGTGTGTGTGTGTGTGTGTGTTTGGGGGGAGGGGGGGTCCCTATATACACAAAAAGCAGAAAAACTCCCTTCTTAATAGTAGTTAATTTGCCCTAATTCTTTGAGAGAGATTAGTGAAGTTTTGAGCGTGTTGCTTGTGTTTGTTTGTTGAGATTATTGAGATCGGGTTGTAAGTTGTTTGTTCCACCGGCCGTCAAGAGGTTGTTGTAAGGCGACGGTGGATTGAGGTCCTGTAAAAGATCTTGTTTATTAGTGAAATCAGAGCCGCAAGGCAAGTCCTGGAGAGTAGGCAACTCGTGAATGTGGTAAGGGCTGCTTGTGAGTGAACGGGTGGTTCAGGCTAAAGCAACCATCTCACCGAACTTCATCAACAGATCTGGTATTCGGTATTAATTTCCTTTTTCTATTACTTTAATTTCTTGTTTATTTAATTTGCTTTGTTAATTAGAATTTAAACAACCATCAACAAAAGTCTACAAATA
The DNA here is from genome assembly GCA_027726005.1 of Juncus effusus. Lineage (NCBI taxonomy): Eukaryota > Viridiplantae > Streptophyta > Magnoliopsida > Poales > Juncaceae > Juncus > Juncus effusus. Next base: position 8,369,581 of record CM050905.1, on the reverse strand, counting down.
TTAAAAAGTAAAAAACCCAAAAAAGTACAAGTATAAATATTTAGGCCTATTAACCCCCCCCCCCCCCCCCCCCCCACCCCCCAAAACCACATACGCCTCCAGCTTACAATAGTATTCACGGCAAACTCTGTGAAGTCGGAGGAACCAGACTTTACTAGAAGAGTTCGGAAAAACTTTTCAGAAATACTCTATCGTAAAACTTTTATTCTCTTATTAGCCGCCTCTAAGGCTCTTTTTTGTATGAGAATATTCGTGGTACATGTCATTAGTGATTCTTATATGAGTAGTGTGCTTGTTCCTACGATCTGAAGTCACCATGGATTCATGTATATGAAACTGCATATTTTAATATGATCCTACGTTATCCGTAACAGGATGATCATTAGGGTCATTATTAGGTATGCACTGAATCATGACGAGGAATGTGAGTGACCCAGATGGGATTTGTTCCTCTCATCAAGAGGGAGATATCTCTGGGCCCCCTGATGAACTAGGACTGAAGGAAATGCATGGCCATGCTCAAAATGGATTAATATGTATTGTTAATATCATTTTGTATTTACTCAGTCTAATTCTCGATTAGGAAAAAGACTTTGATCGAACTCAAGGATAACATACTTCCATTCCTTGTGATCAAAACATATATCGTAGAACAAAAGGAATAACCAAATGTCTGAATAGACGTTAACTTATTCCTTTTATTCTACGATGATATATATGTTGATCACAAACCATGGAAATATGTCATCCTTAAGTTTGATCAAAGTCTCTTTCCTAATCGAGAATTAGACTGAATAAATCCAAAATGATATTAAAACACATGCTAATCCATTTTGAGCATGGCCATGCACTTACTTCAGTCTTAGTTCATCTGGGGGCCCAGAGATATCTCCCCCGTGACGAGGGGAACAAATCTCATCTTGGTCACTCATATTTCTCGTCATGATTCAGTGCATACTAATGATGACCCTAATGATCATCCCGTTATAGATGATATAGGATCATTGCAGTTCAACATACAGGGATCCATGGTGACCTCAAGTCGTAGAAACGTGCATACTGTTCATATGAAAATCATTAATGACATGTATCATGCATATTCTCATATTGTGGTCAGTCCAGTACGTGTTCTCTAACACGTACCTATATTCCAGGCATGACATCTCTATGTCCATGATCAGCAGAACATGATCGCCTGCAATATACTAGTATAGATATGTAGCTTTGTAATGTGTATTTTTATACACATTTTTAGGATTTTTATCATCTCAAATTCAATCATAATTCACATTAAATGTACGAAAAATGCTCATAATTCATAAAACATAATTTGAAACCTCTTAATAGTTTTTATGTGATTTTACAGGCGAAAATGCCATAAAATTAAGAATTGGACCAAAATGCCAATGATAGGCCAAGAATGGCCAAATGAAACTCTCAAAAACCTACAAACATTCACCCAAACATTTACAATAATTCGACAACTTTTTACAACCAAGTAAAACCAAGTCAAACGCCGAAAGTCGCTAAGTTGACCAAAAGTTAACTTTTCTGAAATCATCAATCGGTATACCAAAACAAAGAACTCGATAGGATGAATCCAACGGTATAAGTCTCACGATCAGAAACCTTTTATAACTCTCAGAATCGCCAATTCAAAATGTGGTAAAAAACTAGAAAAGTCAACCCTGCAGTCCAAGTCAGCTCATCTTCTCCAAATTGCTGTTTTTTTTTCGAAGTGCTCAAAATCGATCAAACTCACCACCATTTAACTCATCTCGACGAGACAAACCTGCCTATATTGGTCCCATGACCTAAAACTACCGAAATTCGCCGGAAAACGCCAAAACCTACTGTTCAACTTAAAAATCACCAATTTTGAGCTGCAATTTTCTCGAGCTCACCATTTTTATCATATATCTCTATTTGTTACAACTCCAACACCATTCTCTTCTACTTACTCCCCTCTTTCCAACCATATAAAGAACTCAAAAAGTGATGAAGAATTGAGTGAGATAATCGAGTTTGAAGTAAGTGTTCAATGAATTGAATTCTGTTTTTGCGTAAATAACTCAATTCGAGCTGAAACTTCTCAAGTCTATAAATCACTCCACAGATCTCCTTTTCATTCAAGACCAATTGAATTTTCTTCTCCTATCTTTCCTCTTTCCATAGATACCAAGAACACCAAACATGATGAAGAAATGAGTGAGATAATCGAGTTTGAAGTAAGTGTCCAATGAACTTGAACTCCGTTTTTTTCTGAAATAACTCAATTCGAGCTGAAACGGGGTTGAAGCTCGGTTTTTCGAGCATAACTCGAGTTTTACTTGATCATTTTCGTCCATTAAAGTTGCTGTAGTTTCGTGAGGAAGTGTGGAAGAGTTTTCAATTTTCCGTTTTGAGAATCTCTGATTATAATTTGAGTTTGAGTTTGAAATGTCACTGTTTCTCGGAGCTGGCGGAAAATTGAAGATGAAGCTCTTCGTTTGGCTCAAACTTGATGAATTCTCAACCAATTTCAGCGTTTCAAAGCTCTGTGGATTCGTGACAATGAGGAGAAGTTATCTGGACTGAAAATTTGTGATGATGTGAAGTGTAGAGGAAGATCGTAATCTGATTTGAAATGCAACGAAAATGGAGTAAAAAAAATGGCATTGAACTTGGTTCAAACCCAGTGCCAAATAAAGAACAGCGCGCCATACTCTTTTTTTTTCACTTGATCAGCGACTCATTTCACTCAATCAATGACCCATTTCACCATAGAGGATCAGCAAAGGAGTCCACTTTTCAGCGTAACCACTCGCGGTTCAAACTCAAATCCGATCTGAGTGTTGTTTTTCCGCCAAAATAGAGGAAAAAAATTCAGCATCTTCAAATTCAATTATCTCCCTCATTTTTCAACGAAATTTCCTCAAATTAGAACCGTGTCTTCTTTTCATCAGTACGATCGGATCTGGATCAACGAAAATTTCGGTTTCCCCCCTGAAAATTTAGATCATACAAAATAGGAAAATTGAGTTCAAGCCTCCATCTCTCTATTTAAAGCATCTCATTCCTCCATTTTTGCAAAATCATTCATTCCCACACTCTCCTTAACTTATACACCACTCTCCATTCGTCTTTTTCTTCCTCTGGAACCACCATTGTTGAGTCTCAAAGCTTTTTGAGCTATAATTTTCATTTTTGAGTAAAATCGAGCAATTTGGGGCTGATTTGGGTAAAATTCAAATCAGTTGATTCTAGCTTGAATCCAGGAGCAATTGGAGGTTCGAATAAAGGGAGCTACCGACTGGTCCTCCAACTCTCGGTTTAGTCCAATTCTTTTTTAATATCACGATTTGAATTTTAGATCACAAGAACTCAATTTTGTAATAATCACGATGAAATCTTGTCAAATTATTGTTCTTGTGAATATGTGTGAGTACATTTAGATATGGAGGGGAATTTATGAGTTGTATACATGAAATCTTGCTTTAATATCTTGTAATTTTGCTGAATTTTGATGAATAGTCATGAACACACATATTTTTGAATAAATTGGGGAAAATTGCTTAGCTTAGTATTTTTTTCATCAATTGATCTATTAAATTCAGAGTTTATTGACTTGTTAATCATTTAGAATGCTTAGCTTAGTATTTTGTGTGATTAATTTGGAGTTGTGATTGATATAATTCAAGTTTTATTTGAAACGGCTGTTTTGAGATGAATTAGCTCTTGAATCAATTTCTTGAGCAAATCTTAGCTTAGATTGCTCAAATCCATCATCTAAATCTGTAGAATTATATCCTAAGTGATTAATAATTGTTACATCACATAAATTTCCTATAAAACCCTATTTTTAAACCGAAAATCAAACCCTGATCCAGTTTCTGCTTTGCTGCTGTTTCTTCTATGTTTTTTAGTGTTTTCACACTAATTTCATTTTTAATTCAGATCTGAAAAATTAAATAAATATTTATAAAATTTAGTTTTCATTTAATAGATAATTTTCAAATGAAAATTTTCTCAATTCCGGTTTATAATTTGTGAGATATTAATTTTTTAAATTTGCAATTTTTCTGTTATTGACCTTTCTGTCCAGATTTACTGTTTCCTTTCTTCTGAATTTTTAACAATATTAAAACAAATAATAAAAATACAAAAATAGTCCTAATTGAAGTATTTCGAAGTGTAGAATCTAAATCTTAATTTTAAAATAGTAGTTGTTAAAACAGATCAGGAGATATTTCAACTTTTGTAAGTACTGATCTGTCAGAACCAGTTTCTGATCCAGATCTGAGTTTTCATTATAACTCTCAAACTACAAAACATAATTATACCAAATTTTAACATCCAATCCATAATTGGATAATTGAAGTTCTGTAAAAAATTTGGGATTCTTCAAGATTTGGTGATTGTTCTATAATTTTCTGAAGTTGCTGCTGAACAGATTTTGAATCTCAAATAAGTTCTGGACTGAATTACAAATAACTCAAAACTCTTGAATAAAATAATAATAACAGTAAATAACAATATCTTAGATCTCTTTTTCTAATTTCCAACGATATCTCGTGTGTTGGATTCGGATTTATTTGGTCTAGTTACGAATTAAATCACTAAAGTGTGACGTGCTAAAATCTTGAAACAAAACTGAAAATTGAATTTAAACTTGTAAATTTACCTATTAAACCTTGAAATAAAAAAATTTACACTAGAGATAAATCATTGAGATTTGTAAATTCTTGAAGCCACACCTCCTTGTGTTCGACCCCTAAACTCATTTACCGCTCATACTCGTAAATTTTTATAATAAGGAAATATAAATTATTTTGTTAAATTGTATGAAATATAAACCGACGATTTTACCCGATATACAAGCTTCTTACCTGAAGTATGTTTATCTCTATAAATATCCTACATATCATTAGGGACATTTTAGAATGTCATTCTTTAGTTCACAGTTCTACCATCAGAATCACGTATTCTGATGGCGTGAATCCGATGTGTCATTCATGGTCGATCTAATATATATAAATACTAGGATAATGCTAGCTCTTTGCGGCGAGTATTTCAATTTTAATAGTTATTTCAATCTAATAATATATAACTTGAAATTATGAAAATTCAAAATTAAAGTTGTGAAGCCATAATACATAAATTATACATGAGAATTCAAAATTGTTATTTTTGATTTTCTTATGTCATTATGTCTTGACATATTATATTAGAAAAGTAAATTAAGTATTAATCAGGCTTATATGAATTAGATCAGCAAAAATAAAATGCAAGATAATTTATTTCGAAGATTTTAGTTAAAACTACATAAGATTAAATTATAGAAGATTAACTTTAAAAAAGTTAAAAAATAATATTTATATTTAATAACATATATATGGAAAAAGTATGTATACTACATTGAAAAATGTAGCATGACTCATTTTCTTCAAAAATTTGTTACCGCTATTTTTCTTACCTTTTTTATATCATTCTTTTATATCTTATTTTATATAGTTTATATTCACATATTTTAGGAAGAATAAAAATTGGAACCATAACAATATGTAACTCAAAATAAAGAGAAAATTCCAACAAATTTATATTTGATGATTTTAATATTGGAAATAAAATATTTCACTAAGAATTATAATTTTTTAAAGAAGAAAAGAAAAATTATTTATATTTTAATGAGTGAACTCTTCATTAACTATTGGTATTAATAATTGAAGATAACTTTGTACCATGATTCATTGAAACCATCCGATTAAGATCTGATGGTCACAAACAAACTCACAACGGTTTTCACTAAATCGGTTATGGAACACAAAACACCAATTCCACTAATCATATGCTTATATTTTAATAACCAAATAAATGTTGCCATAAAATATCAATAAATTTGAGAAAATGAATGACTAAGATTCGACAAAAAAATTGATCAAACGATGGAGATAGAAGTGATGATGTGGCATTTTGAGGAAACTCAAAAGTAGGTGAAAAATAAGGGATTGGGGTTAATATTAGTCATTCATACAATCATTCATATATGGACTGAATAAACATGTTTCTCATAATCTAATCTCTAGTCCAACTCTTTGATCTAGTGCATCATTCGTTCAATGTCCGCATATGCGGAATAAAGATCCACATATTTACAACAAGAACCTAAAAATATTTTATAAATTTTTGTTTGTTTCAGAAACTTAATTTTTAACATTTTTTACCAAAATTTTTTTGTACAGATATTTTACATAAATATTTTTTTTCTAAGAAATATTTTTCTTAAAACATATTTTTCTAAAAAGTGTATATCTTTAAAAGATTCAAATTTTTTATCTGAAAAATACTAATTTTTTTAAGAAAAATATTTTTCTTAAACAAAAATGTGAATTAATATCTAAAAAATATTTTTGAGAAGAGGACACTAATTAGAGAGGTTAATGGTGATGAAGATAAAGATGGATGAATCTGAGGTTAGAGGTAAGTGGAAAGAAAAAGGAAATAATGCTTGTGGTCTTGATTTGGGGTTAAGGTTGACAAATGGAGATATCAAGTTTAGTAGGAAATTGAGATATTTTCCACTTCTCATTTGGGTGTAAAGAAAAGAGAAAATATTATCTCAATTTAATAAATGGAGATGATAAAGTTCAACTAAAAATTAGAATATTTGTATTTCATCAATAAATAATAATTAGTTAAAAGTTCTGGATTATAGTATTACAGTATGCTATCAAAGAAAAAGAGAATCTTTAGAAATTTTAGTTAAGTACTAATTATAGTATGATATAATGCACAAGCAGTATTATTTATGTATGAAACAAAATTGGGTATCATTATAACTGTAAAATAAATTAAAACAAAAAGAAAAAAAAAAGCAAATAAAGTTTGTAAAACACAAGTATCAATATTATTTGTTTTGATAATTTTTATTTTAGTTGAGCTCTATTCTCCATTTTTTAGCAAATGTACGTTAGAATTTTTGGAGTAGATTGGGCTGGAATTACTAAAGCCAATTCTCTTTCTTTTTTAGCTAATTTTTCAATGTATAGATAGGAGTGAGTTAACATGTAAAGATTTACTTGTAATTAATTGGGACTGATTGTAATTACTTTTATATATATGAAATATACAATTGGACACACACACACACACAGAAAACACACTAATTTTCTCAGTATAGTATTCCTTTTAAACCCCCGTTTACAAGATAATCAAGTCAAAATAACAAAATAATAAAACAACTCAATCATGATTAACCAAAAAAACCTATCTTATTCTGACACCCTAACCCTAGTATGCCGAATAGACCATCTAAACCTTTGTGAATATTCCATCAATTCATTCACCTTTCTCTTGGCTTCATACATTTGCCTTGTTTCAAGTCCCCTTATCAAATTATTGTACGTTTCATCTTTAGGTATAAATCCCTTTAAAACCATCTCTTCAAAAAACAAACAAGATTGAACCAACTTACCGTTCCGACAAAGACCATTTATAATCGAAGTATAAGTCCCCAAATCAAGGCTGATAGCTCTTCTAAACATTTGCCCTAAAAGGAAATTAAGTATTTTGACCCATCTATTTTTACAGCAAATTTTTAATAACGGTATATATGTTTTTGTATTAGGCTTGATTTGGTTCTCTCTCTCCATTTTAACAAGCAATTCCAATGCATCGCCTATTAAATCATAATCACACAGAATTGAAATTAAAGTATTAAATGTGTTCAAATTACGTGTTATTCCTCTTTCACACATTTCATCGAACAAATTTTGTGCATCATTTAACTTTCCTACACAACTATGAATATAAATCAAAGAATTATAACATGATGCATCAAGCTCAATATTTTCCTTTTTCATCCTTTCAAAAATATGCAAAGCCTCTTTTATTTTACCCACTTTTCCTAAACTATGCATGATAATTGTATAAGTCACAACATTAGGGGCACAACCGTCATTTCTCATCTCTCTCCAGATCAAATCCACTGTTGCGAAATCCTTTTTCAAACAATACGCCTCAATTAAGCTAGTATACGTAATGACGCACGGCTTAAACCCTAATTCTCTCATCTCTTTCATCGTCTCATGAGCCTTGTCTATTTTCCTAGCTTTACACCATCCATGAATGAGAGAATTAAAACTCGTTTCATTTGTCATCAAACACTTCATGTGCACGTCTCACACTTCTCTCTTTACACAAAGTATCCAAAAGAGCATTTAATGCTGATATATCTCTCTTCACCCCAAATTTCTCAATCTCTTTAAATGCAGTAACTGTTTCGACCCATTGACCCGCTCCAGCGAGCCTTCTCATGACCTTTTTCATAGTTTCCAATGAAACCAGTCCCCCAATTTGAGACATTTTGCGAATTAAACCCCACATTAAGTCGAATTGTTTGAATTTACCCAACACATCAATCATTGAGTTATAAGATTCAGGCGAGTGGTTAAAATCCGGCTGAGAATCCGCCCACATGAAGAAACCAAAAGCTCGAATCCAATCATTGTTAAAACGAATTAAAATCTTCTCTACCAAACAATTTGAGACCTTTACAGAGCAATTACCAAGAGATAGAAGAACTGACTCCGGAGAGGTGAAATTGGGTTTTAAAATGCGACAAATTTGGTTAATTTCAAGCTCAGAATCATTGGTATTATCATATGAATCTACTGTACCAGCCCATGAAATATTTCTCTTGTTATTAGTACTGGTACTAGTTGAATTGTTGGTTCCTTCTGAGAACTCGAGTTTTGTTGGAAGAACAAACTCATCATCTGAATTCAAATTCAAACTCGAATTCGAATCATTATCTTTGGGATTTTTAAACCAATCAGGCAACTCAGGGGACTGAACTGAACTGCAAGAACCATTGCAAACGTTGAGAAATACTCCACCTCTGTTCCTTCTTCCCCATGCAAAACCAAGATCAATTGAGAGAATTTTTCGAAATAGAACCATACTCACAAAACACAATACTGCGCTGAACAACACTTTACTGGTTATATAAGGGACGAATATACCCCTGTAATAAAATGTTATCAAATTAGTGAGGGATATGAATGGTATTATAATTATTTAGAGAAAATATTTGGAGTGTGTAGCTTTTGAAGTGCCAAAAAACGTCCATCATATAGTTTTAGCTGTACATATATATTTTTTGTGTTTACAAATATACTTTTTTTGAAAATATATCTTTTTGTAATTTCACTATACCTTTTGTGTTTATAAAAATATATTTTTGTAATTTCATCATATCTTTTATAATCGGACGCTAAACAACAGTTCACTGGTTATATAAGGGACGACTATTCGAATATACCCCTGTAATAAAATGTTAAATAAGGGTGTATTTATCAAATTTGTGAGGGATATCAATCATATTATAATTATTTATAAGGGTTGACATGAAATTATTCTTCGGCCCATTTGGCCCATATTCTTTTTTAAGAAAGCAAAAATAATAAAAGGACTACATTTTCTTATTTACGCTCATAAATTTTGCAAATTTTGTTTACAATTAGGGCTGTCAACGAGCCGAGCCGAGCCGAGCCAGGTCCAGCTCGAGCTCGGCTCGGCTCGGCTCGATAACAATATATGTTTCGAGCTGGTTTGCCCGGCTCGAGCTCGGCTCGTTTAAACTCGAGCCAGCTCGGCTCGGCTCGGCTGGCTCGGCAAGGATTTTTTTTTTGTAAAATTCATAATTTTGTTGAAATAAAAATAATAAAAATCAAATAAAATCTAATTATAAAAATTACAGCTAGAAAAAATTAATATAACCCAAAGAACAACATGAAAAACAACAAAAATAAAAATAATATAACTAAATTTTAGGGTTTTCTATAATTAATCGAGCCACGAGTGGGCTCGGCTCGGCTCGGCTCGTTTAGATTCGAGCTCGGCTCGGCTCGGCTTGGTTAAGTTTCGAGCTGTTTCGAGCTTTTATCGAGCGATTTCGAGCGAGCTACCGAGTCACGAGCTTTTCTGCCAGCCCTAGTTTACATCCTGGCCGAAATTCATTCAGACTCTCCAATTTTGCTTAACAAAAGAAGGCGTAGAGGTAAGAATTCTTTTTTTTTTATAATTGTAGAGGTAAGAATTAGGATCGTTGTATAAAACTAAGGCCTAAACCCTCGTGTTAATTATTCAATCATTTTAGCTCAACTTTCTGATTTATTTTGTTTAAAAAAGGGGGAAAATGTGATTTTTCTCTATGTAATTGGGGTTTTTACGGTTTAGAGATGGAGAAATAATTAGAGATTTAGACAAGGGTTACTATTTCTATTATTACTTTGCAATTTTTGGTTTTTTTACCTTGATTTTTTTTTTTTTTTTTGTCAATTTAAGTACAGACTGAAACTTGGTTTATTTCATTTTGTTGCTTCTAATTCCCAATTAAGTTAAATGTAATACCAAAAAAACGGTACTATACTAAGCTGCTAAAATTGCATTCCTTGATTTTAACAATAAATATTTATTTTTTATTTATCCATTTTAGAGAGATTAAAAAAATGAAGAGACCAGCAAAAGATGTTATTTCTTCTGACGATTCATCAGACTCTGATTCAGATAAAGACAACAAATTTGGACTCCCAATTAAAACTTCTAAATCAGAAGGTACATCATATTATTCAAAAAAACTTAGTAATTTCTTTACTTCAACTATAAAAATAATAAAATAATAAGGGCAATTGCAAATATCTTAATATATTTACCCTAATATATTTAAGAATTTGAAGATATCTCCAAAATAGCTTTACTACTCTAAAAAAAACAAAAATCAATTTAATTTACAAAAAACCCCAAAACAATGGTGGGGAACCCTAAACCCTAAAATGCAGGTGAACTGGTACGAAAGGCCGAGTCGTACCAACATTACATGAAACTCGTACCGATTTCCTCAATCCATTCTTCTTCTTTCATACCATTCACAACTTGGCAAGGCTTAGGAAACTCTCTCAAAGGGCTGCACAATCAGGCTTTGCATTATCTCACGAACCGCCAACTGGCGCGATGGGATTGGCAGAGAGATGATGATGCGAGCGTGCCTCTTGATGACATCATCGACCCTCGTAAAGCGGAAGCTGTTGTGTGGTTGATTGAGGAAGTGCATAGAGTTACGACTTGTCATTTGACTTTAGCGGAAATTTGGAAGAATAATGAGTTTTATCATGAGTTTATTGATCCCATTTTCCCTTAAAAAATTATGATAGTATCGTAGTAATTTTAATGTAAATGTGGATTTATATTTTATAATCTTTTTTGTAGTACCGTATGAAATTAATTAATGTTAGTATGGTTTATATATCCCTTTTTGTTTCTTTCTGTCATATCATGTGAGTTTTTACTTGGGATTTTCTAGCTCGATTTTGTTGAATTTGATTTTTCTTAATATTTAACTTAGTTTTATGACAGTTATTTCTAGAAAAAAGAAGTTAGTGTTTGACGCGCTAAGCAAGCACGGATATCGAGGCGGGCCGTCCGTTTTAAAAGTCCCTGCTCCAAAAGAACCAGAAAAAGAACAAGATTGGTCTTGGTCCACAGGAAAAGACCAACTCAAAAGAATGATGATGATAAGGAGTCGATTGGAGAGAGAGAGAGAGAACGAGAGCTGCTTTAATGCAGGGCGAAAAGCTGGTCCATGTCCAGACAAAAAAAGATAAGGAAGATAATAAGTCATTTAATCAGAAGGAGAAAAGAAAGAGGGATTTAGGGCAGGCGAGTAGAGGGAAGAATTATGTGGAGGAGGAAAAGAGGCCTTTGAGAGAGAGTGGCGTTTATTCTGGATTTGATTGAGTTAAGAGAGAGAGTTGTTTGTTGGAATAAATATTGTGGTGCTTGTCTAATCAAAAGCCCAAGTCCAAATCATTTCCTTGTTAAATTAAACCAGGCCCAAGTCCAAATCATTTATTTGTTAAATTAGTGTCTAATAAAAAGCCCAATTCCATTATTTAACAAAATTAAAAAAAGGCCGAAGTCCAACAATTTGTTTTTCCAATTAAAAATGTCTAAACATAAGCCCGTCCATAAGGATCTAACAATAAATCAGAAAAATTGAAAACCTGCTCTAAGCCATTGTGCTCGACTTTATCAGTATTATTAATTGTGATATGTAATGTACTTAGTTTAATTTATCAGTATATATTTTATTCATCAATATATCATTTACAAATTTGAAATGTAAATAGAAAATAATTGAGAATGGTGGTTTCATAACCTATTTTTCTAGCGCTACATACTGTTTTTAAAGATAATTGAGAATGGTGGTTGCATATATTATTTTTCTGTTCCATATACTATTTCGCTAAAAATAAAAAGAATGACATCGACAATAGTGGACTTTTTTATTGAAGTGGCCAAAAAAAAAATTAATTAAGACAATGGCCTAGTTTTGAAACTATTTGCAAAAGTAGCCGTTTTGCTGGGCGAAACACACAAGTAGTTTCATAGCGAAAATAGATTACGGCCCGATATGCGCTAATCAAGCCTTGTTTCGCCCAGAGGTTGGGCGAAACACACTGTTTTCATCACGCTAACAGCGCTTAATTGGTTTCCGGAAAAAAAAAATTGTACAGTATGTTTCTCCCCCTCGTGGGGCGAAATAACCTATTATCATATTCTGGGCTTAGCCCACAAAATTTGAGCCCATATTATACGATTTAACCTTTTTTTTTTTTCGGAAACCGATTAAGCGCTGTTAGCGTGATGAGAACAGTGTGTTTCGCCCAACCACTGGGCGAAACAAGGCTTGATTAGTGCATATCGGGCCGTAATCTATTTTCGCTGTATTTCGCCCAGTGGCTAGGCGAAACTACTTGTGTTTCGCCCAGCGGCTGGGCGAAACGACTACTTTTGCAAATATTTTCAAACTATCATTCTCTTAATTAATTATTTTTTTTTTGGCCACTTCAAAAAAAAAAGTCACAATAGTGCTGCCCGTTGTGCAATAAGATATGCCAATAAAATTTCTTAAATTGTCAGGATAAAAAGAGTAATCATTCAATACATTTATAAAAAGTATAAAAAGGAAAAAAAGTATAATCATTCAATTATTTATATCTTTTATTTTTTGAATCAAACTTATTCAACAATGAGATTTTATTATATACCAGTATGCCACAACCGAGTATCTTTTTACTACAAAATACTCTTATTCCAACATCATTTCTTCTCACTCACCCAACTAATAACTCTTCTTTACCAAAACTCATTATTTCCTTATGTTAAATTATGACATATCGCGCAAATAAATGGCGACTAAAAATGCCAATGAAATACACACCACATGATGCATCATCTCCATTTCTCTCAAACTGGAGCCTGCATTTTGATCCACTTGTGAAACCACGTCAATAGGGCGCTGCCGGTTTCGTACCGGTTCAGACTCAGATTCATTATTTGGTACAAATTGACTATCAGGACTGGTGGCATTATTTGGTAATAATTGACCGTCAGAATTGGTATCATTATTTGGTACCAATTGACTTTCAGAATTTGTACTCGGTATCGGTCCAATATCAGTTGGATCCGGTAAAGCTGTTGAATTATCATTGTCGATTGCAGGAGGTGGAGTCGTTACGACAGCTGGCGCAATAAGAAAATTGATTGTAGTTAGAAAATCGAAAAATAAATATATTAGTGAGTGAAAATCATATTCTTTTTCTTTTTTTTAAGACAAACCCATATTTTTTTCTTTTTCTTTTTTTAAGACAACCCGTAGGTTAACATTCAATAAGCCAAGAGTTTACAACACAAGAAAAAGAAAATAGTTTTACATCTAGAAATGGCAATAATGAAGCCAATTAACAACAAATCAATCATACAAATTACCCTTACAAAGTCCAAAATAGTTCATATTTACTCTTAAAAACGAATATCAAATTTGAAGTTTTAAAAAAAAAAAATATCCTATTATTACCCTTTCAAAATGTCCTCTTTTTTTTATTCATTAAAAAATGTCTTCTTTTTCACTTTCAGAAGTGTAAATATGATAATATTATTTTAGTGTTTGATAGGTAAATATGATATTGAATCTTCAGAGGGATAATATGACATTTTGATATTCTATAAGGATAAAATATGAAACCCCGTATATTATATGGTAAATCAACAACATAGGAGAGTTACTATTTAATAACAAGAGTTAATCACTAAAAAATGCTACAAATCATGACCAAAAAATATGACAGCAGCATGACAGGATTTATAGTAGAAAATACAAATATTACCTCTTTAATTAGCTATACTCAGTTATAAAATTTGCAGTATATACTATATCATGCTGCAATCATACTTTTTTTGTCATGATGTCTTATATTTTGATAAATAAATTAATTACCTTGACAAACCGAAAGAGAAGGCGTTTTGAGACTACAACCAGGCAACTCAACATCAGTCAAAGAAGTCGGAATCGGATTAATCGCGTCCAAAAATAAATTCGTCGAAAATAAAATCGAGCACAAACAATCCTGCCCTGTACTTAGCGCCTGATTAATGGCCGTACAACAAATCTCGCTCATATTTCCCGGATTCTGAATTCCGTTTGTCAAACAAGGGGATAAGTTCAAATCCTGGAAATAACAATCCGGAAATTGAGATTCTACCAAGGTTGGTTTGAGCGTTGCTAAGAGAAGGATTGTGAGAGAGAGGAGTGATGGTAGTTTCATGTTTGAATGAGGCTTATTGTTTTGAAATTATTTGATGTGTTTTGTATAGTTTGTGTTGTAGTTTAATGTTAATGTTACTTAAAAGTTTGAGAGTTTGTAATAGGTGCTATATGAGTGGATTTTACTGAACTTACGAAAAACACATGAATATTTTACTTTAATTATACACTTTCATTTCAATAATATATTTTCATTTCAATAGAAGGACGGTAATAAAATTCATGCAACTAAAGAGGCATAACAGAAACTTATTCTTCATATCATGCATTAAGCATGGCCAAACTTGCACTAAATTTTACTCCAAAAATAAAACACAAGCCGTACTAAAAAAAGGATTTTCTCTTACAAATACCAAACCAACACAAACAAAGAAAAAGAAATAATCCCTACAAAACCCAAAAAACATAAAAAAAAAGCTAAATAAATTATAAAAAACAAAACTAGCTCTTGATTTTTTTATCATTACGATTCCTCTTCCTAGTCTCTCTTCTCTCAACAGAATACTGTTTCTTAATCATCATATTTTGCAAAGAGGCCCTCACAGATTTAGCCACATTCACAAACGCTTCTTCTTGAGCAGAAGCTTCCAGACTTCCTTGTAATTCCAACAAGAGCTTCTCGCCAGCTGGCACTTGATTATCTTCCAGACAAATAGGATCTTGACAGCTGGCGTCTTTATTTTTCAAATTGGATATTATTCTTATACGTGTTAGTAATAATTTGTTTTTGTTGTTTGAATTGTTGGATGAATTTGAGGCGCCCATTACTGTCCATAAACGTTCTGAACTGAGGGATAAATTTGTGGGTATATAAGATTTCTCCATTTGAATTTTCTGAAAAATTAAAAATAGTATTTTAGAGAGAGAATGAGATGAGAGAGAAAAAAAAAATTAATATTTGATTAGGTGCATGTAAATATATAAATAAATAAATAAATAATTAGTTACCTTGGTAAAAGATAACTTTTTGGATGAGAAATCACAAGATAGAAGCATTACACCATTAAAGCTGCAATAAGAAATTATATGCATTTTTCAAATGAATTATCAAATTAATATTTTTTCTCAATATTTTTCTAAAATACCTTTGAATTGCAACTGCAATTAATGAACCGTCAAAAGAGGCACAAATATCTGCTACAGCTGCACTAATTTCACTTTCTTCGGTTTCATCTGTTTCTAACATTTTCACCTATTAAATATATAAGATCAAATAAAAATAAAAATAAAATATTTTTTTCATTAATCACAAACTTATGCAATTGAAGTGTAATTAAATTACCTTTTCACCCAATTCAAAAGTATCAAGAAGAGAGCCGTTAACACAATCCCACAAACGAACCTAATAAAAATAAAAAAAAAGCTAAATAAATACTAGATAAACCAAAAAAAATGAATTTTTAAATAATTTAGTGGATATAATAAACCCTAAACCAAATCCTAATTTTTTGAATATTAATGTGAGCGTACAGTTGAGTCGCCACTGCCAGATAGAAGAAAGCCTTGGTTTTGATCTGGCGAGCAAACAAAGGCCAGACATGAAACAAAACTGAAACAAAAAAATAAATTAATAAATAAATAAAGTTGAGCAATTATATGATTTTGATAATAATTTAAATGAAATAAAAAAGGGAATACTCGGTATGGCCAAGGTAAAAGCTCTGTATTTCATGCGCGCCTGTCAAAGGATTTTTTGGAAATGCAGTGACCTGCATATAATTTAAACAAAAATTAGTATTATTACTACTATTATTATTATAATTATTATTAATAATAATAAAGAGCATACACGAATTTTGAAGTCACGATCAGCTGTAGCTATAAACTGCCCATCAGGAGAGAATTTCTGCAAAAATAAAAATGAAATTTCAAAAAACATCTGTAAGAAAAATAATTTCATTTGTAAATAAGATAATATATAAGATATCAATGTACCAAATATTTCTAGGTTTTGTAGGAAAAAAACACAGCTATTATTACTGTAAAATGGAGAAAACAAACAGTTGCCTAAAATACTAAACAAAAACAAAAAAAAACCACAAGGGGTAAAACGGTAAAATTACCATGCTAGTAATAATGCTACAATAATGCCCCAAAATCGGCACGGGTTTTTTGTCTTTATTCTCCCCAACCAAACTCACAACCCACACAACTCCAAACTTATCCGCAAAAGTTACAAATCGCCCCTCATTACTTACACAAATCGCACTCACTCTCTTCTCAGATTGCCTGTTACAAAAAAACAAACCAAGTGTTGGTGTAAATTATAAAGACAAAATCCCCGTTTGTCCATGTACTTTAATTGGATCGCAATTTAGTCCTTGTAGTATTGATTTTGACTTTTTGGTCCTTGTACTTTATAAAATTGCAAACAATTGGTCCCTGACTTAACGTAAGTAACTAATAATTATATTTTTTTTTAAATTACGATTTGCCCTTTGAATGTTTAAAGAGAAAAAATATTCTTTATTTTTACTAAGCAAATAAATCTGTAAAAATAATGATGCAAGCAAATATATTTTTTTATTTTTATTGAATTCGCATAAATCATGTTTTATACCATCTAAAGGGGTAAAACCGTAAAATGGTCAGTCATAACATACAAAAAGTGAACCGTTAAGTACTAACGGCGCACAATTTATAAGGCACAGGGATCAAAACCGGGATTTCAATTCCGTGATTTCCTCATAAACCTTACACTGTGTTAATGCAAATCCAGGAATCGGTCTCCCAGATTTTGACGAGCTTGTCGTCTCCAGCCGAGACGAATAATTCGCCGTTCGAGCTGAAAGCGATGTCTCTTATTGAATCTGAATGGGGCGGGCCAGATGAATTATCTGATAATGAAATCGCGCAATTCTCTCTGTTTTGACACAAAAAAAGAAAGAAAATTAGTAATTTGGATTTGGTTTTATTTGAGAAGGAGATAAAAGTGAAGTTTTTTGAGTTGATTTAAAAACAAATGATCGAATTTGAGCTCAATTTTTCAAAATATGGGTGTAAATATAAATTAACATAATGTTTGTATTAGAAAAATGAATCGTAAGGCTAAAAGAGGAGAAATGTGAAATGGAATGAATTAAGTATGAATTGTTAATTGGGTTTTGGTTTTTCCTTTGAGAAGGAGATAAAAGTGAAGTTATTTGTGTTGATTTGAAAAGACATGACTAAATATATATTAACATAACGTTTATATTAAGAAAATTAACATAAAATGCTGACTTGAGATCAAACGCGCGAAGCTCAGCCCCGACGGCCACGACGACGGAATGCTCTGCCGGATGGACGGCGATGAGAGCCGGCGCCGCCGCCGCTCCTACAGTGCAATCTCCTTCTTCGACCAATGAATCCTCCATTGAATAAATACTCTCTCTGAAGAATGAATTGTTAACGAGGGTTTTTGATTTTGGGTTGTAAGTTAAAATTGTGATTTGATGAATCGAGTGAATGAATGAATTAGGGTTTGTGGTTTAATCGATTGGGCTAAAAATGTTCAAATTTGAGCCCAATTTGATCTGCTTAAAAATAATATTAAAATTTGAGAATTAGGATTTATTCTTAAAATTTGAGCCCAATTTGATCTGTTTAAAAATAATATTAAAATTTGAGAATTAGGATTTATTTTTAAAATTTGAGCTTTTTAAAATTTGAGCCCATTTGAGGGTTTATTATTGAAATTTTAAGCCCAATTTGATCTGCTTAAAATAATATTAAAATTTGAGAATTGGGATTTATTTTAAAATTCAGGATTTAGTGTGTTCAGGGACTTGGGGGTTAGATTTTTATTATTTTCATTTTTTTAGAAAGAATGATTTACAGAAACTTATTTAGCAAAATTGTTTGATGATATGGAGTATTTGATGATGATGATGATGATGATAACAGTAATAAAAATAATAATTATAATAATAATAATAATAATACAACCACCACCAGTAAAAATATTAAAAAAAATTGACAATCACAACAATAGTATCTCTTTTCCAAAATAATTTCACGGACTAAAACAAAAAAAGTAAACTGTTTTTTTAGAAATAAATTTTGAATCCAATGATACAAATAATTCTCAATTTAGAATATAAAAAAAACCCCAAAATTATGAGCATTTGTGTAATAAACTTTTTGGAAATAAACTTTGGAAATTAATATTAAAAATCACTACAAAAATATATTCTCTTATATTTATCCCTATGCCACCTTTACATTACGTATTATAGATAAGTGAACTTTTATTTTAATATCATTTTCACATAAATATAAATTTTTTCCTCATACAATACAATATTCACATTCTTATTTTGAATTACAACTAGCACTATCATTTTGTTGGATTTGTTTGGGTTAATGTATCCATCGAAGATTGTATCATGATGAATTTCATGAAGATGCGCGAAATAATCCACTTGCGAAGAATTGTATATATTAGCATTGATTGATAGGTGTGAGGATTTGTAATAAATTGTGTATAAGTTTGAGACAGACCCGACCTATATCAGGGATTGGGGGACTTGGCCGGGTACTGATAAAAAGCAAAAGAAGATAGACGCATTTATTTTGCCGCCGCCACGTCTTTTAAAATGAATATGATGTGTTAGAGACCATCATGTTGTCCTCGAGAACGAACCATAAACAAACCTCTCGCATTAGCATCCATCACTTTCAAGATTTTATTAGCCGAGATACCTTATAATTTTATGAACATCTTTCTATGAAACACCTTCTCATCAGTTTCCTTGTATTTTATGTTCTTTCTCTCAACCTTTTTCGGCTTCATTTGTGTGAATTGCTTGTGATCTCCCTATCTCGTTATCTCACCTCTCGATTATTCTTTGAAGCTTCTCGAGATTAATTTCTTCCGCTTTTTTCAGAGGGTGAAAAAAGGAGCTTGGATACGAGAAGAGTTTGTCCTATGCTCGTGAGACGGGTGTGCGGTACGACGGGATTTACCACATCGAGAAATGCTAGCGCAAAGTTGGAATCCTGCTCGTTCTACCTTTTCTTTTAGGGTGATAAAGTAAGGTGTGTCGTTACCTCTTTGTTCGGACTGACAAATACAACGAGCCTGCACCATGGACAAGTGGTATCTTTCTCTTTTCTAGGGATTTCGACAACAATGAAATCATTTAAGCCGATTTGTTTGGCTTGTGTCAATACGCTGTGTTGTGGCCATTGTTGGACCTAATGCTTATTGGTTGGTGGCATTGCGCTGTGGTGCAATTGGGTAGAAATTTTCATTAGAAAACAGTATTGAGAAGAACCGGCAGCACCATCATTTTGTTGGATTTGTATATATCGGCATGCAACCATATTTCACACTTTGTAGGGGTATACATGGCATTTCTTATGTCATGTTCTGATGAAACTTTGAAGTGGTATACTTCAAGGTTTGGAGACCTTGAAAGGCCAAACTCGAAAATGTCCATTTCAAAAGATTCTTCATGGTTTTTAGAGCTTTTTTTTTTAATCTACATCAGAATATCAAAGATTGTTCGAACTACTTGGCACATCGAAGTGGACTCTTTCTCCTGAAATCAATTTATAGAGATAAAATATCAGTAACTCAAATCTTCAAAGTTTGGGTATATCCCTAGTAATGGTTTTATGATTATTCAAGTTGTTATTTCCTGTTTTACATAAAAAAAAAAATGAAGTTGTTGCCTAACTAACATTTTTAGTAACTTCAAAATATATATATCCTCTTAACACTTGCTTGTGGTAAATTGAAGGAAGATGATATTCTTAGAAAAAGTAATAAAAATTGGTACATGCACCCCTTTAGAGTTTAGACCCATTGGCTTTTAAAAAAAAGAATACATATAAAACCACTAAATTAAATATAATGGCATTACAATTTAAACAATTCTAAGTAAAAAATATAATATGACAAATGAGAAAGTAATTATATATTAATTATTAGACCAATAAGCTACATAATTTTGGTCCAGATTTGAAAAATAATATATATTAAAAACTAATATCACAACTTGAAGTTCATATTTAAGGCAAAATGAAATAGTAATTTCATAACTCTAAATAGGAAAGATGGTGCGAATTTATGATAAGGGACAAAACTGTCATTTAAAAATTGTGTGCTTGCCCTCATCAAATTGCTGCCTGCGGATATCAACACCCGTTCTAAAGGTTTTATGTCACCTACCTCAGACAAGAAAGTTGATTTTTTGAAAAGAAAACCTAACTACATGGAAACATATAATATAAAGGATCTGATATATCGCGACGGTATATAAAAACTGAAAAAACTATATAAACTGAAAATAAACAGTCTATAAAAAATTTATTTGGTAAAACAGTATATATTTTAAAAAATGAAAACAGTACAAAAAAACATATAAACTGAAAACAAACAGTATATAAACATTCGGTAAACAGTATATATTTTAAAAAATGAAAATAGTATATAGCGTATATAGAAACGTGAGAAAACAGTATATAATTTCAATCCGTCGCTAGAGGGTCGCTACAGTACTCATTCATGATTTCCCATTTCCCTAATATAAATAAGAAAGAAAAAGAGATTAAACCTATAAGTGTAAAATGATTGAGTCACGGAAAGATTGGTCTCTCACTTGGCCTCCTTGGTGCAAAAATCCCCTGAGATGATCGTTCTTGAATCGATTAGGAAAGTTACCAACAACTTTCAAGAAGTATTTTTCGCTATTTTTTTGACTCGGTTGGTGAATACTAAGCGGCCTTATATAAGCATTGTATGATGGATTTGTTTAGTAAGAATTAGATTCGAGGTTCATTGGGTTGAATAAATGGATTCATGCACCTAAACCTAATAATAATTGTGAATGCTCCTTTCTCATTCAATTTTGAATGTTAAATATTGGCATAGTTCCATTTCGTTGTTGCTTAAATATCAGTGTCCCATTTCTAATTACATTGCATGAAATTAAGAAATTGTTTATTTTAAGAAATGAATCTCACATTTTATTTGTTTGGTATGAACTAAAAAATATTTAATTCTCGATATAAAGTGAATAAGAGATTTTTTTTCTTGAAAATCCAAGATTTTATGTTTTAGACTCCGATGTATGAATAACAGGCTCTCCAAAATCCCCATTAGTATGGTTTGGTTTCGAGTATGTAAATGGCTGTCAGTTTTATTTCGAATTGGATAAGGAGTTTTGGTTTATCTGTTCTTATATTTTAGCCACGGAATTAGGACCCAATTATGTAACCAAATACTAGTTATTTCATAAAATAAAAAGATTGCTGGATTCATTACTTTCTCGTTATTTTTATAAGTACATATATCATATCAAGATGATTCCCGTAAGTGTGATAGTCATAATTTTAAACAACTTAAAATGAATTCGAAACTACTTACAATTATCTCATACAATCTGCTAACAAGAACGAAAAATGAACTATTAAAGATGTAACGACACCAAAAGAGAAAAAAAATACAACTAAAATTTCATGAAAGAAAAATGACACAAATATGACTAAAAACTACATGAAAGGAAAATAACCAGCCTCAGTCAGGACTACCAAAGTCATGATTAAGAAAAGCTGGGTCCATCTAAGATTCATCATTAATATTACTATCTTGATTTTGCAGTTGATCATTATTAACATTATCGAACTGATTATTCCTCCCTTGATCAAATTGATATGTTAATGGCAATGTATCCAATTTTTGAGTGACTTCACTCGAAGCACCGACTCCACCGGCATAGTTGAAATTTCTATTAAAATTCGGGTTGTGAGAAGAGCTCGCACCATAACTTTGTTGGATTTCCATTGGGTTAATCTCATGGAGATGCGCTAAATTATGAGAAGTTCCGTGCATATCTTCCTGAGGAATGGCGAAACCAGAAGAGCCTGTATGTTGAATTGTAAATATTGGCATTGATTGATAGTTGTGAGGATTTGTGGGAAATTGCGTATAAGGTTGAGACAGGTGCATTTCAGGGATTGTAGGACTTGGGGGTGTCGAAAAGAAAAAAGAAGATGGATGTATTGGTCGAAATTGAAACATTCTGTATTCGGGAATTGGACTAGCCATTGATGGGGGTTGCAATTCCGGTAATGTATGTGCCAATGCGTAGAATGAAAAAGTCGATGAAGGAGGCTCAACTGGCCGGAATTGTAGTCCACCAAAATCGGGAAGTGGACTTGTGTTTGTTGGAAAGGGATAAGTAGAGCGTGGAGGCAATTGTGGGGCTAAAAACGGAAATGATGGAGTCGCCAATATAGGAAAAGAAGTGGTAATGGATGGAGCCGACTTCGGAAATTGTGGGTCTCCTAATGCAGGTTCATGAAACGTGCAAAACAACCGATGCTCATCCCTTAATCGCTGCGAGGAAAATCCATAATGCTCATAATGACAAGGGCATTTAGGGTGATCACATACATATATCACTCTCCCGTCCCGGGTTATTGCCCCTTCTCCCTCTTTATTCCTTTCATCTTGATTCAAATCCTGATGTTGTGGCTCTTCATTGTTCCTCCCTCTACTATCAGATCCACTCGAAATATCTTCTCCCTCTCGCCACCCATGAAAGGATGATAGAATCATACATAAGGGCACCTCTGGGTTGTCTCTACAATACGACTCCACCTCCTCCTTCAATACCAAGTTCCATGTATTGTTCTCTTTTGCAGTCATTCTGTCTTGGAGGCTTTTAGACTGTTGCACCATATGAACAAGATTTGAGAAGTTCGGCGATATATGTTTTATTATCGCAGTAATCACCACGGGCTTGAATTTCTTCTTGATATTATGAGGTTTCTTATAAGGCGGAGGAAGTTGGTCGTTAGGGACCCCAATTAGGCCCCACCATTCCACGACTTCCGTGGGCCACCAAGCAGGTGGAACACCCTTCTCGAGTGGGAATTTTCTTTGAGGGGGATCACAGTGCTGCATAATCACAGACAATAGTGAACCCAGCGTAGCGTCTGATAGCTCCATGAGCATTTCGTAAATTGGCTTTGGTGGATTATTCATGAACTCCTCAGAAGTTATTGATAGTGGATTCTGTAGTCGATAGTACCTGTTGAAAACAAGAACTTAAATTAGTAGTAAGCCATTTTATTGGACTTCATCTACTGAAAAAGTATGTTATATAAGTTAGAATTATACACAGTTCTGCTTCTGCTGGTCCGTACTGGTCGAACTTGACATCTTGTTGCCACCACTTTTGCAACGAATCAGATGTGTTAGAGACCGCCATGTTGTCCTCAAGAATGAAACCATAAACATACCCGCTCGCATTACTATCCATCAGTTTTAAGAAGTTTTTAGCGGTGACACCATATAATTTTATAAATTTCTTTCTACGCGATGCCTTCTCATCAGTTTTCTTGCTTTTCATGTTCTTTCTCTTTCTTGACAAGCCTTCTTCGGCTTCATTTGAGTGAATCACTTGTGATTCCCCTATTTTGTTCTTGCACCACTCAATTCTTCTTTGAACCTTCTCGGTATTAATTTCTCCCCCTTCTTCTTCTGAGGATGGATATTGTAAAGAGCTTGGATAGGAGATTGCATCATCATCCTGATCATGATCATCATCATCGGCATTATCGTCACCACCACTTTCATAACCGACAACATCACCACCATCCTCATGGCCAATGGCTTCTTTCTCTTTGTTAGGGCTTTGAGCCTCGATGAAATCATCGAAGTTGACTTGTTGGCTTGTGTCAATACACGGGAAAATGGCCATGGATGGACCCGATTTAGAAGGGCCAGCTTCTGGTTGGTCGGTGGAATTCCGTTGTGGCGCAATTGTGTTGCTTGTAGAGCTTTTGGTGTTCGTCATCCTTGGGTTCCTTGACAAAAAAAAGGAAAGAAAATAGAGAAACTTTTTTAATAAAAGAGTTACTTACAGATGATTTTAGACTAGTGAGTGCAGAGTGTAAATTAAGCAACTTATTCAAGCAAGGTACAAATTCAGTTTATCATTATTTTTTTGCTTTTATAATTTTGGATGTTTGTTTTCTTGTTAAACAAATAAAATAGCAGGCTAATTTATGAGTGCTTTCATTTTTCACCATTAAAACCGCAAACCAATGAACTGATGCATCAGTATATAATTGACCATTCCTGGCAATTGAGTGGTACATGAGATTCTTAAATTAGTAACTGGTTCAATGAAAGAAAAATTCTGAATTCTGTCAAGTGAAAATTAACAGTTTTGACTTCCACATACATCAAGAAAAATTCGAATCCCACATACATAAAAAAAACAATTTTGATTTGTACATATAAAACAACTCAAGATATACATAACAAGAACTGGTTATGTATATGCATCTTCAACGAAAGAAAAGCAAAATACAAGTACATAAACGTTAGAGCCACAAATACTAAACCTAAAGGCTAAATAGGTACAAATTACACAAGCAATACCTTAAAATGGCAGTTGGCTCAAATAGAAATGAACACAAATTCTCACAATAATTCTCTTTCACTCTGACTGTTAGCAATACTTCAGAGTCGTTAAAGTCGTTAAGAAACCGTTGGAAATACTCGACTTAAATAAGCAAAGAATGAGCGGGAAAATAAATGCTGCCTATATTGATGCATTGAATCAAATCTCTTGCACCCTTTCACTAAAATTTGCAAAATGGAATTCAAAATTTCAAAATTATTATTTTCCTTTTTTATATAATGTTCGATGTTTGTGTCATCATGACATAGCAGGTTTTAATTTGATGATTATATTTGTATAAAAACAAATGTTATTTTGATTTGAATGGATGTATCTTTCTATTTGTTGTACAGCCGAAGTTTAAATATTTCTATTTTTGGCATATGAGGATAACGTCGATGATTGGAATTGGGTGCAATTATAGTTTCTTTTTAGAATTTTTAGATTACCTGCTAGTTCAACATATGATATATAATGGAAGATAATAAGAAAATTTAAAACATTCGAGTATTATATTACAGTTATTACTAACTATTAACTATCATGTGTTAAGAAATTTACTGGTTGATTTCATTTTATATATGATTTGATTTCATAAAAAGCATATAATTGTTATCAGTCTACAGGTGAATAGTCACATATGAATCACATTTTTAGGTAATGTTATTAATAAACTCGCTCATATGTTCTATCCGGGAATTATGCATTATGTACTAACTGGTAATATACCAGTTAGAACAAGTCTAAACTCAGGGTTAATGTGCTAGCATAACAAATTGATGGTTGAGAGTAAATAAATACCAATGATATCTGATTATATGTACTAATTGCATCTTCCCGCCTCTTCCATTAGCTGAACAATATCAGTTATAACCACCTAATTGGAGCAATATTTCTATGTTACTAGCTATGAAATTGTCAAGATCAATTACATCATATCACTTCCATCAAAAAGAAATCCTAATTATCACTACGTTTGCTCCTACGTTGGGCTTAAAAGAATGTGAATTGCAGGTTAAGGAACATTAGGGTAGTCTATAAATAGCGTACTTTCTTTTTTTAAGAATACGTAATAGACGATCGCCTATTGTTTCTTGTATTAAATTAAGCATTTGTATTTACAAGAAAGCACAAAAAGAAAAGGAAATAAAAAGAAAACTACAATTTCCATAACCCTTCCAAACGAGCCTGATCTAAAAGACCTTAAACATTTTCCCTCCATTGAATCATCGAATCGATGGAAGTTGTTGTGATTGCTCGATGATGATTGGATTTGTCATTGAAGATCCGATTGTTCCTTTCCAGCCAAATGAAACATATTGCTATGAGCCAACACAGGCACGTTGAATAAGCAAAGCAAGCAACGAGTGGGAAAATAAATGCTACCCATACATACGCGTTGAATCAAATATCTATTGCACTTTCCTTAAATTACTTCCCCATTTTAGTAAATTCGGCGTTTGTCTCATTATGACGTATCAGTTTTAATTAGATGATTATATTGGTCTATGAACAAATCTTTTTTTGAAGTTGGTCTATGAACAAATCTTATTTTGCTTGGAACGGATTATCTTTTTATTTAATGATGATTGGGAGCAAATGTTTGATGCTTTGAGTTAGATGATTATGACGTATCAGGGTGTAATATAGCTGGAGTTTTAATGATTATTGGATATAATGATAGTTCCTTTTCTTGAATTTTTAGATTATGTGCAGGTTCGAATTACGGAATTAGAAAGGAATAAGAAAATGTTGTGAGCAATTGTGAGCATTTGTGTAATAATACAAACAGTATAATTTGATATGTTGCGTTATTCTTGAACTTGGATTTTGTGAAAGAAAGATTTAGTTTAGTTCTCACAAGAAAATTAATTTTGATAAAAAAAATCAAGTTAAATTAACAATTGGATCAAAGTAACGTCTCTCTTGAATTTTATTTGTTGTGGGCCTTGTAGGTCAAGTGATTTTAATGGTGAAAGAAAATGAAGCCCAAATTAAACTAATTAACAAAAAACTCATATGATAAGTCAAATTAGTCATCTTGTGAATTTCACCGTTCTTTTCTTTTGGAAAGGTGAAAGTAAAATGTGCGGGAGGCCACTCTCTCGTAGTCTGGCAGAAATGTTGCCTCGATAAGAAAAACGGAAGTTAGGCATAAAGAATATTAAAAACCAAAACCAAGCTCTCCTTCTTACGTGGTTATACGACATTAGCCAGACAAGAGATCTTATTCTCATCACTCATCAACCAATAAAACTTATCTTTCTTCTTAAAAAACTTGATAAGTTTGATGCCATTATATCTGTCAGCCACCACCCAACAAAGTAACTCTATAATTTGGAGGTGGGGCCCACAGGGTCACTATACGGCTGTCAAAACATATGCCATGATTAACAATCCGGGAGTCGAGGTGACCAATCAAACTCTAATATGAAAGATGAAAATTTCATCTAAAGTCAAAATCTTCATCTGGTTGGCAGATCAAAACAAAATTTTCACGGCCGAAAATATGGCCAAGAGGAACTGGCCCAACGAACCCAGATGTCGGTTCTGCAACAACCATTTAGAAACGACCAACCATCTACTGGCAATGTGTATCTATGCTAAAGCAGTATGGACGCACATCCGCTCGGAGTGGGATATTTCAAACATACTCCATGACCGCAACCATTTCTGGATCACGTCAAGGTAGGAAGTACCAGTGGATCGGAGACAAAATTGGGATACACTTTGGGCAGCAGCAATTTGGTGCATATGGCGGGAGCGCAACAGGAGAGTCTTTTCGACTAAACAAAAGCCTCACAAGCTCATAGTTAGAGAAGCGAGAGACCTAGCTGAAATGGAGAAAGACTTTAATTTAAATTAAGTTTCAGCACTTTCCAATTCTTGTATTATTTTATTGCTGGTTTTCTTTTCTATTTGTGACTTTTCTTGTAAAAGACTATTTTATTTTATTTTATTAATTTGAAAACGAACGGACCAGGTGCCTGCCGTTCCTTAAAAAAAGAATTTCACCGGTTCTGAATAATCTAGTAATTTAAGGTGCCGTATAAATTACATATTTTATGTTTAAGATTTGAAATATAATTAGCAAAATAAATGATTTCCGAATTATGGGTTATGAGTAAAAATATTTGATTTTTCTGAGTTTTAAGGGCCAAAATGTTAAAAGCGCTATATTCTCTCTCAATTCTCTCTGAAAAAGAACAATAAAGGCTGCAAATAGTCCATGTTAATTTGTTATTATTATTATTTTATGAATATTTTTTTGTATACATTTATATTCAATTTTTTTTATTGCTATTCGATTTTATTTCAATTTTTTGGCAAATTCGGACTTGTTAAACGGGTCGGACACTCAGACTGCTTAAAACTTAAAATTTGATCTAATAATCAACAATGAATTGGGTTAGATTTGAGCCCAACTGAAAATAGATTGGGCTGAATATGCCGGACATTTTATTTATTAAAGTACATCTATCAAAATAATCTATTCTATGGTAATTTTTTACGAGTAGACATTATAGTAGCTATTATATAAAAGTTGGTCGCATTTCCCTTGACACGTGTCAAGACATCAGCTCAGATGAGCTCTGACCGTCCAGATCAAATCTCACGTTCAAGCATGAATTAATGAGTCTAAATAAACATGAATTATTTATTCATTGCTAAATGACTAAGGCCCATCCCCTAACACAGGCCCACACAACATTGAGGTTGAATTGATCCGATTGTCAATGTTGCTCTTATTAAGAGCTCTCAATGTAAAGATCACATGCACGTGGGAATAAAAAGATGACAACCTATAAACCGGTACATGCATGATTATTATTTTTTTGCATGTACTATAATAGTATAATATTGGGAAGTATTTCTTACATGATTTAATCTCATATACCCTTAAAAAGATCACAAATTTCAAATTTATACCTACAATCTCTCAAACTGTCACGTTCATATATATCCCTATAAAGACTCAAAATATCACATATATCCCTAAAAACTAAAAAATAGAACAGATGGGAGAGATTTTTTTTTTTTAGGATCAACAGATAAGAGAGATAATATTGAAACAACTTTCTTCTTACAAAAAAGTTTTGGCATACACCCTAAACAAAATGAAAATACAACACAGCTTTGCAAAAATCAATTTAAAGAATAATGTAATAAAATTTAGAAATTACAAGTATAATTTAGAAATTACAATATTCTTTTATTTCAAAGCGAAACGAGGATCTCACCTAGCTATAATAAAAGTTAGTCATACTTCTCGCCACGTGTCAATACCATGTTTAGTGAGAATTTTTGACCATGCCATCCAAGCTGCATGATAAAAAGTTGGGTCAAGATTTATATCTCATTGACCCATTTGGATCTAATGTGGAAATTCATATATGCACTTCATGTATTGACTCATTATTGAACCACAAAACACCACAAGAATTATAACTTTGCATCTTGATGATAAGAATATAATTGCGTTGATCTTATATCTAATCCTCCTAAACAATTAAAACTCAATATGAAAATTATTTTTTCTTTTTCACTAGATGTACTAATGTGTAAATATTAAATATTTTATAGAAAGTATATTTTCATCTACACTCTCATAATATTTCAAAATTTTCATTTAAGAATTTGAAATTACAGTATACATCAATCATGAAAAATGACATCCAATAAACATTTAGATTATAGCCCATAAAAAATGAAAGTTACAGATACATTCACATAGGACTTGAAAAATATTTGAGTTAGTTTATTGTATACTTTTTATGTTTAATAACATATGATGTGTTAGTTTGAAGGTAATTTCAGACCTCATGCAATATTCAGTAAGAGCCAACACATACGTTAGAGCCGAAGCTAAGCGAGGGTACATACTAGTAAATACTAATCTTTAATATGCACTTGCAGAGATGATGAGCCCGTTCAAATTTTTTATTGCCCATGAGATTTTGGATATATATGAAGAAAATTTGTACAAAAAGCCTCTATCTAAATTCTTGGAAAATTATCAAAACAACAGACATTAAAAATATGTTGATGTCGCTATTTTTCCAAAATTCATATGCAAGTAGACATTTTTCATGTATGTCGATTATTTTACCCTCTCTTAGCCTCTTCTTTTTCTTCTTTTTGTTTTTTTATTTTTTTATTTGGATTTGTTGTTTTGATTTTTTGTTTGTTATGTGGAGTAACAACCAAACATCTTAATATTCTCTTTTTCTCTAGTTCAATATATTTTTCAGCAGGCTCTTTGTCTGCAGATACCTCAAAAAAATAGTAGACATTTTTCGTACATTCCTCATATTTTAGTGAAAAATATTTAAGACTAAATTAAACTATATCCAAATCTTATGATCATGAAGAATTTTGGATGGAATTATATCCAAGCGGACAAGAGACTTTCCCACAATGAATCAATGATGAACAAATAATGGAATCATGACTTTAGTTCTTCTCCATTCATAAAAAGAAACCGTTGGAGATGGAGATCATTTCTCAATGGATATAAGGTTTGTTTCAATTCAAATTGAGAACAGACATGATTAAACTAAAATCCAATTGTCATTTTATTTTTTATTTATATCCAAGTGTGATTTTTCCCTTTAATTTTATAAAGCTGTAAGATGTTAGTTAGCTATCTTGAGTCTTTGCGGTTGACTTTACTCCTTGCGTATTAAGAAGTATTTCGAAGATGAGCTAATATAATCACTCTTAAAAAATATTTGTGGTTGTTTGGAATTTTTTTTCTTTCTTTCTTTAAATAGCTAGGTAGACAATTTTGATTTCTTAAGTTGCAACTATTAATTAAATACATATGTACAACCCATTTAAAAAAACAAAGATAATAAAGATGTGCCACTGTTAGAATAAACATAAAAAAGAAGCCTAAACAATAATATTTTTAATATTAAAAACATAATCCATTTTATGCGTATAAATAGGCGTCCAATCCTTTGCTTCTCCTCATTCCAATCTCTCTACTTTCCTTCTTATTCATCTTCTAATTCTTTTGATAGCCATGGCTTCGCTCAATGACTTCCTCAACATGAATCTCTCCGACCACACCGAGAAAATTATTGCAGAATACGTTTGGTCTCTCCCTCTCTCTCTCCCCCTCACTTCCCTAAACAAAACCAATATTTTTGTTTAATGTGTGAAGTTCAATTAGTTGTACTTTTGACCTTCTTTCATATAACCTGCATTTTGTTTAATTTCCTTGGTTTTCTAAAATTGTAATTAGTTTAGGACAAGATTGTGTTTAAAATATGAATATTGAAAGTTAATCTCATTGTCTAACGACATAATACTATTTCTTGTAGGATTGGGGGATCCGGAATTGACATGAGGAGCAAAGCAAGGGTAAACAGCAAAAAAAATTATTTTGAAAATTTTGGTTCAATTGAAGTATATTTATACAGTCAAAGTGCAATAGAATAATATAATTTATTTATTTTAAATAATCAATGCTTTTATTTAAACCATAGTTTATTGATATAAATGACTCACACTTTGTATTAATTTCATAGAGAGTTTACAATTTATATCTCATTTGAACTCCAAGAAAATATAATAATTTGATCAATTTGTTAACATAATGATGCGAAGGACAAAGAACTATTTTTTCTGAATAATAAAAAAAAAATTATTATTTTATATAAACACAGACGATTTCCAAGCCTGTTAGTTCCCCGAGCGAGCTTCCGAAATGGAACTTTGACGGTTCGAGCACGGGACAGGCTCCAGGCGAGGACAGTGAAGTTATCCTCTAGTATGTTCTTGCCTCTCTTTACTATCTTCTTTTTTATTAAGAGAAATTGTATCCCAGCGTTCAAGTTCACAATCTTGTTTGGGTATTGTTATTCATTTTTTTAAGTGACACGCAGTCATTGAAATAAGTAATTATTATAAATTAAATATTGTTTGAAATTTAAATTATAAAAAAATTCATAGAAATAACCATATTATAAAATTTGACGATTTTGACTATCATCAAGATAGTGATTTTGAGAGCTCGCTATATACACCATTTAATTATAGTAGACAAAAAAACCTACTAATATACTTCTATTTCTATATAAAGGCCCACTGTTTTTTTAATTTAATTACAAGCCCATTTTTTTATGCGGAGTATGAAAGTAAGGCCCATTATGTTCTTGCTCCTCTCTACTGTCTTCCAATCTTTTTTTTATTTTTATTTTATTTTTCCCTCGAAATAATTAATTAGATGTTTAATGTTTTCCCATTGTATTCTTTTGAAGCCCTCAAGCCATTTTTAAGGACCCATTCAGGGGAGGGAACAATATTCTTGTAAGTATATATTTTCTTATTTTTATTCTTTTCACTATTTTAAATTCTTTGCCCCACTCCCAGTTCAATTTTTTTTTCTTTCTTCGAGCAATTTCTGAACCTCCTTCTTGTTCCATACATATAGGTCATGTGTGATTGTTATACACCGCAAGGAGAGCCGATCCCCACTAACAAGAGATGCAACGCCGCCAAGATTTTCAGCCATCCTGATGTTGTAGCAGAAGTGCCCTGGTATATATCTGACTATTTCTAAATTTTTATAGTTTTTATATAATTCTAATGTTATTATTTTTTTTGACATATCATTTCTTTTTGAAATTTAAAATAGGTTTGGAATTGAGCAAGAATACACTCTCCTTCAAAAGGATGTGAACTGGCCCGTTGGCTGGCCTGTGGGAGGATATCCTGGTCCACAAGTAATCAATTTATAATCCTTTTTTATTGGACCTATTTCACAAGAGTAGAATATGGTGAAAAAGTGAAAAAGAAAGTTTTTCTTATTCTCCCTTTTTCTCTAGGCCCTGTTTGGCAGCAGGTTAAGTCAGGAATAAGCTAACTTATCCTTGTTATCCTTGCCAAACGGTACACAAAACTACGAGGATAAATACGGTAATTCAACTTCAAGAAATTGGGATAAAAGTAAAACGTTATCGCTGCTCCCAACTAGCGTAATAGAGTGGAATAAAGCGAATGTTTCTCCCCCATTTTTCCAATAAAAAATATTAATTTGTCTCACTATTCAATAATTGTTTCCTTTTATTTTATCATAGTACTTTCTCATTTAAATTTTTTGACATATTGACTTATAAATTATATAGGGTCCATACTACTGCGCTATTGGTGCTAACAATGCATTTTGCCGCGACGTAGTGGACGCACACTATAAGGCTTGTATTTACGCTGGAATCAACATCAGTGGAATCAACGGTGAAGTTATGCCCGGACAGGTATCGTATTTTTTCATTCTTCGGTTACTCATCCTACTCAATTTTGTTTTTCTGAGTACTCAAATTTTCATTTATTTTTTTATGCAGTGGGAATTTCAAGTTGGCCCGTCAGTCGGAGTTGCTGCCGGTGATGAGATGTGGATTGCTCGTTACATTCTTGAGGTAAATAAAATTATTTGTCTTTAATGATAATTTACATACCCGTAATTGTTTGAGTTCGTATTCTTGAAAGAAGTTGGATTTTTATTTATCTATCTGATATACATAATTTTCAAGTTTATTTTTTTTCTTTAACTTAAAGAAATCCCTTTTGTTATTAACAGAGGATAACAGAGATAGCTGGTGTTGTGCTATCCCTGGACCCGAAACCGATTCCTGGTGACTGGAATGGTGCTGGTGCTCACACAAATTACAGGTACTTTTTAACAATGAAACATGAATTATTTCATTCTGCCTTATTTAGGTTGTGTGTTCGAACCATTTATTTAACTTGATTTGCAAATGGATTTTCAGCACAAAATCGATGAGGGAAGAAGGAGGTTTTGAAGTGATAAAGAAAGCAATAGATAAGCTAGGAATGAGACACAAAGAGCACATTGCGGCCTATGGTGAAGGCAACGAGCGACGCCTCACTGGCCACCATGAGACTGCTGACATAAACACCTTTAAATGGGTACATCAACTTTTTATTGTGTCACTCAATTAATAAACTATCTCAAATAAATTTCAAGCATCAGACAACTTCTCTATGAATGAAGATTCACAAATCATAGGGCGGGCCAGGCCCCCTGCCAGCCCCCACTAGGTCCGCTCCTGATTGAGTGAACATATTTTGTCCACATTTTCATTATCTAGTATATAGTATGGATTGTTTGGAACTAATACAAATAGACCAGTAAATGATCATGTTTTTATCTTCTAATTTCACCTAAAACATTTTATTTTTCAGGGTGTTGCAAACCGTGGTGCTTCCATCCGAGTTGGTCGGGACACCGAGAAGGAAGGCAAAGGTAAAAATATATTGTATTATCCTCTTTCTTGCTTTCCTTCTCATATTTATAATTATATGAAAAAAGTACAATTTAGCTGGAAGTGGAAAATGAAGTATAATTAGGATTTAAGCATCTCCATCTTGTCGACATACATACCAGATTCGAAATTGACCAAAATTGTACAAAAATATCGAACAAAAATTTAACTGATCAAAATAGTACAATTGGTAAACCCTAATCTTCAACCCTCAACCCTTAATATCACATTACTATTCCTGACCTATTTTTTTATTGAATTAATTAGGTTACTTTGAGGATAGAAGGCCTGCATCTAACATGGATCCATATGTTGTTTCATCTATGATCACTGAGACCACCCTCCTATGGAAACCAACCTAAGGGCATGAAAAGCCAATAAAACTTAAACTTATTTTCTTTTCTTTTGTTATGTTTTATTTTTACATTTTAATATGCCAGCTATTGAATGTATCTTGTAATAAAAAACAACTCTGGGAATGAGTTGTTTTTTTTTCTTTAGACCCCCTTGTAATAGGATGGGTTAAGTTATTTTGTGATTTTTGTTTTGCTGCACTTTGTATCCTAAATTATCAATTATAAGAAATAAGATTTAGTTAAAAGATGTTAGGTAATTTAATCTAAAGATATTAATTGCAATCCTAAATATCTTTACTGATCTAACTAGCCTAAAAATTAACATGGACAAAAGTTATTGTATCCCCATCTTAATTCCATCCACCCTTTATGACAACATCAAAATTACCCAAGGAGGTCTCTATTGATAACTTCCGACTAATAGGAAATCGGAAAGCCTCATCTATGTGTTCTTGATGGCACCAGTACTCCCTATTAAAATCTGTTCTTGATGGAAATTTGTTTTAGGTTACAATAAATCCTAAAACTTTTCGTTTACTCGTACTCAAAAAAGAAAAGAAAAGAAAAGATAAGGAAAATTCAACTTATGACGTATGGTTTATATTGTATAATGTATTCAACCATTAAGACTAAGAGCTCGTAAATTTTTTTGTATAGAATTGACTCGAGCATTGATGCATAGTTTATTCAACAATCTAAAGAGGCATTTTACCCTTTTCTGATCCGATCATCCTCTCCTGGGCATGTCTGAGTAAACAGTAACTTCCCCGGAAAGAGTTCATTCTAATTAGATCATGGATATGCTTTTTGAATTGCAATTGGATGTTTTCTCAACAGCAACAACCGTTTGACTTTTTTCCCAGAATTTTTCTTAGACCCATTTTCAATAATTTTTTTTTTGTGTAACTCTAAATCTGAAGTAAGTTTTTGTATCTTATTGATGAAAGTGAATACTTTCATTTGCGTATATTAGAGGAGAAAATGGAGATCGTATTTTTCGCTTTGGAGCGAGCTTCCTGGGAAGCTCTTGTCAGTTGCCTGACTAGCTCGTTGAAAAGTAACAGTAATTCCTCATCTCAGCCTCGGGGTCATGAAGAAAGATTTTCAAACACATCCATAAACAAATAACCCAATAATGATTTTATTTCTTCTTCATTCATGGAAAAAGGGGAAAACCTCTGTTGCACGGATACTGATATGGGTATCGTATCCGATACGATACGGATACGGCGATACGGCAAATCTCAAAAAATCTAGGATACGGATACGGCTATATATTTATTTAATTATTTTTAAATTAAATTTATATAATATAATAATAATAAAATAAATATCATTTAAATTTTTATAGCACAACATAAAACTAGAACAAATACTTAATACATAATATTAATAATGTTTGTATACAAAATGAAGTCCAAAATATACATCATAGGTAGTACATCAAATATTTAGGATATACCATACAAAAGTCCCAAAATATACCATCTAAAAATCCTAAAATATATCATAAAGGGTCCCAAAATATATCATAAAAAGTCTCAAAATAATTAGTTTAAAATGGTAGGTACCATTAAACATCAACTTGCACTCCCGATATTATCAACCGCATCTTCTCCTGTCATGAACCTCTCAAACTCCGGTTCATCAAGTGAGAGACTTGCCAATTGAAGATGCTCTGCACCATCAAATGGGTCAAATTGATCACCTCCAACATCCCACATCTGCGTCTCTCCCGATAAATACTCTGCGGACCTCCTTGATAAAAGTCGCAAGTTAGAGTGCACAAACACCAAATCTTCTGCACGTTGAGGTGTCATTCTGTTCCTTTTGGCACTCATAATGAAAGCATACGTGCTCCAATTTCTCTCAGAACAAGATGATGATGCCGGTTGACAAAGCAATTTCATAGCTAAGGCTTGAAGATTCGGTGCCGACACGCCGTAATTGATCCACAAAGTTAATGGATCAATTGTGCTACGATAGTTGATAGCATCATGCATCTCAAACCCGCCACCACAAGCCGAGAATCTTCCATATTCGTGAATCACTTCCTTTCTTTCTTCCAAATCCAGGAAAATTTCTGAAGACATTGGTTCCTCATATTTGAAATTTCTATGTCCCTATGTGGAGCAACACGTCCGTTCAACCATGTCTCTTCATAGTACCTTTTCACATAAAAAATATTAACATATGAATGATTAATAAATTAAATTAATTAAAGAAACTAAAATATTTTTAACTTACTTAGGGTTTAGTGAATGAGCCAAGCAATGAAGAGGTGTTGTGCTTTTTGACCATCTATCCGTCAAAATAGAGTGCACAACCGTATAAAATGAAGATTTTTGACTTTCCATATTTCCTTCGTTTTGATAAATAACCTTTTTTACCTTACCAATCATAGAATCCCACATCTCATACACCAAATGCAAGCATGGTTTGTCCATATCGGCTTTTCTCAACATATCATAAATTGGCTCCGTAATGGCAAGAATATACTCGACTTGTTTCCAAAACCCCATTTCATTAAGAATCTTTTCTCTCACCAAATTAGCCCTTGCTTCAAATCCATCCCTATAAGTACTCCACCTATTATCCGTGACCAATTGTATTAATCCTTCTTTAACCAACATAAACCTTCTTAACATAACTACCATCGAGGCGAAACGTGTCTCGGCCACATCAAGTAATTTAAGACTAGAATGGTACTTATACATAGCCAACCGCATAGAATGATTAGTAATGAAATTTTTAATTGCAAAAACATTTGAAATAGCAATGCTAATCCAGCTACATTCATCATACACTACACTATTTGCCTCGGTATCTTTTGCCGCACAAATATTTTTTAAGGCAAGATTGAGCGTGTAAATACACATGGTGTCCAAAAAATATGGCTAAATTTGGCTTCAATTAACATTCCGGCCGCCTTACAAACCGGAGCATTATCGATTATCACTTGAACTACGTTTTGAGGTCCAATTTCCTCAATAACCTCCCTAATTCGTTCGGCAATGAAATTTTTATCCTTATACTCGCCTTGACAATTTATTGCCTTTAAAAACACGGGTAATCCATCGGTTATTGCTATAAAATTTATTAATGGTCTTCTTTGTATATCAGTCCATCCATCGCTTACAACGGTCACACCTTTTGATTTCCATGTGCGCTTAATGGGATCTAGTAACTTCTCGACATGAGACCTCTCATTGTCAAGGAGTGATGTTCTCAATTTATTATAAGAGGGAGGCTTATAACCAACAACATTACTTTCCACACATAATTTAAATGCATTAATAAAATGGGGGTTTCTAGAGAGATTAAAAGAAAGACCTCCGGTATAAAACATTCTAGAAATCTCCTCATCAATTTGAGTCCTAGTTTTCACGTTAAATGATTTCTCCAAAGACGAAATTATTCTTCTTTTTTTAGGCTCAGGAGGCAATTGGGAACCTACATTTGAGTGAGTATTACTAGGTAGTTGAACTTGTTTTGTGGCCGCATTTTTAATCCTAATTTCGGCATCATTTTGCATCTTCTTCATACGTTCAACTTCTTCGGGAATAACCTTGTCGCATCTTGCAATACCAAAATCGGATATGCCGAGTAAATGTGCTTTCACTCTAGGATATGAGCCATGATATGTTCTCTCGCAAAAGTTACAAATCATTTTGCTATTTCCTCCACCTTCTCCCTTTCCTATCTTCTTGAAAAACATCCAAAGAGGAGAAGGATTAAGACCGCTAGAGGCGATGCTACTACTTGGGTTAGATGACATTTTTCTATTAATTACAAAAAAAATAATTAAAATCAACTTACTCCAAAATCTGAAACTAGGGTTTTAACTTTTAACAAATAAAATTAAAGAGAAATAGATGGAGAAAAGTACCAACCTAAGTAGATAATTAAGAAAAAAGAGTATCAAATATCTTCTTTTCTCTTTTTATAGCTTGATTTTCATCTTAGAGCTCGATTTCATCAAATGGACTAAATTGTCGTATATAGGAGGTGAAGTACGGAGGTGAAATGGAGGGACTAAATGGGTACTGACTAGTGAGCCTCTGCCTTCTTTCTTTTCTATTTAAACATTTTATTATAATATTTAGATGGGCCAATGCTTATGAATGGGCCAATATGTTCCATGTTATGAATAAAAAAATGTTTAGTAAAAATATTTTGGGCCAAAAAATGATGGGTTGCCGTATCCTTCAACTATCATCGCCGTATCCTTAACGTATCCCGGAAGTATCCTAGCGTATCATGCCGTATCCCTCACGTATCCGGAAAAAAAATATATTAAAATAATTGGATACGCCACGTGGCATATCCGATACGTATCGGCGCCGTATCGGTGCCGTATCCATATCGGATACCCGTATCCTCAGGATACTTCCCAGTTTTTGAAGTATCCGCGCAACACAGGGGAAAACACTCGCATCCGCTTAAACATCACCAGATCATATTTTTATATATTTTGAATTGTCCATTATACTTTTGTATAGAAGTAATTGAAAAAGAATAACTTTTGAATATCAATATACATTTTTATATATTCATTCTATCTTTTGGTATATCAATATATCTTTTTGTAATTTTGGTATACCTTTCTACATTTCGACGATGCTGATGATAAATAAAACAATAGGGAGCTGATACTGCACGACGGGTACTATAGTGATCATGTAGCGACGGTATATATAAACTGAATAAAACATATAAACTGAAAACAAGCAGTATATAAAAAATTCATTCGGTAAAACAATATATATTTTAAAAAATGAATGTAGTTTATAAAAACATATAAACTGAAAACAAACAGTATATAAAAATTAATTCGGTAAACAATATATATTAAAAAAAATGAAAACAGTATATAGCAAACGTGAGAAAATAGTATATAATTTCGATCTGTCGTTACAGGGTCGCTACAGTACTCTCGTCGTGATTTCCCATTTCCCAAAACAATGTTGCATATCAGGTCCCAAAAAACAAACGATTGGCGGTGGGGATTATTTCCCATAGTTTTATGCCTTTGCTCATTTCAAACTGATAACAAATATGATTAATTTTAAGATTCCAGTGCGATTTTGTTTCTCTTTCTTATTAAACAAGCTTGAATCTTTGTTGTTGACTTTACTCCTTGTGAACTAATAAAGGTAGAAAAATTTGTTTTGTTTTATTTAAATTAGGTAGACAATTTTGATTTCTTAAGTCACAATTATTAAACAAAGATGTACAACTAATTCCAAAAGTAAATAAAAAATAAAGATGCACAATTATTAGAATAAACATAAAATAATACCTCAAATAATTGTTTTATATTCCAATGCACATATAAATAGGGGCCTCCACCCTTGTTTCTTTCCCTCATTCCTATTCTTGATCTCTCTAAAATCTTATTCTTCATCTTTCTTTTCTTTGGATAGCCATGGCTTTGCTTAATGACCTCCTAAACATGAATCTCTCCGACCACACCGAGAAAATTATCGCAGAATATGTTTGGTAAACCTTCCCTTTATTTTTTTAAAGTAGTTTGCATCTTTTAATCTTCTTAACATTTTCTGTATTTTGCTTATTTTCCTGGGTTTCTGCACGGAATTATAGCTAATTTATGACAAGATTCTGATGACTCCATTAATGGCAATTTGATCTCATTGTCATGATATTATTTATGCTTGTAGGGTTGGCGGATCTGGCATGGACATGAGGAGCAAAGCAAGGGTAAGCGTCCATCACAAAATCAATTTTATTTTGTAACATTTCAATATTTTATATTCCATTTGAATTCCTGATTTAACAGTATAAAATATTCTTGAACCTCAAATTACTACTTCCTTTATCATAAAATTTATAATACATCATCATTTTGGGTTGTTCAAGAATTTTCTTTTATTAATGGTGGAACATGCTTAAAATGGTAGAAAAAACAATTTAGAAGCTTAGGTAAACATAATAGTTTGATCTTGAAGGATGATCATTAGCTTTTCTAAACAATAAATAAAAGATTATTATTTTAATTATGAACAGACGATTTCAAAGCCTGTTAGCTCCCCGAGCGATCTTCCAAAATGGAACTTTGATGGTTCAAGCACAGGCCAGGCTCCAGGCGAAGACAGTGAAGTTATCCTCTAGTATGCCCTTGTTTCTCTCTCCCATTTTTTTTAATTTGACCAAGAGCCTAATAATATACTTTCATTTAATTTAAAAGAAAATAAGGTTCATTACAAAGCCAATTTTCATCTTCTTGTTTCTGTCTCCTATTTTTCAATCTTTCTTTTATTTATTTCCTTGAGACAATTAATAGATGTTTTAATGCTTTTTAATGTATGCTTTTGTAGCCCTCAAGCCATTTTTAAGGACCCATTCAGAGGAGGGAACAATATTCTTGTAAGTAATTTATTTCCATTTTCTTCTTTTTTTTCACCATCTTAATTAATTACTTGAAAACAATTTCCTTATCTTAAAACAATTTTTGAATCTCATTCTTGCTCAGGTTATGTGCGACTGTTATACGCCGCAAGGAGAGCCAATCCCCACTAACAAGAGATGCAACGCCGCCAAGATTTTTGGCTACCCTGAAGTTGTAGCAGAAGTGCCATGGTATCTCACTATTTCTAAATTTTTATAGTTCTTAAGATGATTCTAAAAGTTTATTTCTTTTATCATATCATCCCTTTTTTAAAATTAAAATAGGTTTGGAATTGAGCAAGAATACACTCTGCTTCAAAAGGATGTGAACTGGCCTCTTGGCTGGCCTGTGGGAGGCTATCCTGGTCCACAGGTAATTTATAATCTTACTGAGCCTATGTGAAATAGTGGAATAAAATGTTCTATTCCATTTTTTCTTCTCTAGTCTAATAGACTTGAATAAACAAAAAGTCATCTCTCTGTTCCACCTCTGCTTTCTTTTTCAATAAAAAATATTAATTTATTTCACTATTACACTAATTTATCACAATTCCACTATTAAGACTAAATATCTAAACATGTATAATCTTTTTTCATTCAAAAAAATTGATCCATTTTGTGACTATCAAATTATTTTCTTTAAATATTTATCACATATTGATTTATAAATTATAACAGGGTCCATACTACTGTGCTATTGGTGCTAACAACGCGTTTGGCCGCGACATAGTGGATGCACACTATAAGGCTTGTCTTTACGCTGGTATCAACATCAGCGGGATCAATGGTGAAGTTATGCCTGGCCAGGTATCTTAAGTTTTTTTGTTTTTCAATTATTGATCCTACTCTCTTTTTGTGTAAGTAGAGTGCTCAATTTTTATGTTGTTTTATTTTATACAGTGGGAATTTCAAGTTGGTCCTTCAGTCGGAATTTCCGCCGGTGATGAGATGTGGATTGCTCGTTACATTCTTGAGGTATCATTCATTATATTTGCATCCAATAGTTTACAACATTTACTTGTTCTTTTCTTACTAAAGATTTCTCTTTTGTTTATTGAACAGAGGACAACAGAGATAGCTGGTGTTGTGCTATCATTAGACCCAAAGCCAATTCCAGGTGATTGGAATGGTGCCGGTGCTCACACAAACTATAGGTATTTTTTAACAAATAATAGAAATATAAATTTCAGCCTCATATCATATTTGAGCATCTAACTGCATTTTGTTTGTAGTCAGTATGCAACTTCACCGCTACAACTAAAATGTTAATGGTTGTATTCATAAGCTGAAATAACTAAATTTTAAACTTAAATAATGGATATGCAGCACGAAATCGATGAGGGAAGAAGGAGGTTTTGAGGTGATAAAGAAAGCAATAGAGAAGTTGAGAATGAGGCACAAGGAGCACATCGCTGCCTACGGAGAGGGCAACGAGCGACGCCTCACTGGCCACCATGAGACTGCTGACATAAACACCTTCAAATGGGTACATTAACCATTTTTTTTTTTATAATTTTTTCACAATCTTACATTGACTTTTTTTTATTGATTAATGAAGAACATTTCCTCTCACACTTCCATTACATTATTTGGTATCTAGTATTGGTTTTCTGTTTCTAATTTTTACCTGAAACATTTTATTTTTCAGGGTGTTGCAAACCGCGGCGCTTCTATCCGAGTTGGCCGGGACACCGAGAAGGAAGGCAAAGGTAAATAGTACGACTTAGCTTAATCCCATAAATATTAGCTACATTATAATCTGACCTGCATTTTTATTGATTTAATTAGGTTATTTTGAGGATAGGAGGCCAGCATCTAACATGGATCCGTATGTTGTTACATCTATGATCACTGAGACCACCCTTCTGTGGAAATCAAGCTAAACTTAAGAGAGCCAATAAGACACATGGTTTTCACTTTTTTTTTATGAAAATTTCTTTTTTTAACAACAGAATGTGTCTTATAATAAGAAACTCAAGGAATGAGTTGTTGGAAATGTTGTTTTCTTTTTCTTTAAACCCACTTTGTAGTAGAAAGGGTTGAGTTTTTTTGTGATTTTTGTCTTGCTACACTTTGTATTCTAAACTATCAATCGAATAAGATTTTTTTTAAAAGGTGTGGTATACTTTAATGAAGTTAGTTAACCAAACTGCTTTCATTCGGGGAAGAAACATCATGGAAGGATTCATCTATGCCGAAGAACTGCTGAGCCTTGAAAGAAATATAGAGTCCCTGGTTCTTATGTTTAAGGCTAATATTACTAAAGTTTTCGACATCATAGACTGGAATTTTCTTATTACGGTGCTTCAAGTAAGGGGATTTCAACCAAAATGGATATCTTGAATTAAGAATGCGATACTGAAAGGTAATGTGAAAATTATTATCAATGCAATAGCCAGAAAGACCATTCATTACAATTACAAACAAGGAGTCCGGCAAGGGGATCGATCTCCTTACCCCCTTTCTTTTCTTTTTTTGAGGCAAACTTAAGGCGGATCTAGCCACACTCAAGCATTTTCATTAAATTAAGTAACAAGTCAAAAACAGTTTATAGAAAGTTACAAATCTAAGCCTAAGATTCCTCATTACAGCGAGAGAGCTGTTAGTAAAGCTTAGGCATAAAAAATAGAAGAATAAAAAGAAGCAAAAGAAAAGAGTAAAACCCAAAAAGAATCAATCTTCTAAATGCTCCTATTCTCCCAGGATATCCACTCCTCATAGACTTTAAAAACCACTCCGTCAGCCGTCATTAGCCTATCATTGAATAGACGGTTACACCTCTCTTTCCATAATTGAAACAACAAAAATGCCGCGACGCCCCCTCTCGTTTAGGGTTGTTGGTACCGGTTTGAAGTAATCTCTATCATCTCTCAACCCCAATTGTTTCCATTTAAGCCAACAATTATTTACAAAACTACATCCATGAATAAGATGTGAGAAATCCTCCTCCTCCCTTCGACAAAGAACACACATGCTTGTTATGCACCAGCCTCTATTGCGGAGAAATAATTGTGTTGGTATAATACCTTTCCCAATTTTCCAAAGAAAATTTTTGAGCTTAGGAGGTAACTTGATCTTCCACATAATTTCCCAGATTATTTTAATTTTTGGGCTGTCCACCAATCTCTTATAAGCCGATTTAGTTGTGAAAACACCATCAGCTTTAATTCTCCAGGAGAACGAGTCTGAATGCACAGTCGGTACCAAACCACTTGACAGGTTAATAAGAGAGTTCAATTGTTGCGCGGCAATAGATGTCAAGTTCGGTCTAAAGAGGTAAGTTACATCCGGTTGAGTGATGAAATCATGGACCGTGATGAATTCATCAAAAGCAAAAGAGAGGAGTTGCTGGAATCGAATTGCCAAGAAACCAAGCCCCCAATCCATGTGCCAGAACAAGATGCCTTTCCCGTCTCCAATTTGGAATTTTGAATTAAAATTGAAATAGCTAATTTTCCTCCTCGCCCCTCTGATAAAGCAAGATACCGGCTTATGAGATTTAGGCATAAGCAACTCACAGAATGGTCGGTAGAAATTAGACGTAATTTCCTTGAAGAGATTATCCTCCT
Organism: Juncus effusus; assembly: GCA_027726005.1. NCBI lineage: Eukaryota > Viridiplantae > Streptophyta > Magnoliopsida > Poales > Juncaceae > Juncus > Juncus effusus. Next base: position 8,324,908 of record CM050905.1, on the reverse strand, counting down.
GTCGTAATCCTTTCGCTATCCATTTCATTAATAAGGCGTCATTAAAATCGGCGACCGGTTTGAGCCCCAAACCGCCATTTTTCTTTTGCAAACAAACCGTTTCCCAATTTAAAAGAGAGAGTCCTTTTGAACTATCACCATTGCCTTTCCATAGAAAGGTCCTTCTCAAAACATCGATTTTGTGTATCAGCCAAGCCGGTAGCTTGACAACCGACATGAGATAGACTAGTTAGTATTTCAAGGTAAGGCGAGAAAATCTGTTTCGGAAGGGTTTTGTAGTGCAATGGTAGGCCGAGATACTTTATCGGGAGATGTTGAATTTGACAATTTAGCATCGCCGAGATGTTGGAGACATCAAGGTATTTCTTCCCAATCGGCACTACAAAGGATTTATTGAAATTGATGTTCAGACCAGTCAGCCCTCCCAATGATTGCAACAAGGCTTTGGTCATCAAGGATTGATTCCGATTGGGTTGGAGGATAATTGTCACATCATCTGCAAAAAGCGTACAATTTCGAAGACCGTTAAATGGTTCCGTTGCCAATAGACTGTATACATTTTCATCCACAAATAGTGTCAGAACGAAAGACTGCTCAATGCAAAGTTTCGTTGCCAACTGCACTTGTCTGTTGCCAACGGATCAGTTCCGTTGCCAACGGAACTCTGCAGTTTTGCAGAAATTGCAAAGTAATCTCTTCTTTAATATTAGTAAGCTAGCTCTACACACCACACAGTAGAAGAACTAAAAAGCTTACTCCCATGTCTTGAAATTCTCTCTTGAAATCCTTTGAACATGTGACGACTTCTTGTTCTTCTGAGATTAGCAAGATACGTCCAATTCGATTTACTCTTCATTTCATTTCCGAGAACTTGATAGTGCGACTATCTAGCTTAAGACATTTTCAAACAAAAATATTAGTAGCTCGAAATAGTTTTAAATATCATCAAACTGAGGACAACACAAATCAATTACCTTTACTCAGCCAACCCTGATTAAACTTGATAGAAATTTCTTGCTTTGTCAATCCCTAATCACCCATGTCTTGAATGTGCATGACCTCATAAACTTTCTTGACGAATCAACCTCGATCCCAAACCAGTTCTTGATCGAAAACAATGTCGTCTCCACACAGATAAATTCCCTCTAAAAACATTGGTACTGTCAAGTTTAATTGATCCTTCCGTGGCTCAAATCGTCTTTCTCAGATGAAATTCATTCTCAAGTATCTCGAAATACAACCTCTAGCAACGTCTTGTCTTATTTGTCCATAAGCTTCTCTAACCAATCTCTTGCTCGAGTGTTGTAGTTACGAGCTCACCTGCAAAGCATTCGTAAAGATAATCTCTACATTCAAAATTACATCAACAAAAAGAAAACTCTTGCCGATCTCTTAACCTCCATTGGCGACAAATCACATATCAAGAACTTGTTATGAGTATTCTTCAAAGTACCGATCTCGATTACAACAGCTGTTGTACAACCCGATTACGTTTGCAGATCTTCAAGGCTCTCTTCTTGGTTTCGAAGCTCATCTTGAGCAACAACAAGCTAGCAAGATCTGCACCGTCTCTCTTCTCACCCAAATCCCTAGTCAGCCGCAGTCAACTCCTCCTTCGGTCAAGCCCCCTTTAATAATTCCTCTTTTTCAATGGGTCAGACAAATGGGCCCGCAAAATACACCTCCTAAGGACCATTTTACTCAAACAACATCAAAACTTCAATCAAACCACATTCAAATATCCAAAATTATGCAAATTCGAGTACTAGCCCATCACATTATCACTACCAACAATAATTGCACCCTCCATTCAACGGAAACTGTGGCAGACATCCCTGTGGTAGAGGCCGTGGCTGGTCTAGTGGTTGGCCTGACAACTAACCCTTATGTCAAATCTGTTGTCGCCCAGAAAATATTTTTTGTAAGAAAATAATTTTTTGAAATGAAAATATTAATTAATATTTAAAAATAATTTTCAATTTATTAAACTACTAGACTAACAGTATTAGCTTCAATCTAACGGTAGGGACTTTTTTTGCGATTTTAGCAATAATGTAGGGTTTGTTTTTTGCAATTTCCAATAATGCAGGCGCTTTTTGCAATTTAGGCATAATTTATGGGCTTGTTTGCAAATTTTCCTTGAATCTAACATTCCCTCTGTAAAATTTATATTAGGATTGTAACATTCCCCCTCCTGCAATTATAAATTTTCAGGGGCCTTTCTGTATAAATGGGAAATTTGAGCATTGAGGTCGCGAGCTATCTAGGCTTTTATTTATGCGTAGACTGGGTGCAGGAATTTATTACTCTTCTTTTAGGTAGATTTATTACTCTATTGTTAATTGTTGAGTTTATTTGTTTTGTGTGGTGTTTCTATGTTTAGAAGGAAAATACCGTAAGATATTTATGCGTATTGTAATTTGAAGTTTCTAGTTAATAAAAAAATTTCCATTTCTCTCTTGAGAATTTGATCCAATTTTTCCACAAATTATTCAAATTATTGCGAATTGATTCGTAAGAGAGAGGAAAAAGCTGAGGGGCTAATAATTAATTAGGGGATTAATTATTTGCAGTTAAAAGAACATATGAATTTTCAACACTGAGCTCTCAACTCATCACTGTTTATATTGAAGAATTTCCAAACAAACACAACATAATTCAATCTGACATGTTCATATAAACACAACACAATCCAGTCTTTGACAGGTTTATATAAAGATGTTAGCAGGAGTGCAAATCTCCAACCTAACAATTCAAAAAATATTTTCCGAGCAAACTAGGCACATATACGTGCTTTGCTCATGATTATGGCAATAAAGCACATGATTAAGTTAATAAATATCAAATTTTAACTACAACTATTTTCTATGTAAATGTTATTATCTTACACCACATGTTATAGGACAAATTAATTGGTGTATATACACCGGTTTTATTCCAAAAATTCATTTCTTATGTTGAGCTTAAAAACCGGTTCATGTTTGTAAACTGGTGTTATGCAACGCATCTGTGTCCCAGTGATGTGGCAAACAATGAGCAGCTAAGTGTTAAAATAATTAATTTATTTCATGTAAATAACAAAAAAGATACATTTTTCTTATATTTCAAATAGATTGACTTGCTTGGAATCTATCAAATAGTTGTTTTATTGATAGTAAATATCTTGAATATAGAAAAGAAATATTTTTTGGTATATTTTGGAGACATTAATGGAGTAGGGGCTCTTTTGCAAAATTCGCACAACCTTTGAACTCTAGTGAAGTTGACAGTGGGATCAAAAGAAATTTTTGTGTTCAGGTTCGAGAGAGTTAATGGAGTAAGGGTCTTTTTACAAAATTGCACCCTTTCAAATGTGCTGTGAGGTGATAGTGGGGCTGACAAAATAATTTGTATAGTCGTGGTACTTGTGAACCATTAATTGCATGAACCTTTGGTTCTGTGAACTAATTTTATATAGAAAAAATGATTTTTTTTGTTCACATTAAAAACGCGTGATGAAGTGATAACATTTTACTTAATTTATCATTTAATTTGAAGGTGGTTGACTTAAACCACATGTTATAAAGCAAATTGGTGTATATACTCCGGTTTTATTCCCAAATTCATTTCTTATGTTGAGCTTAAAAGCCGGTTCATGTTTGTAAATTGATGTTATGCAATGCATCTGAGTCCCAGTGACGTGGCAACAATGAGTGGCTAAGTGTCAATGCTCAAACTCTCATATTTGAACATATCTAAATGCTATACATATGCATAAAATGTTGTCTAAGTTTTTTATGTTTGTTTATCAGTTAAAATGATAAACCTGAAGATTATCATATATTTTCAGCAGAAATATTTTTTTAAGTTTAGAATCTATAAATATTGATATTGATAGTTGTATTATTATTTAATTTGTTGGATTATTTTGGATGTACAAAAATAATATTTGTGGCAAGAATAAAAATACTTGATATTTATGTTTTTTTAATTTCATTAAATGCTCATTATCACTTATATTTAGATCAACTAAGCAGCTAAATAACTCTGGACACAATTTGTTATTGAGATTTTTTAATGTGAACTTGGTTCATGTAAACCATTATTATAGGAAATGTTTTGGTTCAAATAAACCAGTATATAAAAAGTATAGTTGATAGATTGAGTTCATACCATTACACGGATTGTTCAGTTAAAGAATTTATAAGTGCAACTGGTCCACGTGAACTACAACTATAGAAGAATCTTGGTGTACATAAAACAAACCTACGCACAAATCAACAATGGGCAATTAGGTTCACATTGGAGAAAATCTGAAAAAGTGTCAAACATTGGTTGGAAAGACATTTGGGCCCACACACGTCATTTTTTGATTGGCTATGTGTCAAAAAGTGCAAAACTATTCCCTCTTTTAATAGTAGTATATAGATATGTACATATAACCACCACCATAATAAATTGACAAGGTAAAAAGCAATAAACTAGCAAACTGCAAAATCACATCACACCAATCAATAGAAACACATTTATAGGTAATATACATCAATTCTCTTTCCCCTAAACCTCAAGCCAATAACCTATGATACCAAATAACATCACTACGAATCCTCAAAAATAACAACAGATTTATATATAAAACAAAGAAAAACAAACAACAACAGATTAATCAGAAATACAAGAATTGTCATGTCGAAGTGTTGCCATTTTTACACTTTTACCCCTCAAATTTAAAGCTTTTACATGTTTCTCCATGGAAATAATGTGTGTTATCCACCGAACTTCACAGGGCTCATGTACAAACAATTCACATATTACAGAACCTAAACAATTCCTCTCATCCTCCTCCAATTCACCTTCTTTTCTATACAGATGGCACAGAAAAACCCTAAATCTTCTACTCTACTAATATTGTACATTTCTGTTTCTTAATATTATTCTTTTAGCATAGCTGTAGTTGTGAAGGATAGATTTGGTTGCTTGTAGGTGACATCACTGTCCCGACTGACTACGGATTCCGATAGTGTGCATATCAGTATTTCAAATCAATTAATTAAGCACAATGATTCCCCAATTTATCTTACTTTATTTCGGGAAATTTATCAAAAACCCTCTTAACTTTTTCCATATTTATCAAAACCCCCCATTTAGCCCCTATAAAGAGTAACCTATATTGACTTTTCCATCTCATGGTGGAACCACCGAACCACACCAAAAAGACCTGAAAGAGGGAAGATATACAACGCATATACAATTAGTATCTTGCATAAGGTAAGTCCAAAAGGTAAAAAGTAAAAAAGTGGAAAAAGAAAAAAGAAATGGGGGCACCTTCTACTTTCGTAATGGTTGAAGTTGGTTTAAGGCAACTAGTCACTGGCATCTAGGCCACATCAGTCTCCAAAAACTATCTTTATATGCAGCGAGCGAGGCTGGATGAAAGTCAGGGGGGTATGCTGTAAACGTGACGCTTATAGGTCCAAATTCACTCTCCACGATCACCTTTTTCTCCCCAAAACATTTTGGCTTGAATTTCACAGGTGCTGCAATACAAGCTTTCGCCAAAGCGAGGTTTAAATGGAGCTTAAGTGCGCCATGAACGGGGCATGATACAAGGGACTTGGACAGGGGAATCAGACCCCCATCAGCACTTATAATGACGTAATTATTGGGCTGCTTCTTGAATAGGGTTGTCTTTACATCAGATGTAAACTCACGCAGTCCTGAGATGGAAGCTTTGATCTTACCATACACTTTGATAGGATCGGATACTGCCATCTTGGGTAGTTTTATTTCCACAGAAACCACCACCGCCCTAGTAAAAGTTGCATAGGTCACCTCAGCTGAGAATCCATTCGCTCCTTCAACCTTTTCAGTTAATGGCCTGTCATAATCGGATCGGTCCCATTGGTAATAGTCCATAGTCACATATCCTTGACACAATTCATGGCGACCATCCATCAGATCTATTTCAATAGAATTCACATCGTATCCTTGGGTGGCTATTTCTGGGCCAATCAATGTGAGACTACCCTGTTTTTTTTTCCCATTAAAGAAAATTAGACATGAGAGTAAGAAAAATACTAGCACTAAATTGCCTACAACTCAACGGATTACAAATATCAACATACTAAAATTCACACTAATTAAGTAAGCAAGTATTATATTGGTAATAAGTACCTCAGGCAGGATCATTTCTGGTCTTTCGCGCGTCCTTCTAAAGATATCACCATTGACGAATGAAGCACAGACAGTAATCGTGCCATGGACATTCAATTTATGCCTCCTTCTGACATCAGAAACAATGCGAACCTCAAAAACTTCAACGAGTGGATTCCCCATTCCTATTCCTACTCCAAAAGGGATGCTAGAGATATCCTTCGGCTGCTCATATTTCTGACAGAACCACCTTTCAAATTTCTCCTCTTCCTCTTTGGACCAGACCTCGTCTTCTTCATCCTCCACCTCACGCATATCCTGTGTGTCTTCTTCGTCCTCCACTTCATCTGTATCCTGTGTTTCACACATAAAATAGTTGGAATACTCTTCCCTGTCCTTCTTATACAGTAGTTTCTTCTGAGTGCTCTTAGACCGGGGCCGCGCCATAGCTTTAACTCGATTCGTATAGGTTGAAATGAAATTAATTCGCCACAGAGAAAGAGAGAGGAGAGAGAGAGAGAGAGAGGATCTAGTGTTAAGAGTTACGGTCAGGGTTAGGGTTTGGTTTTGTGGGGGAGAGGGAGAGAGAAACTACGGGTTAAGAGTTACGATTGGGGTTTGTTTTGGGGGCTGGAGACAGGGTGTATATCGGTTCGGTTGTTGGGCGGCTTTGCAATCCATCCATCGTAGTTCAACCAAGTCATGATGATATTGAGCTGTGTTACGCGTCCAGCCATAATTAACCCCAACCCACTCCCCGCGTTTCGTACGAAGATTGTGTGTGGCCGAGCATATGACCTTTTTTTTTTTTTTTAATGTGTGTGGTATTTTAGTTGACGTAAAACATGTAGCATTCTTATGACGGATCAGTTCAGTATATGGTCTCTAACATATACCTATGTTAATGACTTGATAACTATTTATCCATTATCAGTAAAACATGTTCATCAGTCAACTAATATACTGGTGTACATTTATAGCTTGTATATGAATATATATTTATTTATATCCGCAAGTATATTTGTCTCCACAAATATCCTATAAATGACCAGGGACGTTTTAGAATAGCATTCATAATACTTTATAGTTTTACTATCAAAGTCACGCACTTTGATGACATAAAGCTGAATTGCATATTCATGGACTATTTTAATTAAAATAACCTATACGCACATATTATATGAAATATCTTAGAATAATTATAATGTTTGTTAATTCAATCCGTCAACCTAGGTCACAAACACTTTGGCCTAGGGCATAACACCATCACATTAGACACGAGAAATCCGTATCTCTCGGGCTCATGACGATTCCTACTAGATCTGCGTTGAGTCCGTTTCAAGCTCACCAACTCCTTGAGAACTTGTTTGTTCTTCCATCACGGGTTCTATAACCGTATGTGGGTCTCGAATTTCTTCGAGTTGTACTTTGCTCCCACTGCTTCTCGTAGAGACAAACTCTCTTTCTAAGAAGGATCCATTGCGAGTAACAAACATTTTGTTCTCCGATGGATAGTAAAAGTAACATCCCTTAGTTTCTTTAGGATATCCCACAAATAAACACTTATCTAATTCATGAAATAAATTTAGGGGCATAATGGTAATTATAAGATTGGACCGTTCATTTTAACGGAAAAAATGGATGATGTTAAATTTTGAGTAAATTTAATGGCAAATATGATATATTAAGTTTTTGTAATTTGTAATGGCAAATATGATATTTTAGGTTTTTGTAATGGCATATATGATATTTTTAAGTTTTTTTAATGTCAAATTTGATATTTAAATTTTCATAATGGCAAATATGATATTTCAAGTTTTTTTAAGGGGTAATATCACGTATATCCTTCCAAAAATCCAAAATATCAAATTTACCCCTCTAATCTTGTAAATATCAAATTTACCCTCCTAAACTTAGAAAAATATCAAATTTATCCAAATATAACACTTCCGTTAGAGTTAACATTAAATTTATTAAATTTCAATCCTACCCTTATTCATTTACACGCCTCCCCTTCTTCTTCTTCTTCTTCTTCTTCTACTTCAGAGAACTTCTTTCCTCTCTCTAGACTCTGACTCTCTGTTCTCAAATCTGAACCAGTCGCCTCTTTTCTCCTCTCGCCACTCTTCTTTCACGCCTGAACCACTCTCCTCCCTGTTGTCGTTCCTTTTGGAACAGAATATGTACCTCCTTCTACTCAAAATTTCGAATAACAAATCTGTACTTCAATTATATTTCTCAATAGAAATTTTGATATGTTTAATTGATTGTACAATTTCTCAATAGTCTTGGTACTTTATCCATGAGGGTCTTTCTTTATTGATCTTGTCTTATTACTCTTGCTGATTCAGAAATCACACTCATTGGTAAATTTGATGCTTCAATTATATGCCTTTCTTGATATTGTATGGCCATTCCGATCAATACCGGAGGGAAAGTTCATTTTCATTTTTCCCCTATCACTAAACATTCAATTTCTCATTATAGAAATTTGGTTATGCAGAATTGCAAAATTGTGAAACTTAACAATGAATAATCATTTTTCTAGTAGTTAGTTGTGCAAATAATGGCAAATTGTCAAACGGTTGAAGCTAATTCCTTTTATATAATGTATGTTTTTAATGTCTATTTATATATTCTATTCAAGTTTATTTTTATATTCTATTCATGTTTATTTCTACATTCTATTCATTTTTATTTTAATTTCTTGGGTTTCAGAATCAGAGAGGATAAAGTTTATATAAACACTGGAACTGGATCACAAAGGACTAAAGAGTCAGCTGGGTTCAAGAAAAATAATGGCAATTCAATGAATTTTAGGATAACATCAGTCTTTTTGTATATTTTGTTTTATCGAATCTGGTACCATTTGGTACATAAGAGTGTTCATTGTTGTCTTCCAACTTAATTTTCTATTTTCTTCAATTTGTAAATAAATGTGCAGAGATAGATTGAGAAATTTGTTCATATAAATAAATTGTGTTTATAAATATTTTTCATAATTTCTTCAAAATACAAAGATTCAAACCACATATTCGTAAGATTCAATGTCATTCAAATTAACATAACATTTCGATATAACATAACAAAATAACATGATGCTAGTCCATGAATTAAAAAATAATATTTATCTCCATAACAAAAACTGCACATTTAACATAACAAAACATGATAGTTCTACATATGCTACATGGATCAAATATTATTCATCATAATTATTTGGTGTTGACAATTATATAAAAGAACTTGCTTGCAGCACATTTCCTTCTCAGAAAAACCCTTCCTCTTTCTAGCTTCGACCCAAAATCAGAAAGGCTTTGCGCTTCCCACCTCCACCCTTGCCGGCGTCCCTCCACCGGACTTCCTTGCCCACTCCGCTACCGCTTCTCTGCTCATCTTCGTGAGTGAGCATCTCTGTGAGGTGAGTGGTTTCTTTTTTATTTCATTTGTTAGCTAGAACTTGGCAGATTAGGTTAGATCGTGTTATTGGGTTATTGTTTCAATATTTATTTTACTTGGCAGCCATGATTAGGTTGCTCCTTATTCATGTTATCCAATTCATATTTTAATCAGAAAAAAAGATTGTACTATTTCTATTATGTTTTATTTGCTTGTAAAAATTAATATGTCTAGTCTTTGTACTGTTGTTGTGCAGTAAAGAAATTGGAATTGCTACCCAAATGATTGTATTATACAAATGCAATCTCCAATTTCATATTTTGGTGCTTTGAATTCTCAAATTCTTAAACTAATACATACAATTAAGGTTTTGCAGACAAGAAAACAAAATATCTGAAATTAAAGAATACAGTTTAATATGCTTGTTTTTTCTTCTCTTCTTTTACAAAATTGTGATTCAATTTGAGATTATTGGTGTCAATATTATGCTAGTTTTCTATAATCACTACTACAAAAAAAGACTTTTAGTAACGCCACTTTAATAACGGTTTATAAGAAAACCGTTACTAAAAGAGGCCAACGGCAGTTTCGAAATTAATTTCTAAACTTTCCATATCGGCTGTAACTCAGAAACCGATTCTAAGTGAAACAAAAAAAGATTAAAAAGTTGGCAGAAATATTCTATAACGGTTTCTTCAAAGAACCGATGCAAACTCTGTAACGGTTCATTGGAGAAACCGTTGCATATAGTGTTAGTGTCTGTTCCTCCAAGGAACCGATGCAGCTCTGTAACGGTTCCTCCATGGAACCGATGCAAATCTGTAACGGTTCCGTGAAGAAACCGATGCAGAATGTGGCGTGCGCCTTTGGTAATGGTTTTTTTGTAAAAACCGATGCAGATGCAGAATGTCCTGTTCAGTTTTGGTAACGGTTTTGTTTTAAAAATCGATGCTAATATTTTAGGTTTACTTCCAACGAATTGAGACAAATTAATTCATTGGCCGCCTCTCTTCTCCTCCAACTAGCGAAATAGAAGAGAAAGGAAGCTCTCTTTGTTATTTTCTTCTCTCCAACCAACGCTGCTCGCCCTCTCCTCCTCCTCTCTCTTTTCTAAGGTAATATTATATTCTCCAACCTCTGCTTAAAATAATTTTGGTCTCAGTACCCGTTTGAGATTAATCCAACCCGTTCGAGATTAATCCAATAGGGATTAATCTCGAATAGTCCCCGTTTTTGGGACTGCTCTTTGAATATTTTGTCTCATTTAGGATTAGCGCACATATGTTAAATGCAATGTGGTGTTTGAGAAGAATTCGGTAGTATTTCTCCTATTGCTTCCACGGGTACGTACGCACATTGAAATGTGCGTTGGCGTACTCGGGGAGCTTAGGAGAAGTGCTGCCGGATTTTTCTCAAATATCATATTGCAGCTAACGTATGTGTGCTAATGAGACAAAGTATTCAGAGAGTGGGTTAGGATTGTTGACCGGCCCGTAGCCTTATAGTAAATCTAATCACATTAATTAGGTCTATATAATTTATTTTTCTTCAGATGGATCGTAGCAATTAGATGTATGGGATCAAGCGAGACACAATTGAATATTTGAGAGGCATTGATGAATTTGTGGAATGTGCCATGGAAGATATGAGGCTGAGAGATGTACGGACACTTCTTTGTCGTTGTCAAGATTGTCAGAACTTGCGAAGATTGCGAAATATCGAAGAAGTTAGAGATCATTTAATTCGTCGTGGATTTAACGAGCGATACACCCATTGGAAATGGCATGGAGAGGGCGATAATGTTGGGACAAGCACGACTGTATTTGATGTACCCGGTTTGGGTGAATTTATAGAAACTGAAAATATAGAAAATTTAGATCGGGACACATTCGTACAAGATGATTAATTGGGGCATGAGAATGAAGAAAATTTAGATATTCCACAGTGTAATGAGCATAACGATGATTTGGATGAAATGATAAATGATGTAGCACAAAATTTTAATGATATTCCTGAAATTTTTGAAAATTTCTGTAATGAATCTAACATACCGTTATTTCCCGGTTGTACGAAATTTACCAAAATGTCAGCTGTTTTTAAACTATACAACTTAAAAGCTAAAAATGGATGGAGCGATAAAAGTTTCACATTTTTACTCAAACTGTTAAGAGAAATGCTCCCGGAAAAAAATGAGTTGCCGGATTCAACCTATCGGACGAAAAAGTTGTTGTGTCCTTTGAGTATGTCCGTAGAGAAAATCAAAGCATGTCCAAATGATTGCATATTATACCGAGGAGTGTACCATGATTTGGATAAATGCCCGAAGTGTAACGCTTCGCGGTACAATAAGAAGGATGATGAGAGTGATGATCGGAAAAAACCCGCAGCGAAGGTGTTTTGGTATTTGCCAATAATACCTAGGTTTCAGTGTGTTTTCGCAAATCCCAAAGACGCTAAATTGTTACACCCCGCTGATTCTCCCGAATGGAGGAACATTGACAGGTTATTCAACGATTTCGGCGGTGATGCTAGAAATTTGAGGTTAGGGCTGTGTACGGACGGGATGAATCCTTACGACAATATGAGTAGTCGTCACAGTACATGGCCAGTTTTACTATGTGTTTACAATCTCCCTCCATGGTTGTGCATGAAACGACGGTATTTAATGATGCATTTGCTAATTTCGGGTCCTAAACAGCCGGGTAATGATATAGATGTGTTTTTGGCTCCATTGTTTGAGGAACTTGTTAAACTGTGGAGGGACGGAGTGCGTGTATTTGATGCATGGAAGAAAGAATTTTTTACCCTCCGTACCATGATTTTGTGCACGATTAATGATTTTCCCGCATACAGTAACTTGTCGGATTTCAGGAATAAAGGAGCCAAAGCATGTTCTATTTGCGCGGAAGAAACGTGTTCTATACGGTTGCCTAACTGTAAGAAGAACGTATATATGGGACATCGTAGGTTACTTCGCCGGAACCACCCCTATCGGCGGAAGAAAGAGGAATTCGACGGCACTGTTGAACTACGGAATGCGCCAATGGCATTAACCGGGAAAGAAGTTTATGAAAAAATAAAGAATGTAAATGTTCAATTTGGAAAGAAATATGACAAAATCCCGGACGGCCTATGGAAGAAAAGATCTATATTTTGGAATCTTCCTTACTGATCTAATTTGGAAATTCGGCATTGCTTGGATGGGATGCACATAATTAAGAACATTTGTGAAAGTCTGGTTGGGACTTTGTTGAATATTCAAGGAAAAACAAAAGACGGCGTCAAAGCTAGACAAGATATGGTTATAATGGGGATTCGGCCTGGACTAGCACCTCAGGATGGAGGAAAGCGAATTTTCCTACCTCCAGCATGTTTTACTTTATCAAAACAAGAAAAAATCAGTTTGTTGGAGTACCTGAAATCCATAAAGGTTCCATCTGGTTATTCATCGAATATCTCCAGAAATGTATCGATTAAAGAATTGAAATTGATTGGTATGAAGTCACATGATTGCCACGTCCTTTTAACCCAGCTTCTCCCTGTTGCAATTCGAGGAATTCTCCCCCAAAATGTCAGACACTCCATCACCAAATTGTGTTTTTTCTTCAACTCGATTTGCTCCAAAGTGATCGATCCCGATACATTAGACAAATTACAAGCCGATGTCGTGTTGACCCTCTGTGACTTGGAGATGCATTTTCCGCCCTCATTTTTTGATATCATGGTGCATTTAACCGTTCATTTGGTCAGGGAGATAAAAATGTGTGGGCCAATGTTCTTGCGATACATGTACCCGTTTGAGAGAGCGATGGGTCAATTAAAAGGACTTGTCCGAAGCCGTTGTTGTCCTGAAGGAAGCATAGTTGAAGGGTACGTTGCAGAAAAGGTAATGAGTTCTACACTGATTATCTAGACGGGGTCGAACCTATTGGTCTTCCCATGTCTCGACACGAGGGTAGACTCCACGATACCGGTACAATTGGATTCAAACTTGTTAAAGTGGGCCTCGAATTACGAAACAAAGCTCATCTTAAAGTCCTGCAACACCTTGCTGTTGTGTCTCCATACGTGGATGAGCGCATTGCCGAGTTACGACAACATAATCCTTCTAAAGATGAAATATGGATAACCAACGAGCATAATATTAATTTTGTAAAATGGTTCGCGTACAAAGTACAGACTCAGAGATCAGAAAACATCGACGAATCTGTTAAATGGTTGTCTAACCGTCCCGGAGCAACAGTGTCCACCTTTCAAGGTTACGACATGAATGGGTTTATCTGCTATACCAAGCAACAAGATCGTAAAAGCACAGTGCAAAATAGTGGAGTGACATTAGTAACTTTATCAGGTGCTGAAGATACATCACCGTCGTATTATGGTTGGATTGAGGAGATATGGGAACTAGATTATTTCAAATTTCGGATACCCCTATTTCTGTGTAAATGGATAGATAATCACCGTGGAGACAGAAAAGACAAAGAAGGGTTTGTATCTGTCGACTTTAACCGATTGGGTTATCAACACGACTCTTTTATATTGGCAAAACAAGCAAAACAGATTTTTTATGTTGTCGACCCGGCTGATAAAAAATGGCATGTTGTTCTTTCGGGTAAAAGACGAATTGTCGGTATTGGGGATGTCATGGACGAAGAAGAATACGATCATTTCGACGAAATACCTCCATTTTCCACCGGAATAGAACCCTTGCAAGATGAACATAATATGCATATATCTTATTTCCGTTCAGATCATGAAGAAGGTGTGTGGGTACAACCGTCAAAATCCAACAAGACTAAATAGTTATGTTTTAATTAAATATGTAATTTTATTTGTAATTTTTTTTATATATATATTTTTTTTAAGTGTGCAATTTTATTTTTTTTATTTAGATGTGTAATTTTTTTTAATTGAAATCTGTAAATTTTTTTATTCACATCATGCATATTTTGATTATAGATGCATTATACAAGACCCATTTAGTATCGGTTCTTTGGAAACAACCGATACATATGTTAAATTTAGTATCGGTTCTTTCTTGAAAACCGTTACAAAGTGCAGATATCTTATTTGCGTCAGATCATGAAGAAGGTCTGTGGGTACAACCGTCAAAATCCAACAAGTCTAAATAGTTATGTTTTAATTAAATATGTAATTTCATATGTAATTGTATCTGTAATTTTTTTTTTTATATATATATATTTTTTTTAAGTGTACAATTTTATTTTTTTATTTAGATGTGTAATTTTTTTTAATTGAAATCTGTAAATTTGTTTGCATATTTTGCATTTAGTATCGGTTCTTTGGAAACAACCGATACATAGTTAAAATTAGTATCGGTTCTTTGTTGAAAACCGTTACAAAGTGGGTTCTTTGATTTTCCCGCCAGCTCAAACATTAGTATCGGTTCCTTCATAAAAACCGATACAGAATGTATATTTAGTATCGGTTGCTATTCAAAAACCGTTACTAAGTCCCTTAGTTTTGTAATTTTTTCTCTAAGTACCAGCTGTTTCATTTCGCCGCCCACTCAAACAACAGAGAGCTTAATTCCTTTCTCTTCTGTTTCACTGAACCATTTTCTCTTCACCCAGCTCGTCTTTCTCTCCTCTTCTCCGTCGACTCCGTCGAGCTTCTCCGTCGAGTTCTTCTCTTCTGCGAGTACCACTTCTCTCAACAAGTTATTATCTTCTTTATTTCGGTTTTTTTTATGGTTTTTAGGTTTGCACATAAAGTGTTTGTTGAAATGCTTGAGTGAATTTTAGGGTTTGCAAATAGAGGGATCGGGAAAAAGAGCAAGGACAACATGCGAGAAATTACGCAAGAAGGCACCATCATCTATCTACGTTGGCTTTCAAGACGGTGGCACCCCTAGCGGGCCATATGCGGCCAATTTTACAACCTATCTAGCGGTTTTAGCGAGAGATCATGTTCCTTGCACGATTGAGGACTGGAGACGAGTGGACGTGCATCTTAAGGAAACTCTATGGAATGAAGTGAAGGTAAACCATAGTTAGTCTCATAATTTTTTTTTAGGGTTAGTGTCATAATTTTTTTAAGGGTTAGTATTATAATTATTTTTTTTAGGATTATTGGAATATCAAGGATGACACTCACAAGAAGAAAATCATCCGCCGCATGGGAGAGGATTGGAAGAGTTGGAAAGGCAGACTTGTGAGGGACTTCATCCGCCGACCGAATCCCAAAAATCTGTGTGATGTATTCAATATCTCAGAGGAAGCATGGGCAGAGTTTTGTCGGCAGAAAGAATCCGATGATTTTAGGGTATTGGATTTTAATTTCGATTTTAACTAATATATTAATTAAAAATATTAATATGAAAACTTCATTAATATTATTAAGTAAAAATATTTAACAGAAGAAGAGCGCGAAAGAGAAAGAGGCGGAAAAGCATAACATCCATCCGCACAGACTCAGATCGGCCGGGTACAAAGGCGTCAATTGGGACAACAATGAGGTCATTATGTCGTCTTCGTCCTCGTCGGGAGTTAGTTCAGTTGCTGACTCTCGAAGCTGGAGATGGTTGAGGGCGAGAGCAAAGCCGGCAGCCGAGGGTTTTTTGACAGTCCTGAATCCGGTAACTAATGAGGTCCTCCAGCGCGTGGTACGTGAATTAAGTTATTTCGATATAAATTTAAATATAAATTTAATTACATACCCTTTTATAAAAAAATTTGTCACAAGAATCAAAGGTTCAAGAAGCATCTCAAGTTTTATTTAAGTCGGACCGATATAATGACATCTTGAGTGCTTCGATTGGGACACCCGAGCATCCTGGGAGGCTATGGGGGCACTCCTCATTTGCCACCTATCAACTGTTTACGGCAAAGGGCCAAGGAGGAAAACTAGTCACGCCGGTTGCATCACCCAGGCGGAATTGGATGACACCTTGAAGATTGCATTGGCCAAACAAGCAGAGGAATTCCAAGAGACAATACGGATCATGATTGAAAAATTGAGTGATGCCCCGCATTTAGAAACTTCGCCGCAAGGATCTCGCCCCCCGACTCAGGTGAGCTCCAATCTGGTGTCGCCATAGCAACATCTCCAAGAAATCCAGGTTAAGATTTTTTCTATAAAAGCAAATTATACCATATTCAATTAATTATATTTTCTAACATGAAAACTTTTTTTCAGGGTCCCACTCCGTGCAAACTCTGGGTCCAAGGGGATGAGGGTCCGATTTTCGCAGCGCACGGGAGATTATATCTGTTTGGTCCCGGCGCTACAATTCACAACAAACCCCTTTTGCCCGATCATGTTACGGTTTGTATCGACAGCGTACTCGAAGGCCTAGCTCACGTGTGTGTTCTGTGTCCTGTGGACGATACGGAATACATAGGTCAATTGGTCGGAACGTATGTCGCATGGCCTGCACACTTAGTCGAACTGCCCGATAAGATATTTTTACTTTTCGCTACTTTATTAATATATACTAGTATTTCTACTCAATTTTTTAAATTTGTAAACGCAGTCCTTGACACCGAAGAAACCGGCCCCCGTGAAGAAGAAACAATCCGATAAAGTGCAAAGTGCGTCGTCGGCTGTCAAACGGGACCCGATTCTCGACGAGGCAACGGTGCGAGTACTTAATTCCAAATCTCAG
Source organism: Juncus effusus (assembly GCA_027726005.1). Taxonomy (NCBI): domain Eukaryota; kingdom Viridiplantae; phylum Streptophyta; class Magnoliopsida; order Poales; family Juncaceae; genus Juncus; species Juncus effusus. The sequence goes on along the minus strand of CM050905.1, from coordinate 8,307,750 downwards.
TGGCTATACACGGTATTGATGAGCCAACCCTCTGACGTCTTCAGTTCCGAGATCCAATTCGGTGAAGAGGTGTTCGGAATTGATGGCACTATCGTTCTGATGATTTCCGACATCGTTGAACTCTTTAAGGATGATTGGCTCAACGTCTCGATTCTACAAATTTTCTGTATGTATGAATTTTCAATAATTTTGTCTTTATTAATATTTTATTTTAGTAAGACCTTATGGGGGGTTTACCTGCAGGGTTTGTGAGCGTCTTTGCACGGCATTCGACCAGCACAATTTTCTATTCCTCGATCCATATTGTTGCTCAGAAACGAACGTCAGATCCGATCTTAATGCGGTTGTCGGTTATCTGGGCGATGTTATGCTTGGTGTTGAAAATCTTGATAGTTTCATCTTTCTGCCTTATATTTCACAGTTAGAATATTATTTTATGAATAAATATTGTATTTATTTTTTCTGAATTTACCTAACTTTGAAATTTAATATGATTTGTAGGAACCATTGGATTCTTCTTGTTCTACAAATGTCGAAGTTCGTTATTTACATCGTGAACCCGACAAATCAAAACGTATCGGGGTTGCTTATTCAGAATGCATTAAACACGTAAGTAATTTAAAATATGACAACACCTAAATATATACTAATTAACACTATTTACTGACTTAATTTAATTGTGTTCCAGAGCGACACGACGTTTTCGTCTGGAAAAGAACATGAAGGGTCAGAAGAATTTAAAATATTTAAGGATTCAGGTATTTTCCTTATTTGGTATTTTAATTTTTAATTCCGTGAATTATGGGTTTAGGGTTTACGGGTAACTAATCATTTGTTTTATTTTTAAATTGTAGTGCCCACAACAACCAGGGGGACGGGAATGCGGTTATTATATCATGAGGATAATGTATGACCTAATTACAAATTACGGCCAACAAGGCTCTATTCTTCCAAAGGTATGAACAAAAAATTTACAAATTCATTCATATTTTCTTTCAATTTTTAGATTTGTTCAACTTCTTACAAATTTTGATTTTCTTTTCTATAGTCGATCGGACCAGATGTGTATCCCGAGAAGGATATCGAGGAAGTGAAAGATATGGTTGTCGATTTCATATCCGAAAATATTTGATTTTGGTTTGAATAATATTTGTATGAATAATTTTTTATGAATAATATATATAGTGATGATATATTTCAGTGGATTTATTTGTATGCATGCTTGTTTTATAAACATTTTGGCTAGCAATGTGGGCTAGTCACAGAAAATCGGCTGTTATTAAAAAAATTAAATATGATTAGTAACGGTTATTAACAGAAACCCCATACTAAGTGCATAAAAAATAATTTTCCGGTGTTAAATTTAGCAACGGTTCTTTTATAAAACCGTTGTTGTTTCTCGGGATTCTATAACGGTTCTTCATAAAGAACCGTTGGGGAATTTGCATATTTTATATCGATTATTTATTAAGAACCGATACGAAAGGTCACCATTTTATATCGGTTTCTCCGTGTGAACCGTTGCTAAAGTTTGACCGCGTCAGATTTAGCAAAGTGGATTTAATAACGGTTATTTAATATGTTTAGTAACATTGCCATAGGTAACGGTTCAAAACCGACAGAGAATAGATTTAAGAACCGTTATAGAATGCATCTTTTGTAGTAGTGAATTTATGTTTTGTTCTCATTAAATTTTGTATTTCATTTGTAGATGACTAACTTCATTACCTTGCATATATATCATGGCGGTTCTTTCGACGGACAACCCATTACTGGGTATAATGGTGGTGAGGTCAAAATTGTAGATGAGGTGAACTTGAGACAATTGTCATTAACAAAAATTGACAACTTTCTCCAAGAATTAGAGTGCTCAAATCATGCTAGATATTTTTACAAGTACCCTAATGAGGGTCTTGAAAAACTCAAGATATTATTGACTGATCAAGATGTACAAGGGATGATAGATAACTGCGGGTCTTGCAACACACTTGAATTGTATGTAGATCATGAAATAGAAGATAAGGAAGAAGGGTTGGAGGGTGAAGATGACGATGTTGACTTGAGCTGGAAGGTTGAGGCTGATGATGAGATGGTTGATGAGGATTTGTATAATACAGAGGTTAACGGGCTTATTAATAATGAAGTTAAAGACTATTTTTCTGGGTGGGAGAATTTACCGGATGAAGAAGTTGGTAACTTGGAGGAAAAATATTGGGATAGTGATAATTTAGAAATGATCGATGATTCAGATGATGAATCAGCTCGTAAATACCCGGACTTCAATGAAGAAGTTGATGGGAAGGAAAAGATTAATTTAGAGGTAGGCCTGAAATTTCCAAGTATACAAGCCTTTAAGGATGCCATAACGAAGAATTCTTTAGAGGATGGCCGTGGTTTTTCCTATGTGAAGAATGACAAGAATAGGGTTAGGGTCGTTTGTGAAAAGAATGTGGCTGGTTAATACATGCAAGTTGGTCTAATGATGGAGAATCATTTCAGATCAAAACATTCGAGAACAAACATAAATGCGGTAGGCATTATGAAAATAATAAGTTTAATTACAAGTGGGTTGCTCGAATGTATTTTGAGGAAATTAGAGATAATCCAAAGTGGGAGCCTTCAAAAATGGTTGAGAGAATCGCACGAGAGCATGGTCTATCAGTATCGAGGAGGACATGCTATAGGGCGAAAAGGAAAGTTCTTCGGAGCTTGCAAGGAGACGTAGCTGCACAATACACTAGACTTTGGGATTATTGTGAGGCAGTAAAAAAGTGGAATCCTGGTACGACCATGAAACTTAAGTTAGAAAATCATTACTTTAAGAGGTTATATGTGTGCTTAGATGCAAGCAAGAGGGGTTTCATATCCGGATGTAGACCAATTATTGGATTAGACGGTTGTCACTTGAAGACGGCTCTTGGAGGTTGTTTGTTAGTAGCCGTAGGAAAAGATGGAAATGAAGAGATATTTCCTATATGTTATGCGGTGGTTGAAGGAGAGAATAAGGACTCGTGGGGCTGGTTTTTGATTCTTCTACAGGAAGATTTGGGAACGGTACGAGAAAAGGGTTGGACTTTCATCTCTGACCAACATACTGTGAGTAATTTTTAATTAATATATTTTAGGTTTTTACTAAATTAAATTATTTATATATTCCTTTGGTAACATAATTTCTATTTATTGTAGGGATTAGTTCAGTATATTGATGAGCAACTTCCTTTCGCTGAGCATAGATATTGCGTGAGGCACATGTACAAGAACTTCAACAAATTGCATAAAGGACAAACACTAAGAGATAGGATGTGGGCTGCTGCAAAAGCAAGTAATCAAACCATTTTTGCTCAAGAAATGGAGAAAGTCCTATCTGTAGTCGAGATGCACATGATTGGCTGAAGAACAAAGACCCTAAAAAGTGGGCTAGACACGCCTTTAATACATGGCCAAAATCTGATATGCTCTTGAACAACATTTCAGAATCTTTCAATTCGTATATACTAGAGGCAACAGAAAAGCCTATTATTTCCATGCTTGTGATGATAAGACGAAAGCTTATGCGTAGACTTCAAGTGAAGAGAGAGAAGATGATCAATTGGCATGGTAACATTACACCAAAAGTTAGAAGTAAGATTGATAAATGTAGGGCGGAGTTAGGAGATTATGAGGTTCATTGGGGAGGAGGACCTAGATTTGAAGTCAGGCATATAGAAGGAGTAAAAACTTTGGTGGTTGATTTGGAAGTAAAAACATGTGGATGTGGCAGGTGGGATTTGACGGGTATACCATGTATTCATGCTTTAGTTGCGATTCTCTACCATAAAGAGAATCCTGAGAATTACGTTAGTGCATTCTATAGCATTGAGACATACGCTAAAGCTTATGAATATCTCATTAACCCAATGTCGGGTCTTGATAAATGGCCTAATACGTCATGGGATAAAATTTTGCCACCAAAACTTAGGAACCAACCTGGGCGGCCTAAGAAAAGGAGGAGGAGGGACCCGAACATTGAACCAACTACTAATCTTCCTCAATATAGAATCTCTAGGGAAGGAAACCAACTTAAATGTGGTAATTGCAGGGAGGTTGGACACAATTCTTTAAGATGCACAAAACCTAAAAATCCTAATTATGTCAAAAGAGTAAAAAAGAACAAAACTCCAAATAATCAGGTATTGTTTTATTTTCTTTCACACTTATTACTTAGCCATATTATTTTTGCATATTATTTAGTCCCATTTTGATGACTATGAAATTATGTAGGGTGCACCAAATATGAAGAAAAGAGAAAGAAAATCGAAGATTCCGACCATCAGACAACCACAACAACCACCCATACATCTTTCGTAGTCATCTCAAGTCATCACTAATACTGATAGAAGTGCGATTAATTAGTGCAGTCTAATGTTACTATTATGATCATTCTTCTTTATTAATATTATTTTGTTGCTTGATGTTTGTTGAATGCTATGCTCTTCTGTTGTTTGTTAGTATCATTTTGAAAATTTAAAAGATGATTTCCTATTTATGTTTTTTCTTCCTTTTGGTGAATTCAAGTGATATGTTCTGGATATGCTACTTGATTTTTATATTTAAATTCTTGTTTGATGGATTGATAAGTTTTGTTCGTGTGTTCTTGTGTGATGTTAGAATCAATTTTACAGCCATCAGCAAAAAGGATGATTAGCTAAAGAAATATCATTGTTGTCACTTCATATTCTCCAAAAACAGACTAAACGAACAAACCAAGTCAAACATATTTTTGTTTATGCATACAATGAAATTTAAATATTTGAAGTATTAATCCATACAAATTTAAATATTTGAAGTGCTAAGGAATCAAATTTTATAGGTTTCATTTATTTGCAAAACAATCAAATATCACATAACAAACAACACCAAATATACATATTCGACAAAAATACCACCCAAATTACCATTTTATAGGTTTCATCAATTTGCAAAACAATCAAATATCACATAACAAACAACACATATACATATTTGCACAAATAATACCAACCCAAATTACACCATTTCGATACAAACAAATCAATTATGTGATCCGCTTTGACAAAGGAGCATGTTTCCTCATGCATCTAATCATCTCTTCTGAAAGCTGGTTATGACCGATCCATCGATTTAAACTTTTTTTTTCTTTTTCTGAACCACCGAAATCTCATTTTTGATCAACTGATAATGATTCGATTCAATTACTTTCTTCATTATCTTAAGCCCACCAATATCTGAAATAAATACGTTTGTTTTAATAAAGTTTTATTTTTATAGGATAATAATATTATTAGGTCCAAATAAAATAATAATGATGGAAAATATTAACAAAAACCTTTCCGCCTTGGGTTCTGTCAAGCATACTTGAACTGCTAGATGCTTTGTGATGGCCTCTAAATTCCGATAGAATCATCTTGCTTCACCTGTAAAAAGTTAAAAGCATCATTAATTATCTTTTTATCACATATATAAAAGATTACTGATAAGTTCTGAAACTTTGAAATTTATCCAATAGTGTTATTTTCTATTGCAACAGCTCAAGCTCCATATTCTTGAGCTAATTGAGGTGAAACTAGAATAACCCAAGTTAATTGAAGTGAATTTTTATTTTTTTGAATGGAAGCTTGATAATTGAAGTGAAATTGGATTGAATTGATGTTTGCTAGACAAACGAAATCACTTCGGATCTAAGAAAATATTAGTTGGACCAGAAAAGGAAGAACTAGTACAAATAATAACCTTTAGAGAGGCTCACCACGGGGAGGAGAAAAGGCACGGCGAAGGAGAAGGCAGAAATCGTCCCGTGGAGGGCGGATGGGCCCGACGGAGGGGCAGAGCGGAGCCGCGAGTGGAGAGACGGGTTCTTCTGTCGGTGGGTTTGTGTTCTGACTTGTCTGGAACATGTAGAGAGAGAAGGAAGAAGAAAAGGAAAGGCAAACATAAAAGAAAATAAAAAATATTTAAAAGAAATTAAAATAAAAACTGAAAGTTAAAATGGTCATTCCATAAAATTATTAACGGGTTAATTCCAGCCGTTAAGTGAGGGACTAATGGTGCACTATTTTTAGGAGTACAGAGACTAAAAAGGTTAAATTAATAGTACAGGGACTAAATTGCCAACATCTGAGAATACAGAGACTAACAGTGCATTTATCCCAAACCTTGATTAACCCTGAAGTGTACAGTTATCTGTAATATAAGACCCAATTTAGCCTCTATTTGCTCACAAGTGCGCAATCCAGCGGGAACAAGCAATATAAAAGTAATATAAAGGACAAACTATTTTTAAGTCCATTTAAAAAAGAATTATCCTTTTCTGTTTAGTCCAGTGAACTACCCATTTCAAATATTTCTGACTTTGGTGTGCAAATTCATTTAAGTTGTAGATGTGCATAAATCAATCCTAAAGGAATTAGTACAACCATGAGCAGAATGGAAAATATTCTAGGTGTAGTGTCGGATTTGGTATTGGAGGCATTCAGCGTTGATCCAAACAAGGGCCTCTCTCTGATCCAAACAAGGGCCTCTCTGATTCTCAGCTTGATATGTGTAATTGCTCACAACAATTACACTTCAGGGGAAGATAGGCTAAGTGCTGTCAAACAAGATACCGAAATCGCTGCTGCTGTGGTGGATCGACCATTTCAATTTTACGACTGCTACGTCAAACGAGCCTCTAAATTCATGGCGCACGACTGCAACATTGGAGGTCGGGTTATTTATTGTTCTTTTACTGATTAGATCGTTATTTTCCTTATTTGTGACGTTTCTATGTTCGGACTGAAAAAATTCAATTTGTGAGCAGTTTTGAATGGTGTATAGACGTATTGAAGAAGAACTTAGGATTGGGAGCTCGAACATGGATGTAAAAGAACAGTTAATTCTTTCGATACGAACTCTGAAGGCTTTATCTCAAGCTAGTACGTACAAATTTACTATGAGTTCCGCGCTTTTTTCATTGAGGCCCCTGAAATTTACAAAATTCAACTGCACAAGATTTCATACAATGTGCTTATAAAAATCATGTGTGAGTTTATGTAGCTCGACTTGTATATATATATATATATATATATGAGGAATGCTAAAATACATGTACATGTAAAATCCAGTTTTACATGTAATATTTTAACCGTTAGATATGTTCCAATATTAGATCTGAGCACTTCATTTTTTAAATAACGTCTCCGTTACATTTACTCTCCTTCCGTTTCCTCATGTTCTGTTCCCTCTAGAACTGATCTCTCTTCATTCACTCTTCTCTCTGTCTTCATAATCCATTTGCGTCCCTCTTCCTGCACTGTTCTCTCTTCCTTCAGCGCAATCCACTTACTTTTTCTCTAACCTTAGATTCGAGATGAAGGAACATTCACTTTCTCATAGTCCAACAAACAGTCCTCCCTCGTACCGTCGAAGAATCAGACGCTCCCCTCTTGTCGTCGAACAGCAGGCGCTGTTGCTGGGGAAGTAGCGGGCGCCGCGCTCGACCCGTCTTCACTCTTCTCACTGTCGCTCTCATCTCTCCTCTCCTGATAGGTAAACTCTTTGGCTTAATTAGACTGAACTGGGGATCAATTTAGCACATTAGAGCTGTACTGGTGTCCTTGTCGATACAAAGAAGGACGATCACCTGATTTCGTTGGAAAATTACACCTTAGATTTGGACTGAATCATCCCAAATTAGGTTTTATTGTTTTAATTAGCCCGAATCAGCAGTTGCTTTAGTTAAAATCTAGATTCAACTATAAGTGTATTCAGCTATTGTAAGTGTATTCACATACTGTAAGTGCTTTAGTGTCTGAACCCTCTTTTTATGTACACATCAGATAGACATTTTTTGTTTATTTTGGTATTCATTTTTTTACTTGTTTCTATTGCTCTTTTCATTTTTCTTGAGTCACTGAAATAATAGGTATTTCACTGACATAATGAAACAGACTTATTACTCTTTGTATCTTGTGAATTAATAGGTGCACTGGTACAAGTCATAGAGCAGCAAAAACTCAAGTGTTTGCAGAAGCTTGAAAGATTAATGGAGATTCAATAGACAAGGAAGAAGAAAATATTAAGGAATGAAGATGTCAATGTGATACTATTCTGTCATCTTATAGTTGTTTTGTAAATTAAGGCTGTAAAATATGTATTTAGCATTCATTAAATAATCATCAAAAGTATTATTGTCTAATTAAAAAAATTCTTTTCTTAAATGGAGACATGTATTCTCATTTAATTCATTTCAGACAGTCACTTCAATTCAATTCACATGTTCATTTCAATTTGAATACTCATTCATTCAATAAACAATCATCTTTATTTTAATTTTCAGTATACATTAAATACAAATTTACAAAATCCTCCGCAATAACAATTACAAATCCTACTTTATGAAAGACAGTTGCAAGTTCAAAACCCTCTACAATTACAATTTCATTCTTTAATAGTTTCTTCCTGTTGAATCTCGAGCAATTGGAAGTTCCTGCAAAATGATTAGATAGATTGTATGAAATCATTGACGTAAAAATATAATATAACAAGTTAAAAGATAGATTAAATAATAAAACAATGCGTTGACTAGTATCAGGGAATATAGCAAGTGCAGTCGCAATTTAAAAACGTGAGTTTCTCCTAAAATAATAATTAAAAATTTATACACAAAACAGTGAAATGTTGCATAAACCACATGAACTAACTATTAAGAACTGATTCTTCTTTTAGTAGAAACAGATTTCAAAACCACTCGTGAGACAAAGTGCAGGGACTCACTAATCAGGATTGAGAAGAAATAGAGGGATTATGGTTCAACTAAACCCAAATTCCTAAAAATTGAAGAAGAATCAGATGAAGTATGGTTCAAAAGGTTCAAAATTAACCCAAATTGCTCAAAATTACGAAGAAATAGATGGTATGGTTCAAAATTAACCCAAATTAATACCAAAATCAGACAAAAATTGAAGAAATTTACATGATTCAGTGCTCATTCAGCAAAAACTCAGCCCCAACAAATCAAAATAGGGAACCCTAACACGTACCGACCTAGAACAGTGAGTGTCCAGCCGATTTAGTCGTGTTTTTTTGGTTCGAGTCGGCCTGATACCTGAGCGAGTCGCAATCCGTTTCTTCTTCTGCGAGTTGAGGACTTACCGTGGCGAGAGATTGAGTGGATCTGGAGCTTCGCTTAAAGAGAGATCGACTGGAGATAGAGCTTGGAGCTTCGCGTGGAGAGGCAAAGCTAGAGCTTGGAGCTTGGAGGAGCTAGAGCTTCACTTAAAAGAGAAGGGCGAGTCAAGTTAAGAGAGAATGGGATGAGATGGATTGATTCCCTTCTGTGAGAGACGGAAAAGAAGAGTAGAAACGGAGTTATTAAATCCCTGCCTCATCTAATCGTACGGGTCTAAAAAGATCTAATATAGGATCCGACGGTCCAAATTTTACATGTAAAAATGGTCTGTTGCATGTACATGCAAGATAGCATTCCTTATATATATATATATATATATATACTTATATATAGGGAGATGCTAAAAAACATACGTATGTTCGAACATATATTTTTTTAAAATACCCGTAAAGTGGTTATAAAAAGTAAAAATTCAAATTTCAACCGTATGGATGTAATATATATGTTATAAATATGTTGTGGATTAATTTTCACAGAAATCAGAATAATATATCATTGCCATCATGTATCATCAAACTATTATTCCGATATATGTTTTGAATAGTGCTACATATTTTTGATGATATATGATGGCAATGATATAATATTCTGATTTTGGTGAAAATTAATCTCCAACATATTCATAACATATATATTGCATCCGTACGGTTGAAATTTGGGTGTGGCAAAAAAACGTATGTTGTGCATACGTATGTTTTTTAGCCACACCCCTTATATATATATATATATATATATATATATATATTCGAATTTATCAAAAATTTTGTGGGTTTATTTATTCTTGTTTCTTGGACTTTTTTCAGGCAATCACACGAGAGAAATTAAGAATCTGATAATTTGCAAAAATATAGGTTGTTTATTTTATTATATATCTAATAATATAACTCATTTATAACGTCATGTATTTTTGGTGTAGAACTGAATTTGTTTCGCATGTAATAAATGTCTCATCGTGCTAAATGATTGATTATTTTATACAAATAACAGTTTATCAGTTGATGTCTAATCATGGTAATGTTATTAATTTTTATTCTCAAGAAAACAATTTAATTATTCTCTGGCAAATTTGTAAACAACTTGAACAAATTAACCTTGCACATTTCCTAAACGATAACAAAATACCAGAAAAAATAGTCAACACAAAAATCACTATCACATAATCAAAAGTTCACCAAATAAGCTCAGAAAAAATAACAACACGAGCACACAAACAGTTGTATTTGTGATTAGAAACATGACCATATAGCATAGCCATACACAAGGCCGGCCTTGTCTTTTCAGTTGCCCAAGCCCGAGTTGAAAATGTTGCTCTTATTTTATGTGAGTTAGAAATATACACGCCAAAAAACATATAATGATATAACAAACAATAAGTATATTTACTTGGTTTTAATTCAAAGAAGTACATTTCTCACGTTTTGGTGTTATTTTCATTTGAACATTGCGTCGAACACCTTATATGCACAATAAAAAAAATTAGAAAAAAAAATGTATTGGATGGATACAAAAGTACCTAAGAGTATCGCATGCATATGCAATTGCATGCATCATAAACCTTTTGAGTTTTGATAAGAATGAAAACATTTTTTGAACGGATAAAGTTATCAAGTGAAAGTTTATAACACAAATGGGACAGCGAGGATGGCAGACAAGCACAATTAGACAAATATAAAATTCTCCACTAATCTTCTTTTATTTTTTGGTTTTAGTTTGTGATATTTCTTTCCTTCCTTCTTTTATTGAGAGAACTGGTAGTTGAGATCAGCTCTATTACTGCTTGATGAAATTCCCATGTGGTTTTGTTATTTCTTTTCTTTTGTCTTTCTCAGACTTCAAATATTCTTTGTTTCAATTAAAGAATGGCGTCTCCATTTAGTCTCTCTAATGGAGGTGACTAGGAAAGTATGTGGGAGGGATAAATCGGCCCACATCTGACTCGAGCGAAATGAATACATGCTAGTTTTTTCATGGGCTGCGTTGGTTTTTCTAGCCTACTTTTTATTTTTCTAGAATATAAGCTTTGCTATTATTAGAATTTTGTTGCCCTCAGCCCACTTTTTACCAAGCCCATAGTCTCAGTGGGCTAATGGGTGGGCCGGCCCGGCCATACATGATGAATGTTGGTTATATTTCAACTAAAATAAAATTTCAATTAATAACAAATAAAATAATGTAAAAATGAGACAAGTTTGGTGTAAACATACGATAGTCAGCTGTCCTAAAACCATATTGACACCTTCTGTACTCGATATCCAAGATTCTATACCGTATGGAAACAAAATAAATTTCATAATATTATATTTTAGATAGTTTAACGTAATTCATTTTTCTAATATCACATTAAGTGTGACATAATGTATTATGGTTTCAATATTACTATAATAACTTGATAATGAAATTAAATTAAGAAATGATAATTATACCTACTTTGAAATTTGTTTCTATTTGTTAAATGGAATTTAATTCTTAAATTGAAATTGAACAAATATATGATCATCAACTCTTGATGTGCAACAAAACGTTATACATAATTTATTGCACAAAATATAATGCAAGACACGTGCATAGCACGTGCAGCGACTAGTAATATAATAAACGCTCCAAATAAATGGTACCAGGTGCCAAACTGTTCATAACAAACAGTTGCAAAACAAAACATAAAATAAAATAATCTAGGAGCTAAAAAAATTTTACGAACCCAAACCACTAAAAAATAAATCAAATTAATTCAAATAACCAAGTAAATCAGAATCAACTATTAATTCTTTCAGCCCCTCAAATTTCAAAATCAAAGTCATCTTATCCTCCTCCAATCTTCTATTCACAAACTTCAATCTCATCTTCCGGTTTATATCTTGATTTCAAGTTCTCGTTTTTTAATATTAGGCGTAATTTATATAATCCCACATTTTTATCTGGACCGTACGATTGAATATCATCTGAGAGCTTACTCCATCTTCGACACAGCTGAGCATGCGTCGTCCCGATCGGCTCTTCCTCTTCCGATTTTAAAATACATAACATTCTTTTATAAATATGGTCAAATCTCGTACTTTCGCAAATAAAAAACACAAGTGTATGGATATAGCTTTCCCAAGGAACATTTTTATCTTTTCCATAATTACTTAATTTATCAATAATATATATAATTTTATCAAGACCAATTCTAATGTCATGCAATTGTACGGACCTTCTATCTCTTGTACTTGCGTAGCTGCCTGAAAAGGGTGAAAGACTAGAATTTGGAATTTCTCGACACCCATTTTGCACATTGCGTAATTCATGCCAAACCTCATCCATACCCTTATACCCTATAACATACAGATCTGATCTTCTGATCCATAATGTAAGTGTGTTTGCTAAACTGTGTAAATGAACAAAAAAGTACGGATTCGTTGCGGCAGTCGGATTTGATGGACCTGCACCATTTTTCATAGAATTGGTCTTCTTATTTAGGACTTTTTCCTTTCGGATGGGTGTGTGCTGTGATATTCCTCTCGTGTATCGTAACCCATTATCCATGCTCCACATTACAGAATTTACGAGGCGTTTAGAGAACTGGTGGTACGAGTTTACGGCAGTGACATTTCTTTCAATAAGTCCTGAATTTCTAACAAATAAATTTGTTAATTCCCGTACTTGTTTTTTGCTGGGTCTAACAGAATCTGGAAGAAATAAGTCTAATTCAAAATCTGGTCTCATTGTTAGGGGGAGAAGAAAACAGGAAGATGGAGACTTAGATGTAACGACTTTGTTTTTTGAATTAGATGCATGTTTGATATCTGCATGAAGTATACAAAATAATGACATTTTTAATTCTCAATACCAATCATACTTCAATATAATCTTGGCCTCAAAGAAACTTCTTATTTTGATTACAATCACAAACCGGGACAGGAGTTAAGTAAATAACAAAAATTGGGATGAAACAAAAGAATTGAATAAGTTTACGAAATTCAGTAAAAAAAGAAAAATAAAAAAGGTGATGGAAAGACGACTTACTACTAGAACGGTGAGATGGTAAAAGTCCAGATGAGATGAGGGATTACAACCTATTTCACGCAAACATAACACTAATTGTTGGCCGGCTCAGTCTCGATTTTGGGTTTTTATTAAGTTAATAAGTATATTCTTTAATTGTTTAACATGCTCTCTAATATTTATAATAGCTAAAAAATTTACTGTTTTAACCGTTTTAATAGCTTTCTACGTCATCATTACTTTCATCCATTGGATTGAGATTTTTTTTGGTTAACTATCAGTTAATGAGCTGTATTACAGATCCACGCACAGCTGTAATTTCAGATCCACGCGTCCGAAAGAAACAAACTTAGGTTCTCCGTCCTCTCTCCCAGTCGTGCTCTCTCCTCTCCCTTTTCCTCCTCGATCCCCGCCCCCCCCCCCCCCCCCACTTTCTCAATCTTTTCTTTCCCTCTCTTTCTCCCTCTCACTCGCTCCATCCCACAGTGGAGTGCGCGCCAGGTGGTGATTCTTCCGGATTTTAAAAATACAGGAAGAGAAGAAGAGAGGGGAGGCGGTGGTGGCTCTGCTCAGCCGGCGCTAGAGAAGAAATACTGAATAGAGAGTAAGAATCTCGAATCTGTTATTTCTGAACATCCGCTTAAGTTTCCCTATTTCGTTTCCAGTTCGTCTTAATCCGAACAGTTTTGTTTTTCCTTTTCATTCTGTCTGATTTTCGTGTTTTTTTGGTGTTATTTGATCGGATTTAGGCGTCAGTGGTGTATTTGTACTGATATTTCCATCATCGGATTGAAGTTCAGTAATGTAAGAATCTCAAGTCGAGTTTTGCTGAAGGATCTTCATCCGATCCCCCAAGTCATCTTTCCTTTCTCTGATCGGATGTTTATGTACAATTTCTTCAAACTTTCTAATCAGATTTGTATTTCAGATTTAGATGATTTTGTTGGCTTTGGTCTTTTAGTAGTTGATTTGATGGGTTTCCTTCAATTCTTTTTCCTGTTGTGATATTTTGTAGATATTGCGGATTGTTAATTCATGGTTTTATTGATTTTTAGTTTCTGAAAATGTTATGATTTAGTATAGATTTTCTATTAATTCAATAAAATTGGAGTTGTGTATTTTTCTGATTGTGGTATTGAGCATCTAATTATGAAGAATCTAAATTCGATTTGTACTTTGTTTAATTTGGTCAAATTACTGTTAATTTACAGGAATCAGAAGCAAACAAGAAGAAATTGCAGAGGACGACCCAGAAAAAACTCAGGCTATTGAATGAAGTCAGGTACAATTACAATTATACCCTTTGATTTATTTTGTAAATCTGAGTTTTATGAAGTTTCATTGATTTTTGATAAACTGAAATTTTGATTTTACATGTACAATTTAGAAGATTTTAAATCACACTAGCAGATAATCATATGCCATTACTTATATAACCAAATTTTGCAAAATTAGGATCTTAAGATCTTATTCAACTTAATTTTGTTATATATTATTAGTAAATTTATCTCTGAAACAGAAAGATCTAAATTCTTTCATGATTCAAATTTCAAAGCTGTCGCTCACCCCATTTCAATTTACTCTCTCAAACTTTTCTCCAAATTTTTTTTAATCTGAACAGTTACATCTTCATAAAGTTTTGAATTTCAAATTGATTTGGCATATAACTTTGCTCTCTTAATTTGCTTTTTTCATATATTCCACTCTAAAGATTAATCTTAATCTAATATAATCAGAAAATAACTGAAACCGGACCATACCTAACACTTACCAAATTCAAGCATCTCAAATCTCATACAAATTATATTAAAAATTTATAATCATCAATAGATATTAGATCATGCAACTGATTTACTCATTCAAGTTTTATCCTTTCTTCCGATTTTAGGAAACCTTGCTCAGCCCCAAATGGAAAGAAATGACAGGCATCAGCATATTCGCACCACGAAGCAAAGACAAAGCATTAGAGAACGAAACTACATCCGTGGCACCGGTTTGTGCCGCTTCACGCACATACCAGGTACAAATTTATCAATAAATTGTTAATTCATTAATGTGAAATTTGAAAAAAGGGCTTGCTTTTACCTAAAGATGAAAAACCCTAAATTCTTAAAAAATTCAAAAAGTTATCTCTGAAATTATTATATTATTATTCCTGAAATTAAGCGTTATTACGAACTAAACTTTTTTAAAATATTAATTTATTTTTTATATATTTTCAGCTATTACTATTTGGATGGCATTGCAGAAGATTTTGAGGTTGGCTATGTACATACGGCATATACTTTGCAGCTTGCGCTAGGCGATATATACACATGAATCATCTTAAAAGTATTCCATTTTAATACAAAATACTTCAGTCCCTAGTATTTTTCAGAGTGGCCTTAATTATTTATTAGATTTTATTTGTACTCTATGTTTTTATTATTCAATTTCTATTTTGATAGAAAATTCATTTTAAATTGTTATCGAACTATTATTGTATGTCTATCAACTAGAACAGTGTTCAGTTAGCCAAGTGGTTAGCTTTAAAGATAAAAAAAACTATGTGGCTTGGGTTCGTATCCCAATAGTATAACAACATTTTTTTCTCCACTTTTAGAATATCATGGTGCATGATACACTGGGTGGACTGCCAAGGCTGCTGAATGTGGTGGGACATTTTCTCGTGGACCACACTTGGAAAAACTGGGAGTCAAGTCAGTGCGCCGCTCAATAGGTGAATGCGATTTTATAAATCAACATTGGAATATGTGGAGGTGCAAGGTGAATGGAGAGTCAAAATTGTCGGATTCAGTCTCCTATATGACAGAAATGTTGTTCAAATAAGGGCAGATCGAGGGGTGACGAGACAGATGTAAAAGAGTATTTTGACGGAGGAGAGAAATCCAATGAACTATTGAGAGAAAATCGTGAAGGGGAAAAAATCAAAATAAGAGGAAAAATGGCCCTCTTTGTTTTTTCTGCCAATATTCAATGGATGGATAACATCTAATATTCTACTATAAATGAATATTGTACTATAAATGAATATTGTAAAGACACTTACCTGATAAAAAAAAAATGTGTATGAAAAGTTTGTGTATAAAAAATAAAATATGTGTATGAAAAATATGTGTATAAAAAATAAAATATGTGTATGAAAAATATGTGTACTGTTGCTAGGGCTGTCAACGAGCCGAGCCAGGCCCAGCTCGGCTCGATAACAATATCTGTTTCGAGCTGGTTTGCCCGGCTCGAGTTCGGCTCGTTTAAAACTCGAGCCAGCTCGGCTCGGCAAGGATTTTTTTTTTTTGTAAAATTCATAATTTTGTTGACATAAAAATAATAAAAATCAAATAAAATCTAATAATAAAAATTATAACTAAAAAAAAAAGTAATATAACCCAAAGAATAACATGAAAAACAACAAAAATAAAAGTAATATAACTAAATTTTAGGATTTTCTATAATTAATCGAGCCACGAGGCTCGGCTCGGCTCGGCTCGGCTCGGTTCAGTTTCGAGCTGTTTTGATTCGAGCTGTTTCGAGCTTTTATCGAGCGATTTTGAGCGAGCTACCCACGAGCTTTTTTGCCAGCCCTAACTGTTGCCATGTGAAAAGAAAAAGTGAATAAAACATAGATATGATATTTGATTCGGAAAAAAAATATATAACTTTATAGGCACATAGGTGTTTAAAGAAACCAATGGCATTGAAAGAAACACTCCAACAAAGTACTGTTTGTTAGTTATTGGGTTTTTTTTATTTAGATCTCTTATCTCAAAAAATACCTATTTTGTTTTGATAGCTTAGTTTTTATTTTGATATTATTTTAACTATGATAATCAAATTATAGAAATAAAACATGGCAAGAAAAAGTAAAGACACAGGCAAAAAGTCAAATATTAGATGGAACTATTTCCATATTTTATTTCAGTAACAAGATGCTCACTCACGAAGATGAGCAGAGAAGCGGTAGCGGAATGGGCAAGGAAGTCCGGCAGAGGGACGCCGACAAGGGTGGAGGTGGGAAGCGCAAAACTGGGAGGGCGATTGAGGAAGGGTTTTTCTGATTGGAAGCCTTTCTGATTTTGGGTCGAAGCTAGGAAGAGGAAGGGTTTTTCTGAGAAGGAAATGTGCTGCAAGCAAGTTCTTTTATATAATTGTCAACACCAAATAATTATGATGAATAATATTTGATCCATGTAGCATATGTAGAACTATCATGTTTTGTTATGTTAAATGTGTAGTTTTTGTTATGGAGATAAATATTATTTTTTAATTCATGGACTAGCATCATGTTATTTTGTTATGTTATATCGAAATGTTATGTTAGCTTGAATGACATTGAATCTTAAGAATATGTGGTTTGAATCTTTGTATTTTGAAGAAATTATGAAAAATATTTATAAACACAATTTATTTATATGAACAAATTTCTCAATCTATCTCTGCACATTTATCTACAAATTGAAGAAAATAGAAAATTAAGTTGGAAGACAACAATGAACACTCTTATGTACCAAATGGTACCAGATCCAATAAAACAAAATATACAAAAAGACTGATGTTATCCTAAAATCCATTGAATTGCCATTATTTTTCTTGAACCCAGCTGACTCTTTAGTCCTTTGTGATCCAGTTCCAGTGTTTATATAAACTTAGTCCTCTCTGATTCTGAAACCCAAAAAATTAAAATAAACATGAATAGAATGTAGAAATAAACATGAATAGAATATAGAAATAAACTTGAATAGAATATATAATTAGACATTAAAAACATACATTATATAAAAGGAATTAGCTTCAACCGATTGACAATTTGCCATTATTTGCACAACTAACTACTAGAAAAATGATTATTCATTGTTAAGTTTCACAATTTTGCAATTCTGCATAACCAAATTTCTATAATGAGAAATTGAATGTTTAGTGAAAGGGGAAAAATGAAAATGAACTTTCCCTCCGGTATTGATCGGAATGGCCATACAATATCAAGAAAGGCATATAATTGAAGCATCAAATTTACCAATGAGTGTGATTTCTGAATCAGCAAGAGTAATAAGACAAGATCAATAAAGAAAGACCCTCATGGATAAAGTACCAAGACTATTGAGAAATTGTACAATCAATTAAACATATCAAAATTTCTATTGAGAAATATAATTGAAGTACAGATTTGTTATTCGAAATTTTGAGTAGAAGGAGGTACATATTCTGTTCCAAAAGGAACGACAACAGGGAGGAGAGTGGTTCAGGCGTGAAAGAAGAGTGGCGAGAGGAGAAAAGAGGCGACTGGTTCAGATTTGAGAACAGAGAGTCAGAGTCTAGAGAGAGGAAAGAAGTTCTCTGAAGTAGAAGAAGAAGAAGAAGAAGAAGAAGAAGAAGAAGAAGAAGGGGAGGCGTGTAAATGAATAAGGGTAGGATTGAAATTTAATAAATTTAGTGTTAACTCTAACGGAAGTGTTATATTTGGATAAATTTGATATTTTTCTAAGTTTAGGAGGGTAAATTTGATATTTACAAGATTAGAGGGGTAAATTTGATATTTTGGATTTTTGGAAGGATATACGTGATATTACCCCTTAAAAAAACTTGAAATATCATATTTGCCATTATGAAAATTTAAATATCAAATTTGACATTAAAAAAACTTAAAAATATCATATATGCCATTACAAAAACCTAAAATATCATATTTGCCATTACAAATTACAAAAACTTAATATATCATATTTGCCAATAAATTTACTCAAAATTTAACATCATCCATTTTTTCCGTTAAAATGAACGGTCCAATCTTATAATTACCATTATGCCCCTAAATTTATTTCATGAATTAGATAAGTGTTTATTTGTGGGATATCCTAAAGAAACTAAGGGATGTTACTTTTACTATCCATCGGAGAACAAAATGTTTGTTACTCGCAATGGATCCTTCTTAGAAAGAGAGTTTGTCTCTACGAGAAGCAGTGGGAGCAAAGTACAACTCGAAGAAATTCGAGACCCACATACGGTTATAGAACCCGTGATGGAAGAACAAACAAGTTCTCAAGGAGTTGGTGAGCTTGAAACGGACTCAACGCAGATCTAGTAGGAATCGTCATGAGCCCGAGAGATACGGATTTCTCGTGTCTAATGTGATGGTGTTATGCCCTAGGCCAAAGTGTTTGTGACCTAGGTTGACGGATTGAATTAACAAACATTATAATTATTCTAAGATATTTCATATAATATGTGCGTATAGGTTATTTTAATTAAAATAGTCCATGAATATGCAATTCAGCTTTATGTCATCAAAGTGCGTGACTTTGATAGTAAAACTATAAAGTATTATGAATGCTATTCTAAAACGTCCCTGGTCATTTATAGGATATTTGTGGAGACAAATATACTTGCGGATATAAATAAATATATATTCATATACAAGCTATAAATGTACACCAGTATATTAGTTGACTGATGAACATGTTTTACTGATAATGGATAAATAGTTATCAAGTCATTAACATAGGTATATGTTAGAGACCATATACTGAACTGATCCGTCATAAGAATGCTACATGTTTTACGTCAACTAAAATACCACACACATTAAAAAAAAAAAAAAAGGTCATATGCTCGGCCACACACAATCTTCGTACGAAACGCGGGGAGTGGGTTGGGGTTAATTATGGCTGGACGCGTAACACAGCTCAATATCATCATGACTTGGTTGAACTACGATGGATGGATTGCAAAGCCGCCCAACAACCGAACCGATATACACCCTGTCTCCAGCCCCCAAAACAAACCCCAATCGTAACTCTTAACCCGTAGTTTCTCTCTCCCTCTCCCCCACAAAACCAAACCCTAACCCTGACCGTAACTCTTAACACTAGATCCTCTCTCTCTCTCTCTCTCCTCTCTCTTTCTCTGTGGCGAATTAATTTCATTTCAACCTATACGAATCGAGTTAAAGCTATGGCGCGGCCCCGGTCTAAGAGCACTCAGAAGAAACTACTGTATAAGAAGGACAGGGAAGAGTATTCCAACTATTTTATGTGTGAAACACAGGATACAGATGAAGTGGAGGACGAAGAAGACACACAGGATATGCGTGAGGTGGAGGATGAAGAAGACGAGGTCTGGTCCAAAGAGGAAGAGGAGAAATTTGAAAGGTGGTTCTGTCAGAAATATGAGCAGCCGAAGGATATCTCTAGCATCCCTTTTGGAGTAGGAATAGGAATGGGGAATCCACTCGTTGAAGTTTTTGAGGTTCGCATTGTTTCTGATGTCAGAAGGAGGCATAAATTGAATGTCCATGGCACGATTACTGTCTGTGCTTCATTCGTCAATGGTGATATCTTTAGAAGGACGCGCGAAAGACCAGAAATGATCCTGCCTGAGGTACTTATTACCAATATAATACTTGCTTACTTAATTAGTGTGAATTTTAGTATGTTGATATTTGTAATCCGTTGAGTTGTAGGCAATTTAGTGCTAGTATTTTTCTTACTCTCATGTCTAATTTTCTTTAATGGGAAAAAAAAACAGGGTAGTCTCACATTGATTGGCCCAGAAATAGCCACCCAAGGATACGATGTGAATTCTATTGAAATAGATCTGATGGATGGTCGCCATGAATTGTGTCAAGGATATGTGACTATGGACTATTACCAATGGGACCGATCCGATTATGACAGGCCATTAACTGAAAAGGTTGAAGGAGCGAATGGATTCTCAGCTGAGGTGACCTATGCAACTTTTACTAGGGCGGTGGTGGTTTCTGTGGAAATAAAACTACCCAAGATGGCAGTATCCGATCCTATCAAAGTGTATGGTAAGATCAAAGCTTCCATCTCAGGACTGCGTGAGTTTACATCTGATGTAAAGACAACCCTATTCAAGAAGCAGCCCAATAATTACGTCATTATAAGTGCTGATGGGGGTCTGATTCCCCTGTCCAAGTCCCTTGTATCATGCCCCGTTCATGGCGCACTTAAGCTCCATTTAAACCTCGCTTTGGCGAAAGCTTGTATTGCAGCACCTGTGAAATTCAAGCCAAAATGTTTTGGGGAGAAAAAGGTGATCGTGGAGAGTGAATTTGGACCTATAAGCGTCACGTTTACAGCATACCCCCCTGACTTTCATCCAGCCTCGCTCGCTGCATATAAAGATAGTTTTTGGAGACTGATGTGGCCTAGATGCCAGTGACTAGTTGCCTTAAACCAACTTCAACCATTACGAAAGTAGAAGGTGCCCCCATTTCTTTTTTCTTTTTCCACTTTTTTACTTTTTACCTTTTGGACTTACCTTATGCAAGATACTAATTGTATATGCGTTGTATATCTTCCCTCTTTCAGGTCTTTTTGGTGTGGTTCGGTGGTTCCACCATGAGATGGAAAAGTCAATATAGGTTACTCTTTATAGGGGCTAAATGGGGGGTTTTGATAAATATGGAAAAAGTTAAGAGGGTTTTTGATAAATTTCCCGAAATAAAGTAAGATAAATTGGGGAATCATTGTGCTTAATTAATTGATTTGAAATACTGATATGCACACTATCGGAATCCGTAGTCAGTCGGGACAGTGATGTCACCTACAAGCAACCAAATCTATCCTTCACAACTACAGCTATGCTAAAAGAATAATATTAAGAAACAGAAATGTACAATATTAGTAGAGTAGAAGATTTAGGGTTTTTCTGTGCCATCTGTATAGAAAAGAAGGTGAATTGGAGGAGGATGAGAGGAATTGTTTAGGTTCTGTAATATGTGAATTGTTTGTACATGAGCCCTGTGAAGTTCGGTGGATAACACACATTATTTCCATGGAGAAACATGTAAAAGCTTTAAATTTGAGGGGTAAAAGTGTAAAAATGGCAACACTTCGACATGACAATTCTTGTATTTCTGATTAATCTGTTGTTGTTTGTTTTTCTTTGTTTTATATATAAATCTGTTGTTATTTTTGAGGATTCGTAGTGATGTTATTTGGTATCATAGGTTATTGGCTTGAGGTTTAGGGGAAAGAGAATTGATGTATATTACCTATAAATGTGTTTCTATTGATTGGTGTGATGTGATTTTGCAGTTTGCTAGTTTATTGCTTTTTACCTTGTCAATTTATTATGGTGGTGGTTATATGTACATATCTATATACTACTATTAAAAGAGGGAATAGTTTTGCACTTTTTGACACATAGCCAATCAAAAAATGACGTGTGTGGGCCCAAATGTCTTTCCAACCAATGTTTGACACTTTTTCAGATTTTCTCCAATGTGAACCTAATTGCCCATTGTTGATTTGTGCGTAGGTTTGTTTTATGTACACCAAGATTCTTCTATAGTTGTAGTTCACGTGGACCAGTTGCACTTATAAATTCTTTAACTGAACAATCCGTGTAATGGTATGAACTCAATCTATCAACTATACTTTTTATATACTGGTTTATTTGAACCAAAACATTTCCTATAATAATGGTTTACATGAACCAAGTTCACATTAAAAAATCTCAATAACAAATTGTGTCCAGAGTTATTTAGCTGCTTAGTTGATCTAAATATAAGTGATAATGAGCATTTAATGAAATTAAAAAAACATAAATATCAAGTATTTTTATTCTTGCCACAAATATTATTTTTGTACATCCAAAATAATCCAACAAATTAAATAATAATACAACTATCAATATCAATATTTATAGATTCTAAACTTAAAAAAATATTTCTGCTGAAAATATATGATAATCTTCAGGTTTATCATTTTAACTGATAAACAAACATAAAAAACTTAGACAACATTTTATGCATATGTATAGCATTTAGATATGTTCAAATATGAGAGTTTGAGCATTGACACTTAGCCACTCATTGTTGCCACGTCACTGGGACTCAGATGCATTGCATAACATCAATTTACAAACATGAACCGGCTTTTAAGCTCAACATAAGAAATGAATTTGGGAATAAAACCGGAGTATATACACCAATTTGCTTTATAACATGTGGTTTAAGTCAACCACGTTCAAATTAAATGATAAATTAAGTAAAATGTTATCACTTCATCACGCGTTTTTAATGTGAACAAAAAAAATCATTTTTTCTATATAAAATTAGTTCACAGAACCAAAGGTTCATGCAATTAATGGTTCACAAGTACCACGACTATACAAATTATTTTGTCAGCCCCACTATCACCTCACAGCACATTTGAAAGGGTGCAATTTTGTAAAAAGACCCTTACTCCATTAACTCTCTCGAACCTGAACACAAAAATTTCTTTTGATCCCACTGTCAACTTCACTAGAGTTCAAAGGTTGTGCGAATTTTGCAAAAGAGCCCCTACTCCATTAATGTCTCCAAAATATACCAAAAAATATTTCTTTTCTATATTCAAGATATTTACTATCAATAAAACAACTATTTGATAGATTCCAAGCAAGTCAATCTATTTGAAATATAAGAAAAATGTATCTTTTTTGTTATTTACATGAAATAAATTAATTATTTTAACACTTAGCTGCTCATTGTTTGCCACATCACTGGGACACAGATGCGTTGCATAACACCAGTTTACAAACATGAACCGGTTTTTAAGCTCAACATAAGAAATGAATTTTTGGAATAAAACCGGTGTATATACACCAATTAATTTGTCCTATAACATGTGGTGTAAGATAATAACATTTACATAGAAAATAGTTGTAGTTAAAATTTGATATTTATTAACTTAATCATGTGCTTTATTGCCATAATCATGAGCAAAGCACGTATATGTGCCTAGTTTGCTCGGAAAATATTTTTTGAATTGTTAGGTTGGAGATTTGCACTCCTGCTAACATCTTTATATAAACCTGTCAAAGACTGGATTGTGTTGTGTTTATATGAACATGTCAGATTGAATTATGTTGTGTTTGTTTGGAAATTCTTCAATATAAACAGTGATGAGTTGAGAGCTCAGTGTTGAAAATTCATATGTTCTTTTAACTGCAAATAATTAATCCCCTAATTAATTATTAGCCCCTCAGCTTTTTCCTCTCTCTTACGAATCAATTCGCAATAATTTGAATAATTTGTGGAAAAATTGGATCAAATTCTCAAGAGAGAAATGGAAATTTTTTTATTAACTAGAAACTTCAAATTACAATACGCATAAATATCTTACGGTATTTTCCTTCTAAACATAGAAACACCACACAAAACAAATAAACTCAACAATTAACAATAGAGTAATAAATCTACCTAAAAGAAGAGTAATAAATTCCTGCACCCAGTCTACGCATAAATAAAAGCCTAGATAGCTCGCGACCTCAATGCTCAAATTTCCCATTTATACAGAAAGGCCCCTGAAAATTTATAATTGCAGGAGGGGGAATGTTACAATCCTAATATAAATTTTACAGAGGGAATGTTAGATTCAAGGAAAATTTGCAAACAAGCCCATAAATTATGCCTAAATTGCAAAAAGCGCCTGCATTATTGGAAATTGCAAAAAACAAACCCTACATTATTGCTAAAATTACAAAAACAGTCCCTACCGTTAGATTGAAGCTAATACTGTTCGTCTAGTAGTTTAATAAATTGAAAATTATTTTTAAATATTAATTAATATTTTCTTTTCAAAAAATTATTTTCTTACAAAAAATATTTTCTGGGCGACAACAGATTTGACATAAGGGTTAGTTGTCAGGCCAACCACTAGACCAGCCACGGCCTCTACCACAGGGATGTCTGCCACAGTTTCCGTTGAATGGAGGGTGCAATTATTGTTGGTAGTGATAATGTGATGGGCTAGTATTCGAATTTGCATAATTTTGGATATTTGAATGTGGTTTGATTGAAGTTTTGATGTTGTTTGAGTAAAATGGTCCTTGGGAGGTGCATTTTGCGGGCCCATTTGTCTGACCCATTGAAAAAGAGGAATTATTAAAGGGGGCTTGACCGAAGGAGGAGTTGACTGCGGCTGACTAGGGATTTGGGTGAGAAGAGAGACGGTGCAGATCTTGCTAGCTTGTTGTTGCTCAAGATGAGCTTCGAAACCAAGAAGAGAGCCTTGAAGATCTGCAAACGTAATCGGGTTGTACAACAGCTATTGTAATCGAGATCGGTACTTTGGAGAATACTCATAACAAGTTCTTGATATGTGATTTGTCGCCAATGGAGGTTAAGAGATCAGCAAGAGTTTTCTTTTTTTTGATGTAATCTTGAATGTAGAGATTATCTTTACGAATGCTTTGCAGGTGATCTCGTAACTACAACACTCGAGCAAGAGATTAGTTAGAGAAGCTTATGGACAAATAAGACAAGACGTTGCTAGAGGTTGTATTTCGAGATAATTGAGAATGAATTTCATCTGAGAATTAATGAAGCGTGGATGGAAGGGTGAAACTTGCTTGACTTGCCCAAGAGAGAGAATGATGAAGTTCAAAAGTGATTAGAATAGATGCCTTGCACCTGGTTATATCTCTCTCAAAAGGTGATCATGAGGGATGAATGAAGCCCCATGCAAAGAGTGTGAATGAGCATGGCAAAAACATGAAGAGTGAATGCAAAGTGCATGATAGATCTGTCTAGAAGATGGTCAATTTGGGACACGTATATCTCTGAATTGGGCTCTGGTGATATGGAATGAATTGTGGGCCTTGTTCTCTTCTTTCCAACAGTATATAGTATGCATATAGAGAAGGCCCAGATTGTGAGTTATGGCCGAAATACTGAGGCTGTGTCGGCAGGCCCGAGTCTTGATTATTATTTCCATCTTGTGCTCCAACATATTTATTTTCAAGCTATGCTCCATCCAAATTGCACCTGAATTCACATAAATATGTCATTAGTAGTATCAACATTCAATTTGTGATTATTATCGATATAAATAGAATATTAATGTATATAATGGTGCAATATCACATATGTATAGGGTATAAAATGTGTATAATTAATGACTTATCAAAAGGTAATTGATTTGTGTTGTTCTCAGTTTGATGATATTTAAAACTATTCCGAGCTACTAATATTTTTGTTTGAAAATGTCTTAAGCTAGATAGTCGCACTATCAAGTTCTCGGAAATGAAATGAAGAGTAAATCAAATTGGACGTATCTTGCTAATCTTAGAAGAACAAGAAGTCGTCACGTGTTCAAAGGAATTCAAGAGAGAATTTCAAGGCGTGCGAGTAAGCTTTTTAGTTCTTCTAGTGTGTGGTGTGTAGAGCTAGCTTACTAATATTAAAGAAGAGATTACTTTGCAATTTCTGCAAAACTGCAGAGTTCCGTTGGCAACGGAACTGGTCCGTTGGCAACGGACAAGTGCAGTCTTTCGTTCTGACACTATTTATGGATGAAAATGTATACAGTCCGTTGGCAATGGAACCATTCCATTGACAACAGAACTGTTGGATTCTTGCCGTTTGGTTTGAAATCTTCTTTGATCCCTTTCTATTTTTGGCAGTTCGTTGGCAACGGACTAGGTCCGTTAGCAACTGACCTGCACAATTTCCTTTTCTGACGGCTACTCTTTCCTCCTTTAAAAAAAGAGAGCCGCCTCTCTCAGACCAAAGAATGATTTTCACACACAAAAAGGCAAAAATTCTCTTCATAATACTGGTTAAAATAGATCTAATTCTTTGAGTGAGATTAGTGAAGCTTTAGAGCGTGTTGCTCTAGTTTGGTTGTTGTGATTTGAGATGGGTTGTAAGTCGATTGTTCCACCGGCCATCAAGGTGTTGTAAGGCGACGGTGGATCGAGGTCTTGTACAATCTTGTTTGTTAGTGATAAACGGAGCCGCAAGGCATTCTCGGAGAGTAGGAAACTCGTGAACGCAGTAAGGGCCGCTAGAGAGTAAATGGGTGGTTAACGCTGACGCAACTACCTCGCCGAACTTCGTCAACAAGTTCGTGTGTTCGGTATCGATTTATTTTCAATTATTCACTTTATATTCATTATTTACTTTTTGTAGTTTTAATTAGTTAGAATTAATACAACCATCGAAAAAGTCTAAAAAAAATTAAAAATTAAATATCAAAAAAGTTCAATTATTCACGCTTCAGCACGAAATTAAGCCTTTAAACTCCCCTACAGGCCTCAATCCAACAACAGTTTGTTGAGTTGAATTATGAAACTGGTATTTTTTGAATTTTTCATGCCGATTCAGTCGGCATTTTGATTTTCTTGATCGAATTTTAGTTTTCTTGAATTGAATTTTGATATCTTTTGATTTGAAAGAGAAGAAAAAGGAACAAGAATTTCAAAGAAATCAAATTAATTTAATAAAGAAGAAGAATGCATATTAAGAGAAAATGATACTTGATTGAAAAAACGATGATCTTGATTAGAGGAAAGAAAATAGATGATCTTGATTGGGGAAAAAAAAATAAGAAAAAAAAAATAAGATGATCTTCATTAGATTTTGGAGGATCAAATTAAACTAAGCATTTGCTATTTAGATGGCACTGATAACATGTAAATAATTAGAGATTGGAAATGAGTTGGATTTCATTAGTTGAATAATGAGTACATGGGATGTCTCTATTTGTAGAGCCTTAAACTATGAGATCGTTACAGTATGACCCACATTTAATATACTACCACACAGACTATATACTTCTTACTCATTACACCAGATCCTAACTCAATAACAACTCTAACTAAATTCTCTCTTGTACTAACAACAAAACTGAATCATCTAATCAAACAGTATGAAATTCTATCTCCTAACACATATAAACATAATGATCTTAAACTAACGGTCACAACTATTTGCTCAAGATTAAATTATTGAAGTTGATTTATTCTTTTCGGAACCGCTCAAGGCTTCAAGAAAAAGAAAACTCACTAACTCATTTGTTAAGAAGTCAAAAAAGATTAGCCACTAATATCACTCCGGTAAATTATTATCATCTCTTTTGAGATCAGGTGCTAAACAATATTTCTTAGAATATGTTTGATGGGGTGCGCTATACTAGTGAAAAAGCTCAGATGTACTCCTCTCTTATATGCAAGAAAACGGGCGGCAAAGTATCTCACGATTCGTCAAAAAAAGAAATTCGGTTCTAATCAAGTTTCTCCAAATTGATCAAACAAAAAGAAAGGTACTCCAAAGAGCAATCCAGTTTCATCAAATCAAAGGACTCTCCTAAGAATAAAGATGGTGTGGAAACCACACCCACCCAAGAAATCTAATGCAACACTTATTTTCTTGTACATTTAGACATAGTGAAACCTTCTATTTTGCTTTGGTTTAGAAGGTTAGACATTTATGTACTCGGTTTAAAGGGGAATGATGATGTGTGCTATGAGTTTCGACTCGCCCAAAATAAACGACGGGAGATATCTAATTTGGTTTTGCTTCCTTTCACCGGTAGGAAAGTCGTCTCGAAATACCTTGCTTATGCGGGATGAGTAATTCATCGATTTTTAAAAGCCCTAGGCGGTACAAGAATCGGCGAAGCGCTCTAGCCATACTCATCAGAGTTCCGGGAGAAATTACTATTGCTATCCTGACTCTCCCTTGACAAGATTGATAATCCATCCCTTGAATTTCTAGGTAGATAAATAACCAGGTACAGATTCGTCCCGCTCCAATAAATTCCTTTCATTAAATGCTATTTTGTTTACGAATTTCACGCAGAATGCTATATATATATATATATATATATATATATATATATATATATATATATATATTGATTTTATTTTTGCAGAAATTAAGTAATTGCACCTACACCACTGATCATTTTTCTTGGCAAGATTATCTTCAAGAGTTAATATTTTTTTATTTGTGAAACAACAAGATTTGATGATATTCATAAAAGATTTCAGGATATTTTAAAATCGGAGCTTGAAAAGGGAATTGATTCAGAACAAGCTCAACTTTGTCATCAATGACATAATTCGTCATGTCAAATTCAATCTTTTATCATTTTGGTCAAAAAAAAAAATCAATGATCTAGACCGAATATAAATCAAGCGTTGAAAACATTACATCTCATATTATTGAAGCAAAAATTAAGGGTTCAATCTTCCAGGCTGCGTGTAAGTGAAAGTCAAAAAATAAATTTGCCATAATGCTACTTTTTTTTTAAAGTTTTGAGTTGATGGTAAAAAAAAGAGTTATGGTTCAGTCCGAAGTCGATTGCGAGTCCGATGGAGATTATGATGACAAATTGAATAGATTGGGTGAATTTTAGGTTGTACATTTTATATAGGAATATTTTGTCAAGTTATTTATTGAGTTACAAATCTTTTCTTAATTTTGAAGTGTTGAGTTTTTGTGTTGAATTTATGTTAGACTTATATTATATTGTTGTTGAAGTTATGTTTAATTTTTGTAGGGATTGAAATTCGAGGTGATAATCTAATTGTATTGAAATTCGTATTTTTTTGGGCTTGTATTTTTTACAAAATAGAGAAAATTCTCGTATATTTTGGTCATTTAATTTCATGATTCTTTGGACTTAATTGTACTTTTGTAAATTGAGAAATTTTAGCATATTTTATCACATGTTGTAATTTCATGGATTTTTTGGACTTCTTTATAATTTTTGATCTTTTTTGAATTCATGATATTTTGGGCTTATTTGTAATTTTAAATTTTTTAGAACATCTTAGCATATGAAATTTCATGATTCTTTGGACGTATTAGTAATTTATAACTATAGAATCTTTTAGCATAATTTTGTCATATTTTCGCACGATTAAATCGGCATTTTGATTTTCTTGATTGAATTTTGGTTTTCTTGAATTGAATTTTTATTTCGTTTGAAGAAGAAGAGGAACAAGAATTTCAGAAAAATCTTATTGATTAAGAAGAAAATAATTTTTGATTGAAAAAGGGATGATCTTGATTACAGGAGAAAAAATAGATGATCTTGATTGGGAAGAAAAAGAAAAAAAAATAAGATGATCTTGATTAGATCTTGGTAGGTCAAATTAAATTAAGCATTTTCTCTTTAGATGGCTCTGATACCATGTAAGTAATTAGAGATTGGAAATGAGTTGAATTTCATTGCTTGAATAATAAGTACCGGGGAGGTCTCTGTTGTTTGATTACGGCCTATAAGGGGGTTAAGGCCTAATTTCGTGCAGAAGTATGAATTTGACTTTAAGGTTATTACGACTTTTAGGTTTTTCACTTTTAAATGGATGGTTTGTACTAATTAGATAATTAAAGAAATGATAAATAAAGAAAAGTATACAAAGATACCGAACACTAGTTCTATTGACGAAATTCGACAAGATGGTTGTGTTAGCCTTAACCACCTGTTATCACTAACAGCTCTTACTGCGTTCACGAGCCCATTCTCTCCGGGTATGTTTTTCGGCTCCTTGATTCACTAATCCAAATAACGTTTTACAAGACTCAACTCCATGATAGTATTACAAACTCGTAGCGATTCGTCGAGGCTAAACAGCCCGATCTCTTTCAATCAAACAACCCAACAACAAATAAATACACATTCACTCAAGTCTCTTTAATCTCACAAAAATTATTGAGTAATTTTAGTAGCACACTAAAGAGAGTTTTCTTATTGATTTTGCTCAAAAATCGGTTAATAAAACAAATTGGGGGCTGCGCTTTTAAAGAGGAAGGAGCAACCCCTCATATTTGGAAACTCTACGAGTTCCGTTCGAACGAAATATAAAAAAGGAAGCAAAATTAATGCAGGATTTGATGTAACGGCTAGTGCAGTTGAAACTCCGGTCGAACGGAACTCATATTCCGGTCGAACAGAACAAGATGCAGGGAGTTAGGGTTTGCCTTGGAGCGCAACTTTCAGGGGGTTCTGTCAGGGTTTGCGTTGGGAAGGAACCAGAGTTCCGCTCCAACGGAACTGCAGCCAAAAATGGATAATAGGAAATTCTCTTTAGTGAAATACCCAAAGACGTTACACATATGGTTACATAGTAACTACGTACATATGATTAGATGAGCAAAGACTCCTTTTTGAAAGGATGGACTATATATACCCAAAAGGCTCTCAGATTTCGTACTATGCCATTCATAATTCTCATTCCATTTTGTTAGACAAAAAGAGCGAGAAAGAGAAAAGAGAGAAAATTCCGAATTTCTATTTGGAATTTTCTGTGATACAAAACGTAAAGAACGGAGACTAGCATATCTTTTCTTCATCCGTTTAAAGGGGTTGTTCCGTGTGGATACCGATAGAGGACGAAACGATTCGTGACGTCTTATTGATTCGGTTGAATTTGTGAAAGTCATTTTGGAGAATCGATTTGATTGAGAATCGAATTGGTTGTGAGTCATTTTGGTTGGAGAAGTGATTGGAAGTGATTTTAAACGAACGGGTGTGTGTGGTGAAAATCGGTAATCGTTACCGGTTTGTGCAAAAGGAGAAGAAAGACTCTACCGCTTCAAGTTCGAGATCGTATCAATTCTCGATCCGATAGGTATGAACATTAAGTTCTTATTTTTTTCTTTGACTTAATCGTATTTCACTGATCCGTTTCTTTTGGTTTTCTTGAATTTCTTGAATTCTTGAATGTCTTGAATCTTGAATCTATTTTTGCTGCGTCAAGACCGCTCAAGAAAATCCAACAGTGGTATCAGAGCTAAGTGATTTATGATTAAGTTAAGATGTTAAAACTAATTTCGATTTGATGTTAAGGCATTATTTTTCAAAGTGTTGAATGTTCTTAACGAAAGGGTACGATTCGAAACGGTGCATGAGATGCATCAGTTTCATGAAGAGATGCTTGAGATGTATCAATTTTATGAAAGGGTTCGAATTCATGAAAGGGTGCGACTTGATGAAAAAGGTGCATATGATGCATCATATTTATGGAAAGTTACAATTTCATGAAAGGATGCGACTTGATGAAAGGGTGCATGTGATGCATCATATTCATGGAAAGTTGCAATTTCATGAAAGGGTGCAATTTAATGAAAGGATGCATAAGATGTATTCATGAAAGGGTGTGTAAGGTTTTTCATAAAGGGATGCAAATGATGTGTCAAATCATTCAAAAGGTGCGAAATGGTGTATATGATACATCAAGTAAAATTCAAAAGGATGTATTCCACACATCAAAATTTTAATGAAATTTAATGTTAAGGACCCACTTCCCCCGAACTCTAATCTATACGGATAGATAATTTTAATTAATCCCAAATTTAGAATGAGTAACGCCTTATACATAATTCGTAAATTGGTTAAAAGTTTATATTTTGAATATAGCATGGCCGATTAGATATGTGATGAATGAATGTGTTTGTAATGATGTGTGTGATGTATACCTGTATATAATGACGGGCATGGTTTCGTTCGTTTCTATAATTATTTGTATGTAACAACGACCTCACAATCCTCGTGGAGATGAAGGAAGGGCACCATCCACCATACGTTCCTCATGGAGATGAAGGAGTCCACCATCCACTTCACATTCTTCATGGAGATGAAGGAGTTCATCATCATTGCCTTGTGTGATTGTTTATATCCTAGGAAATGATCTTAATATTTGGCTCATTTCGATCATTTAGGCCATGCTATATGGGTTTATATTTATTTTAATGATGTGATGTGATGCCATCGTCAAAAGACTTAATAAAATAATATAAAGTGAAAGCCAAGTTAAACATTATTATCCCTCAAGTTAATATTAAGTCAAAAAATGCTCCCCAAGTGTCTACACTTATCATTCCTTCGATCATCCTAACTCGGATTTGCCTAAGCAACGGAGTTTAGTTTAATCTTAGGAGGGTAAGAGGTGGGAAATGGTGATTCCCGATAGTGGACATGGTTGGACTTAAAAGATCTATCAAGTCGGACTTGGGCTCGAGGCATCAAATAGGATAAATACGCCGAGCATGTGATGCTGATCCTATGATTTGTTCAAGAGTTGTATAAGATACAATTGGAAGGGTTCCTACCTAAATAATTAAGTTCTAGGCGATGAGCTCAAGCTCACTTAGGACTTAATGAAATATGGATCTTGAGCCACTATGAAATTTCAAGTTTGAAATTTCCGAATTAATAATTTGAGGGTTATTGATTTCAATAAAAATAGTGGGAGCTAATATTTAAATATGTCGCACAAGATACAAATTGTTAACATCAACCTGCATTCCTATTTTCTGTAGAAAATGGCAACAAGTAACAATTCAAACATGAACCTGCGATCCGTCCTTGAGAAGGACAAATTGAATGGGAAAAACTTCCTCCATTGGTATCGAAACTTGAGAATTGTTCTCAAGCAAGAAAAGAAGGCTATGTCCTTGAAGAGGTCATTCCTGAGGTACCCGCTTCCACGGCTACCAAGCAAGTAAAAGATGCTTATGCGAAGCATCTTAGTGACTTAATCGATGTGACATATCTCATGTTAGCCACTATGGATGCCGAGCTTCAAAAATTGTTTGAAGATAAATAGGTATTAGACATATTGGCTGCTCTTAAGGAAATGTTCCCAGAGCAAGCTAGAAATGAAAGATACAATGCGCATTGCGCTCTATTTAGTTGTATGATACAACCCAACTCCTCGGTGAGTGCTCACATTCTGAAAATAAAAGGGTACATCGATCAACTTGAAAAACTAGGCACAAAAGTTGGGGATGAGATGGCCAAGGATTTGATTCTTAGGTCATTACCTCCCAACTTCAAGCCATTTGTCCAAAATTTCAACATGCATAACATGAGCAAGACCATCACCAAGCTGCATGGTATGCTTAAGAATTTCGAGGCGACCATGAAGGCAAATGTTGCCGGAGAGGTCCTCGTCATTCTGAAAGGGAAGGGGTAGAATAGGAAGTTCAAGGGCAAGCCTAAAGGCAAAGGTAGGGGCAAGGAGTTGCTCGCACCTAAGGGCAAGAAACTCAAAGATGTCACTTGCGACTTTTGCGACAAGCTTGGACATTACAAGAGGAGCTGCCCGGCTTACCTCGAGGATCTAAGGAAGAGGAAGGATAGTGAGACTACCACTTCAGGTATACATGTTATAGAAATTAATCTTTCTACTTCCTCATCTTGGGTTTTAGATACCGGATGCGGTACTCACATTTGTAATAATGTGCAGGGGCTGCAAAGGAGTAGAAGATTAGAGAAGGGTGAAATTGACCTACGTGTCGGAAATGGAGAAAGAATTGCTGCATTGGCCGTAGGAACTTATGTTTTGTCTTTACCTTCTGGACTTGTAATAAATTTAAGTAATTGTTACTATGTACCTGCTGTGAACAGAAATATTGTGTCCGTATCGAGATTGGTTATGGATTGTTTTAAGTTTATTATTGAGAATAATAACTTTTCCTTAAGTAAACAAAATCTTTTCTATGTGAGTGGTCAATTAGAACATGGTTTTTATTTTTTAAATATTGATCATGATCATTACAAGTCTATCTATAGCATTAATACTAAGAGGTTTAAATCGAATGATCTGAATCCCACATACTTCTGGCATTGTCGTCTAGGATATATAAATGAGAAACGCATTTCGAAACTTTATCAACATGGATTATTAGACTCTTTTGATTTGGAATCATTTGAGACATGCGAGTCTTGTTTATTAGGTAAGATGACGAAAGCTCCTTTCATTAAGAAAGGTGAGAGGGTTGGTGAGTTATTGGAACTTATACATACAGATATATGCGGTCCAATGTGTACACCGGCTATAGGTGGTTTTAAATACATCACTACTTTCACTGATGATTTAAGTAGATATGGGTATGTCTACTTAATGAAGCATAAGTCTGAATCTTTTGAATTGTTCAAAATTTTTAAGAATGAAGTAGAAAACCAGCTAGGTAAGAAGATTAAAACACTTTGATCGGATCGAGGCGGCGAATATCTAAGCCTAGAGTTTGACGATTATCTGAAAGAGTGTGGAATAGTTTCACAACTCACTTCTCCTGGAACACCTCAATGGAATGGTGTATCAGAAAAGAGAAACCGAACATTATTAGATATGGTTCGTTCTATGATGAGTCAAACGGATCTTCCTATATCTTTTTTGAGTTATGCCATTGAATCTGCCGCGTTCATTCCTAATAGAATACCATCAAAAGCTGTTCAAAAGACTTCATATGAGATATGGACTGGGAAAAGTTCCACATTGTCTTTTCTAAAGATTTGGGGTTGCGAAGCTTATGTTAAGCGTCAGATTTCTGGCAAGTTAACACCAAAATCTGACAAATGCTTATTTGTGGGATATCTTAAAGAAACAAGAGGATATTACTTTTACAACCCATCAGAGCACAAAGTGTCTGTTGCTCGAAATGACCACTTTTTGGAAAGGGAGTTTATTTCCAAAGGAAATAGTGGGAGTAAAGTAAATCTTGAAGAAGTTCAAGAACCACATGAAAGAAATGAACAGTCGATGGAAGAGCCACTACAATCTTCAAGAGTTGAAGAGCCCATTGTTGAAACTTAGAGCTTCTGACGATTAGAGGTCTAGCCTAATCCGGTTATTCTGATGATTCATAGTTCGACGTGGATACGAGTAGAGGTCTTCTTTTTCGAAGACTAGCTAGCGATTAGTTTCATTTACCCTAGGAGAAGCAAGGAGTTCGTTCACTTTGAGCTTTAGGAGCACGAAGGAGAAGGTTGCAAGCCACAATTATTCAGACCAACATCCGTTCTCCGTCTGGATCAGGAAGATCCGAGGTATAAATTTTATTAGATAATCTCGTACTTTTATTCTCTTAACGATTATCCTTGGGCGGGTTGAATACATAGGTTCCACTACGCATGTAACGTATATGGCTATGGATTCTCCAACAGTGGCATCAGAGCATTCGTTATGGAAATAATCGTTGATTATATATAAAATTTAGTAAATTCAAGTATAATAAATTTTAGGGTTTTGAAAATATTATTTCAAAACGTCACAGAAATAGTTTCTAGGAATATAATATTGGTTATTATGATTTCCTAGAGTTTCAAAATCTGTTTTGGAAACGGAACTAAAATTAAAGGACATAGAAAATTCAACGTTATTCCTTCCCAAATGGAATAGATCCATTTAGAATGGAATATGCTGAAATTTCGCCATAATTATCCAGTGCCATTCCATTGAGAATGGAATGGTTCTGTTCCCAACGGAATAAGGCTGAATTTTGCAGAAACCCTAATTTTTGTTATACAAGGAACTTAATATATAAATATGGTATGAGCCTTAGATCTGTGATTGTTTTGTGATATAATCTTGTATGTGAATGCTTATAATTTTATTTAATATCTATGGCAACCAGTGAATTGTCCAAAGTTGTAATTATGGCAACCTGTGAGTTGTCCAAATTTGTAAATTACTCTTTCTAACAATATGATAGTTGTTAGGAAAGATAATATATCAAGACTACGAGCCAAAGATCTTGGCGCAATCCTCAGAAGATGGCATTGGATCTTTGCACACGCAACGAAGGGTTTGTTGAAGATGATTGCTACAATCTAGAGATAGATCTAGAAATAGGAATCTCATGATCGCTCGTGATGAATAGGCTCATACTATATTTAACTTGTTTCAGTGATGTTTATATTTATAAATCTATAACAAAATCCTTCAGAATATTAAGTAAAGAAGTGCCTTCATGTCACTAAACACCTCGTTATTATGATAATTTTCCACATGGGTCATGCCAAAATTGAGTGTGTGGAAAACTAATCTTTAGAGGAGGGTACGCGGAAAATGGCGTCCAACATGGGTCATGCCAAAGCTGAGTATGTTGGATTCTATTTCGCCGATACTCATACATAGTTAAACTTAATTGAGCAAGCAAATCGGATTTGGGCTCAGGGCAAAAGATGGGATTATACACCGGGCATATGATGCTTATTCCATAAAAGGCAAGAGTTGTATATGATATAATTGGAAGTGTTCCTAACAAAATGGTTGAGTATTGAGGGTTGCGCCAAAGCGCACTTAATACTCAATGAAATATGGATCTTTACTCACTATGAAACTTCACTCAGTTGAATGTTTCCGAATCAATACTACTAAATGTGTTTGATTTGAAGAAAATAGTGGGAGTATAATATATGAATCAAAATTCGGATAACTCTAATTTTAAATAACAAACTTTACATTGCATACTAAACTTGTGGAATGTGTTCAAAATTTACGGACTTGCGATCTATTCTTGAGAAAGATAAGCTCGAAAGCACAAACTTCCCTGAATGGTTCAGGACTCTGAGAATTGTTCTTAAGAGTGAAGGAAAGTTTTATGTCCTTGAGACACTCATCCCAAATCTACCGCCTTCAACTGCTACTGGAATCGATCGAGACACTTATCAGAAGTGTATTGATGATTTTGATGAAGTATCCAGGATGATGTTAGCAGGAATGAAACCTAAGCTTCGGAAGCAGATAGGTTTTATGGATGCCTATAATATGATCAAGGCGCTTAAGAAAATATTCTGAAAGCAGGCTAGTATTCAGCGCTACAAGGTCACCAATTTATTAATCAATAGTAAGATGGCTCAGGGCTCATCTGTGGATACTCATATGTTCAAGATGAGAAGCCACATTGATTACTCATAGAGACTTGGTTCGCCTATTCCAAGAGAATTCACGGTTGACATGATTCATGGATCGCTTCCTCCGAGCTTTGATTTGTTCATTACTGAATATCATAAGCATCGGATGGAGATGTTCTCAGGATTGAAAGAGAAAGAGAGTTGAATAGACAAGCTGCATGGGAGAGCTGGATCAAGAGTGAAGGCAAAGTGTTGCCTAAACTTGAGGAATCTGAAGAAATGATTGCATGTTCTATGCGTGATCACTGGAGAGGAGGATGTAAGTATGTCAGGAAGAAGAATCAATAGCTGTCATTTCAGGTATTTCTCTTCCTAATTCTCTACTTGGATATTGGATATCGGATATCTATTGTAGTTCTCACATTTTGAATGTGCAGGATATTACTCAGAAGTAGAATATTAGCTAGAAGAGAAATCAATCTACGAGTGGGGGAAAGAAGCAATAGTTGCTACATTTGCTCTAGGATTTTATTCACATAGCCACTTTGGGCTTGTAATGAAATAATTGTTATTTTTATTAGCGTTAAAATGGTTGTAAAATTTATTATTTGGAATTATAAAAAATTTCTATCTATTATGAATTGTTTACTAAGAAAATAACCATTATATGCAAAATAATCAGTCCACTAATTCCATGACATATACTTCTAGCAATGTCATCTAAGTTACGGAATGAAAATCGCATTTCTAAACTCCACCATATGTGGAACGATAGACTCATTGGATCTAGGATCAAATGAGACGTGCGAATTTTAATTATGGAACAAGATGACAAGAATAGGCAAAAATCACAAAGTTGATGGATTAGTTTGTTGAGGCTCATGGATATAGATGCACGAGAGACAACAAGCAAGCCAACTAGAAATAGGAATATCAATATTTCATCTTAAAGTGTTTTAAGTAAAAGGTTTACTTAATGAAACAAAAAATATTTGAAATGTTCAAAGCATTTAAGAATGAAATCCGATATTGCCTTGACAAGATAATAAGAGCGCTTCGATCTGATCGAGTTCGCAAATATTTGAGTCAATAGTTTGATGATCATCTCAGAAATTGTGAAAAGGGTTTCACAATCAACTCTATATGGAACATCTCACGATGTGTTCATAAAAGAGAAGATGAACCTTATTGGATAAGATTCAATTTATGATAAGTCAAGCAGATCCTCCGAAATCCTCATAGTTTTTACTCTTGAACATAGTAAACACTGAATAATGTAAAGGTTCAAAAAGACACCATATATGATATGGATTGGGATAGTCCCAAGTTATTTTTAAAGGTTGAAGTACGACTTATAAAAAGACACCATATATGATATGGGTTGAAGTAAGACACCATATATGACGGTGCCAACACAACAATCTTATAAATATTCTTGGAATATCAATTTGATATTATTTTACATCCATTATGAGTTCAAATTATTTGCTACTCATAATTCGGACTTCTTTAAAAGGGATCTCATCTCCTGAAGAAGCAGTGGGAGTGTAATACATCTGAAAGGTTCGATATCCACATACTAGCGATGAACCTTTAATGAGGCTATCAAGTAGTTGACAAAGCTGTAATTGAAACATAAGGTCCTCTTCACAGACTTGGTAGACATTAGACTGAGAGATATGATCTCTCATAAAATGTGCTCATAGAGGGTGAGTCGATTTTCTGCCAAGAAGACTGTGAAAAGTCAATATTCTCAAAATGGTTGGACCATGAGAACTGAGATGAAATCCATGTACAAGCAGTCAAGTTTTGAACTTGTTTCGAGTATCCAATGGCCTGATGACCATTGCATAAAGTACATGGATAATCTAAAAATAACAAAGAAAGTAGCTATAGTATGGGCTATAGTAAAAGACTTTCTCACTTGTGGCTATTATGAATTCTAACTTCCATAGCACAATGCGATTGTGAATAATGGAACAAGAATATAACACTCACGTTCCTTTACAGGAACTTTACTGTGGATGTATCTTCGATACATAGCAAGAGTTTTATGATCCCAATAATTCTGGAAAGGTTACATGCTTCAAAATCCATTCATAGGTAAAGGCAAGCATCTCAAGATAAATTTATTTGACAAAGTAAATTGTAGAATTTGGCTTTATCGAAATAGATATGACGACCTTAATTTCAAGAAATTCAATGGGAGTATAACAGTCTTCCTGCATTACAGCAACTCACACCATCCTAATAGTTATGAGTTAAAGTCTATATAGACTTATAGTTGTACATTGGTGAAATATTGAAAGAATTCAATACGCAAGAAATGTTCTTCCTTATGGTGTTCATATGTATGATGAAAGACATATGAATGAGATTCTATACCCATGAAAGAAAGAGTTCTTGCTTATGGCATTCACTTGAACAATACAAGGATATATGAATTAGATTCAATACCTTCGACCATATATTGAATATTCAATATGCAAGAAAGAGTTCTTGCCTATGGCATTCACTTGAACAATACAACGATATATGAATTAGATTCAATACCTTCGACCATATATTGAATATTCAATATGCAAGAAAGTGTTCTTGATTATGGCATTAATATGAACGATGAAAGACAAGTGAATTGGATTCTATACTTTCAACAATATATTGAAAGAAGTTCAACATGTAAGAAAGACTTCTTACTTATGATGTGCATAAGATGAAGACATATGAATTGGATTCTATGCTTATCATTCATTTATTGAAAGAATTTAATATATAAGAAAGAGTTCTTGGTAATGAATAAGAATCTTCAGCCATACAATGTACGGCATAAAGTTAGTGCAATATGCTTGTAGCATAAAAGAGCACATGATAGTCATTAGATGACTATAGTAAATATTCCTAAGTCCTTATGAAGAACTAAGGAATTATACTGACTGGTAGGCGTACTTTATATAGATATTTACCCGTTATCTTGTATCTTATTTTATGCACTTTATTTAGTATTTCTAGAAGTTTATTTATGTTTTTATCCAAAATCCAAGTTACAGACAAGATCATATGTGATTGTAGGAATTATGGCAAAAAGGCCAAGAAAGGACGCAAAAGAGGCGCAAGGAAGCTAACGAGCGATTGGAGCAGTTATCGCATCGTGGTCCCACCCGCGGGTGCGGTAACACTTGACTCGTCAGTACGGATCACGAGCAATCGCTACTTGAGAGGAGTGGCTGGAATCAAGGAGGAGCAGATCGGGAAAGGAGCAATCAAGGATCAATCAACATTAATGGTGAGAAGATCTGCGAGGATATTCGAGAGATGCTACTTGCCATCTGGACATACTGGAAACCCTAGGCCTCTCCCCTATAAAAGGCCCTTAGACGGGGCGGCAGAAAGAGGGGGACCAATTTGACAGATCAATTTAGAGAGAGAAAAGAGAGAATAGTCTCCTTAGTTGCGCGTGATGACAGTCTGCAACTACGGACTTAGTTTTAGAGAGAGAGAAAGAGAGAGAGTTCAATTCTGATCCTCATGTATCTTAGTTTTGGTTATTGTATCTTGTACTGTAACTAACTCCGCCCCCTAGGGCGCGGTGTTAGTAGTCTTATCAATTTAGTATTACAATAAGGTTGCAAGTCAGAATCGTTCAGAGCTACATCCATTCTTCATGTCGCGGATCAGGAAGATCCGAGGTATAAATTTTATTAGATAATCTCGTACTTTTATTCCCTTAATGATGATCCTAGGTCGGGTTGAATCCATTGATTCCGCCGTGCATGTAACGTACATGGCTATGGATTTCCCAACAAAATTCTCTCAAATTTCTTCTGTGGCTATCCAGTCTTCTGGACTTGGGATCCCCTCTTCATTCATGTAATCAACAAGGAGTTTTGTGTCAGACATAAAATTGCATTCAGCCAGTTCCTTTATAAGAGTTGGTTACATAGCCAAGGATAATGCGTTGGCTTCTGCATGAAGAGGACATGGGGATTGATTACCACTACCAGCAAAATGGATCAGGGTACCTTGTGAAATAATATATAAGCCCAGCCACCTTTGTTATTGGCCCAAGAACCATCAATGTAACAAACATTATCATGGATCTGATCAACCATAATACTCAATTGGGCTTATTGGGGCATAAAAACTTGCAATCTGGTCTGGAGGTTCAGGTTATTCTCAAAGGCTATAATTTTGTTAGGGTTGGGTCCGGTTTTCTGAAAAACTCGTTCATTTCTCCCTTTCTACAAACTCCTCATAATATTTAACGCTCGGTAAAAATCATCTCACCCTAATTTCTCCATCAACCCCTTTAGAAATCCAGCCTCATTGACCCCTAAAGACTCCACCCTAATGACCAAATTGGAGCCAAACCACACAGTTCTTGCCAAGGGGCATTCCTTGACACTGTGAATATGATCTTCAAAATCATAACCACAGTTATGGTAGACAGGTTCAATTTCACTGATTGTAGCTGATGGCTTGGCCCTTGTAGGTAGAGCATAAGCTAATAGCCTCCAGAGGAAAACTTGTACTTTTGGTATCAATTTCTTACACCCCCAAATGATCCCCCACAATTCTTTATCTTCTACAGTTTCATTTGCAATCCCTTTCATCCTGATATGATTGTAAGAAGCCTTGACAGTAAGTTTCCCATTTGTTGCCGGAAGCCAAATTAGCGTATCATCCAAATCAGCTAGGTTGGGTTTTAGAGGGTCAAGGTCACCAATTTGAAAGGCTGGAGGGTAACCAAGGAGAGGGATTATCTATCCCATGAATTTGATTGGTTATCAAATAATTCATGCACCCTCAGATTAGACATTACACTATTCGGAGGAATTTGATCCCAATTAACATACCAAGGCTCTCCAAGAGCTTTGCATTTCCTTTCATTGTAAATACACCCTTTCACGTCAGGCTTTATGAATAGCTTAAGCCTATTTATGTTACGCCAGAAAGGTGAAGCCTGAGATCCTGGTTGATGTAACCAGAAAGATTTTCCCCTTATATATTTACTTTAACCAGAAAGCCTGAGCTTTACATATATTAATATCACTTATCAGTTATCATCCATTACAGATTTGATTTACTTTAACAATCCACCAACAAATATAATTAAATATCAGTGACTTAAATATAAAAAATATCATTAACTTTAACACTGTAATTCAAACTATTTAATTAACAAAGTAATTACATCTTATTACAAACATCAATTTCACAATGTAATTACAACCTTTATCCATCTCCAATGCAGCCGGTAATGTCAAAAATTCAAAAATTATAAGAAAAACAAAAAAAAAAAAGCTCGAGTTGAAAATTTAATTGCAACTCCAAAATATTAGATAAATACTTTAATTATCCAATAACATAACATAAGTTATTCTCCAGTATTGCTAAAAATGGACCGGATAGTTGAAACAGAAAAAAACGCACCCAGACCATTTCGTGTCCGGTCCAGTTATAAGATCGAAAATGTACTAAACTCGCATCAATCTGAATGAACTGTCTGGTTTTATAAATGACTGAATAATAGACCGGTATTTAAA
This sequence comes from Juncus effusus, assembly GCA_027726005.1. Lineage (NCBI taxonomy): Eukaryota > Viridiplantae > Streptophyta > Magnoliopsida > Poales > Juncaceae > Juncus > Juncus effusus. The sequence continues at coordinate 8,264,662 of CM050905.1, read as the reverse complement.
CCTGATGTTTTGCTGAAGAATTTCATTCCCGTATCTGCCTTCGTTTCTTCCTTCATTGGCTTCATTTCTCTCTCTCTCTCTCTCTCTCTCTCTCTCTCTCTCTCTCTCTCCATTTGATTGTTTCGTCTCCAGAGATCATCTCCTCTTTCGAACCCAATTGGAAAGAATCAGAATTTAAATTTACTTAAATATAATAGAGTAGAGACAGATGAGATTATATATATATGTATATTCATATCAAATATATAAGTGAAATATCCAAAAACGGATATCATTCGGATTATAATTATCCGGATATGGAAATTATCCATACCTGTTCGGATATTATTAGCCAAATTCATTATCGTATCCGTATCTAGCCAGATATGAATATTATTTTTGAATACGGATATTTTGCCGATGCAAATACAGGCCGGTTAGATATAATCCAACCCAGTTTCATCCTAATATGTATACAAGTCATAAAACATACACATATGTGTCACTTTCTAGTGCATACACATATATATAGACACATTTACGTACACATACACAGACATTTAATTACAGTCCACACACATACATACATATATGTGTTCCAACACACACATAGATATATACAAAGACAGACACACACATATGTATGTATGTGTGTGGACTGTAATTAAATATATACAAAGACAGACACACATGCTTCAGGCACGGGCCGTGCTTGAAGTCCCCTCCCTGAAAGAGCTTTCAGGCACGGCCCGTGCCAAAAAGCCAAAGTTTCTGGGACGGTACATACCCGTGCCTGATAGGCACAGTGAAACCGTGCCTGAAAAAGCATCTGGCACAGACCGTACCTGAAAGTGGTATCTGCAACCACACCGTCAGGCACAAACTTTCAGGCACGGGATACCGTGCCAGAAGCTATCATGCAAGGTTTTTAGGACTTTCTGGCACAATTTACCACCGTGCCTGATACCTATTTTTCCAGTAGTGTAGAGATGACTTGGAATTTATTTATGAGAAATTATTCTCAGTGCCCACACTTTGCAGCGCCAAGCCCAATGACAACACGGCCCAGTTAATGCGTGGGATTAATTTAAGGCAGCGACGCAAGTTAAGCACGTCCAGGCTCAATTAATTCACGCTCTGCTCTGCTGCACTCAGATATGGTCTTTGTAGTTAATATTATTCTTTTTAGTTTGATTAATATACATTTTTGGATTGCGTTGGATTGGTATATTTTTTTATTGTGTTGGATTGATATACATTTTTAGTTGTATTGTTATGACTTTTATGTATTGAATATGCCTTTTGTATTTATGTCGGATTGATATGTCTTTTAGTTGTGTTTATATGACTTTTTAGTTACTAAGTATGTATTTCAGTTGTATTGATATAACTTCTTAGTTACTGATTATATATTTTTAGTGGATTGTTATACCTTTTCTACTGTGTTGGATTGATATGCCTTTTTAGTGGAATGTTATGTTTTTGTATTGTGCTGGATTCATATGTCTTTTAGTTGTGTTAATATTACTTTTTAGTTATGGCGTATATCTTTTAGCGAAATGTTATACCTTTTTATATTTTATGTTGGATTCATATATATTTTAGTTGTGTTAATATGTCTTTTAGTTACTGCGTATATCTTTTAGTTGAATGTTATATCTTTTATATTTATGTTGGATTCATATGTCTTTTAGTTATGTTAATATGTCTTTTCAGTTACTGCGTATATTTTTTAGTGCAATGTTATACCTTTTTTGTATTGTGGATTGTAAAATAAAGAAAAAAAATAGAAGCAATGAGTGGCGTCGGGGTCTGATGCGCCGCTGGAACAAGTTAGGACGTCACTACAACAAAATCAAGTATCAGGCACGGGGTGTTTTTTCAAGCACGGTATAATGCCTGATACTTGGAGAATTAGGCACTGGTTGTGCCAGATAGTTCCAACTCTAGCAGATAGTTGACCGTCAGGCACGGCCCGTTGCTCTTACCTAAAACACTGTACCTGATACTTAAGCATCAGGTACGATTTTTTTGCAACAAACACGGACCGTTTATGTTAGTTAATGTGAGCCGCCGCCCTGGGAAAATTTTGATGAAAATTTGAAATTATCATTGACCGTCCACCATCAGGCACGGGCCCACGAAAATAAATAAAAAACAATTTAATTTAATTATTAGGTACGGCCTGTTGGAGATAGTCATGTCAGACACGGTACTGGTTCAGCGAGAGGCCGTGCCATTTGTCTTCTTCTGGCACAGCCCGTGTCTGAGTCTCTTGTCTAGCACGGACCGTGCCAGAAGCTGTTTCACTTTATATTTTTGTCCAGAACCTAATCTCCTCTCTCCCTGACAGTCTCTCTTGAAATAAAACAAAAAAGAAAGAAAAAAAAATGAAAAGAAAAGAAAAGAGGAGAAACGAAGAACGGATCTCCGCCCAAACCACCGGCGCTTCCCAAACTCCTCCTTCTCCGCTGCTCCGGCGCCGTCCAAGCTCCGCCTCCTCCTTCCAAAGCCCCCTCCGCACAAACTTCCCTCCGCCCAAACCACCTCTCCGCCCTACTCTCCTCTCTCGTCTCCTCCGCCCAAACCACCTCCCGCCAAGGCATGAGCCGCCAGGAGATCTTTGTCCGCTGCGTCAGATCCGTCCGCCCTCCCTCTCCCCTTTCCCGTCGCGACAGATCTGACATGAGCGGCCAGGATCTTCACTTCATCGCCGGTCTTCGCCGCCGCCGACGCCTCTACAGACCCCCTGAGTACCACATCCTTCATGGCCGTCCATTTCTAGGGTTTCGCAAGGTATGTAGGAATCTAAGGTTTGGGGTTTTATTCCATTTTGTCACTTGGTTAATGGAATTTGCTATTGAGGGTCTGAACCGAGTTGAGGACTGAGGGGGTGTCGGAATGAAAGATCGGCCCCCTCTCTCCATCTCTCTGTCACACACACACAATCTGATTCTCTCTCAATTGCTTATTGGTTTTTTTGATGATTTTTTTTATTTTTATTTTTGATGATTTTAATGGTTTTATTTGAATCGATTGTTGAGTTTTTTTGTTTTCATAGGATAAAAGATTAGAATACAAAAACTGTTTGGAGTTTTATTTCGGTGCTATCAAATTCTTTGATGAAATTAACCAGATAGGTCTATTAAAATGTGTATTTTTCACCATATTAATATTTCAAAATAAAATAATATAAAAAATTTGCATTTAAACACTAACTGTTTTTTTTTCTTCTTTTTTTTTAATGTTTTTAAGCAAGGCGGATTTTACCAACAAGGGTAAACATACAGGTACTTAACAGAATTGTTTTATGAAAGTGCTATTGAGGAAATGTTGAGAGCATTGAGTTACTTTATTTTTTTTCACTGCTTATTTATTTATTTAATTATTTATTTATATTTTAGGACAAACAAGGGGCTAACTTAAAAGAGAGGCTTGATAAGAATACGAAAGAGAAATTAACTAATCAAGGTTGAAAAAGTTAGGGTTACAGTTAGATCGACGTGCTTTGGTTTGGGGAATAACTGTCGGAACCCTAAGCCGCGAGCCGCCCATTCCTTTTCTTGCCGAAACCCTAAGCATCCGCCATCGGCCAATGAAACCCTAAACCACCGCAAACAAGAACTGGAACGATCTCATTGCTGCCAGCCGCAAAAAGGTTTCTCTCTTCTTCCTCAAATCTCTCTCTCTCTCTTTGTATATACATGAATTTTTTGATTATTTTTTTATTTTTGGAATGTTGATTTGTGTGACACGTCAGCTCCACAATCTGTTTTGTCTCTTTGAATCTAAGTTCAGTTCAGTCATATTGGTCATTGTATTTTTTTATTTTTTTATTTTATTTATTTGAATAAATTTACGTATTAAAAATTATAGATGAGTTTAATTAAAAAAAAATATTTGTGTTATTTTGTTGTGCAGCTTGTTGTTTTAGCACAAGCAGGAAATGATATTACACTAGATCTCCTCTCAAATTCTGGTAAAATTCGAAATCTTGTTATTTTTATTTTTTATTTGAGTTTTTACCTATGGAATTTCTAAAATATGATTGATTATTATTTTGTTTTGTTTTATAGATCTGAGTAGTTTGAATCCACCAGTGATGGACGGTTTGGATTATAAGAGTGTGTTTGATTTTTTTTATGTTTTGTAGGGGTATGTGTGATATTTTGATATTTTGCATGGTAAACATGAAATTTCATATAACTACTTTTAATTTTTTCCTAATTTATTTTACATTTTACATTATTTATTAATTATTATTTTTTCATTTTGTAGGATCAAAAGGCATAATATATTACATTTAATGATTTTGAGGGGGATTAAGAAGAAGAAAGTGAAGGTTTAAGGTTATCGTTATTAGGGTTTATCGTTTATTATTTGGGGTTAGGGTTTATGCTTTTTAGGGTTTTAGGATTAACTTTTAGAATTAGGGTTTATGGTTAGAGATATTTGCAAGTGTTGTGGATAATTTAGATTTAGGATAATTGTTGTATCAAATATGGACTTTTATTATCTTTATCAATGTGTTTCGGATATAAATTGATGTCGTAATTGTGAATTTTGCGATATTTTATAATTTTTGCGATAAAATCAGCAATTTATAATTGCTGGAAAAAAAATTTAGATAAATCAACGAGGGCCTGTGCTTGATACCTGAATTATTTTAAAATATGTACAAGTATCAGGCATGGGCAGTGCCTGATACTCCTTCGCTGAAAATCATGTCACGCTCGGGCTGTGCTTGATGATCTTGTAAAATCTGAAATTTTATATATGTATCAGGCACCACCCGTGCCTGATACTCCTTCGTTGAAAGACCTGTCAGGTATGGCCGGTGCCAGAAAAGTTTTTATTTGGCACGTTAAAGGCCCGTGCCTGATATGAACAGTAGACCCGTGCCTGACGACGCCATCAACGTCGACACCTTCTGGCACGGCATATCAGGCACTGATTACCGTGCCTGAAACCTACAGGCACGGTTTTCTAGACTTTCAGGCACCATTTCTCACCGTGTCTGATACATAATTTTCCAGTAGTGGCGTGCGTGCGGGGGAAGCTTCGTGAAGACGTGTATCTGGGACGCGCTGTGCGAGGCCTGGCGATGCTGGCGCTCCAAAGTGTGGGCACTCTATATCCGAACCCTTTATTTATTTGTTGTTCTTATTCTTTTTATTTATTTTTTTTGTATTTTAGTATATTGAAAATTGGTAGTCGTCTTTGAATTTTCAAGAAAACTAGATGTGTGGAGAGGGAGAATAATTTTGAGTTTTCACTCTCTCTCTAATCTTCCGTTTCTGTCGTCTTAATAAAGTGTAGAATAATCAGCTAAGGGATCATAGCCTTGATAACCAGACTTAGAAGAAAGTCTTCTTCCGAAACTCTGTATGGAGAGCAAAAGAAAAGGGAGAAAAAAATAGGGTTTTCAAATATGGGGTGGAGGTAATCCTAGCGGCGCCTCCACCCCGCCCCACCCCTCGGCCTCCACACCCCCTCCCCTATCCCCGCTCCCTCCTCCCCTTGTCCCCTCTTTTCCCATTCCCAAACCCCAAAAGTTTCCATATCCCCCACCATTTTCTTCCCTTTTCTAATCTGATCGAGTTCAAATCAATGGTGGCGAGGAGGTCGCGGCTCTGATTGGTAGAAAGGACGACACTAGGGTTGCTCTGCAGTTTTGATGGAGTTCAAAACTGGCCGATGTCAGATCGGCTCCACTCGAGTTACTCTGCAGCTCGGCGGTGAGAGGACGCCGCAGATCTGATTGTGTTCAGATCGGAGGTGGAAAGGACGACGCAGCTCCCCACCTTTTCTCTTCCCCTTTCCATAACCTTACCAGATCTGATCGAGTTCAGATCGGGTGGAAGGGACGGCGCTGAACGGATCAGCGGCGACATTGAATGGCCGCCGTTCAAAAACCTTATGAAGCTAGGATTCACTCGCCGTTTCAGTTTCCTATGGCTCAGATAATGCCACGCCGTCGTCCTCTCGAACTATATCTGATTCATCGACAGCTTTCAACAACTTCCACAGCGGCTGCTGCTGCTGAGGTGGATGAGATGGAATCTCATTTGTTTGTCCCGTCTCTATCTTTGATCTTGCAGATAGATGTGCTATTTGTTTTGATTTTGATTTGTTCTGTTATGATTTGCTGGTTTAGGGTTTGGGGGAAAAAAAAAACATGATTGGTTAGAAGGTCTAAAGACTCCAATCTTCCCTGCCGTGCACGAAAGCATGGAAACCCTAGAAGAGAAATCATAGTGTATTGACTAAGGACAATGAAGGAAAGCTGCCCTATTGTCCGCCGCAGGAATGGTCCGCTAAGCCCTAGGTTTTTGGCGGTAGTGATCTGCTAAATTCTAGTTATGGTGAAAGTGCTCCGCAATTAGTCGAAAAGGCTCGATGGTGGCAATGGTCCGTAATTTAGGTTTTAGGGTTTAGGGTTTTAGAAATATTTTGAACTTAGTTATTTATTCAGTTCACGCTTATATGACTTACTTGTAACAACATACTTGTTTATTGCAATATAAACTTTGAATAGTTGCAACTTACAACTATTCCTTCAAAAAAATATATATATATATATATATTTGAGACATATTTGAGTGTAATATGAAATACAATATATTAAGTTTACTCAGGTAAATTTGTTAGACAAATAGTCCAAAAAAAATTGTTGCACAAACAATTTCTATGTCAAAAGTTGATCAAAATTTCTGACAGCAATCTAAAATACACACAACCAAATAAAAAACATAAGCAGTAAAAAAAAAAAAATCATGCCACACATACCCTAGCCTTAATGTGATTGTGTAATGTCAGAAATGTAGCATCCTTGTTATCTATATGAGGAAAGCCTTCTTCACAGCAGGTTTTAATGCCCATTTGTTTCTCATGTATTTAATACTCGAAGCATCCAAATTATAACCCATAATTTTACTCCAAATACAAATCCAAGATTTTGAGCCAATCAGAGACGGACAAACATTCTCAACTGAACTCACAGGACAAATCTACACATAATTTGATTCATTCCAAATTATAACCCATCATTTGACTCCGAATACACAGATCCAAGAGTTCATCAATTAACCCTATTTGAATTCACTTTGGTTCGAAGCTTCATGAGATGTCCCCGTTGGCTCCTTCGTCTTAACATTCTCAACTGATCCTAATTATAGAAAGATCCCTCTGTAAAATTAGATCAATAATACATTAACTAAAACTAGAATCTTGCACGTGCATTGCATGTGTTAATATATATAGAAATAAAATTAAAATATCATGATTCTTAAAAGATAATATATATGGGATAGTCCATATTTTGTAGCTTAATCAGATATAGATATTCTAACTATGCATATATATTAGGGGTGAAAACGGTTCGGATACGGTTTAGATCGGAGTAATATCATATCTGTATCCGTATTATTTTTCGGATCCAGATATGAATACGAATCCAGATCCGAATACGGATTCAGTTCGGATATTATCAGATAAAAATATGAATACAGATATCTATCAAATATCCAAATATAGATAGACTATGTCTTTTTTCAAGTTTATATTTCACTACTAACAACAAAAAATAATAAAATAATAATAAAATCAGAACAACATTCAAAATAGTACTAAATAAATTGATGGATTTGGATGAATATCCTTATTCATACTCAAAAATAACAAAATGGCTAAAATATTTTAAAAAATATCATTATATACATATATACTATATATTTTGTGTTGGGTAATTCATAGACTTGTACGATACATGCGCAGCGGAAAATAAGGACTCAACCCTCTCTAGGATCATCGATAAGGAAATAAAGTACGAGATTGCTATTTAAAAGTTTACCTCGGATTACACTAATCTGAGAGAGAGAAGCGGATGTAGGACTGAACGTTGCAACCTTCTCCTTCCTTACTTCTGAAGCTCGACTTCATGAGTCTCCTTGCTTCTCGTAGGGTTGAAGAATGATCACTCACAAGTTTTCAAGGTAGAAGACCTCTACTCGTATTCACGTGAATTTCAGACAGACGGAATAACCGGACTCCGTTAGAATAGTTAGAACAAAACTTCTCGAAAATAACCCTCACAAAACTTTCTCTCTCTTTGAGTATTACGACCGTCTCTAAGGCTTCTAATGTGTTTATAATAGAGGGGGCTGCCCCCTATTTATACTCGAGAGGAAGGTGAACGATTGTTCAGTTTTCTAAACAAAAATCCTAGGCAACGCACTGTCCTTTCGAACGGACCGTATAGTCCGTTCAAATATGGTCCATTCGAACGGAGCAGTATTTCCATATACAAAATATTTGGATGCTAAGTATTCAGCACATACCATGTATGGTCCGTTCGTGCTGAATTTACTCAATCAAACATCTTATGTTTGATCCGTTATTTCACCAATTTATAGATCACGTGTATAACTGTTTTGAGGTATTTTCTTTCCGAATGAATGAAGTTTATTGTGTGACCGTGTAAGTTTCATTTAACACTGGCAATTATCTTCTAAAGATCGTAAGTCATGAATGACCTCTAGACTGGCGTCATGACTACTCATGTTAAATGAAATGATCAACGATCATTTACCTATCTGAATATATGTTTACTTACTCCTTTTTCTCTACGATATATGTCTTGATCACAAGGCATGAAAATATGTCATCATTGAGTTTGAACAATATCTCTCTCCTGATCGAGAATTAGACTGAATAAATTCAAAATGATATTAACAACTCTTTGTTAATCCATTTTGAGCATGGCCATGCATTTACTTCAGTCATAGTTCATCGCGGGGCCCAGAGATATCTCCCTCATGACGAGGGTAACAAATCTCTATCTTGGTCACTCACATCCTCGTCATAATTCAGTGTATACCCAATGATTGTTGTTCTCGGTTTGATTAAAACTATTCCGTAATTACTAATCTTGTTTGAGTTTCATGAATAAAAGAATCAAGACAATACGTGTGAAGACCTAATCAAAAGGAATATTCCTCAATCTCTTTAGAAAACCTAGAAGACCACAAAACTTGTCGAAGTGATGGAGCTTCTGTTGAGTGTTTTTCTAGTTAGTTACTTTAATTTTTAAAAGTATTTAATTGGTCGCTACGAAGAGAGTTTTGCAATCATTTTTACTGTCTGATCCGTTCAAACAGGTTCCGAATCCGTTAGAACGGATTGAACAATTTTTCCCATCATTTGTGAAAGAGCTAATCCGTTCGAACGGATAGCTTCATCTGTTCGAACGGATGTTGGATATTTTAGCCGTTGTGTTGGAATCTCACATTTTTTTCTTGCCTTTTATACTTTATCCGTTCGAACGGAAGGTTCATCCATTCGAACAGATCTCTAGGTAATTTCCTTATTTGTTCGGTCTCTCCTTCTCTCTTTACAAAGGGGCCGACCCTAGCTCATTTTTAAGGCTAATTTGAAGAGAAAAACTTGAAAACTCTCTTTCTAGGCATTGATAAAATTAGTCTAAATTACTTGTGGGATAAGGGAGAATTTTAGTGAGTGTTTGGTTGTCGTTGATTGAGATCTAAAGATATCCATTGTAAGTTTTGTTTCACCGATTCGCTACGGGTTATTGTAAGGCGATTGGTGATTCGTGGTCTTGCAAAAGAAAATATTATTTGGAATAGTGGAATCAAGGAGCCGAAAGACATACCCGGAGAGTAGGGGCTCGTGAACGCAGCAAGGGTTGCTAGCGAGAATGGATGGTTAAGGCTAAATGCAATCACCTTCCCGAACTTTGTCAACAATTCTTGGTGTTCGGTATTCTCGTTATTTCAATTATATTTATTTACTTATTATTATTTGAATTAATACAATCATCCACTAAAAGTGAAATAACTTAAGAGTCACAAAACTCTAAGAAAAAATCCAACTTCCGCACGAAATTAAGCCTATTCACCCCCTTATTGGCCACAATCGATCAACAATGATAACCCTAATGGTCATCCCGTTAAGGATGGCGTAGGATTATATCAAAGTATACAGTTTCACATACATGAATCTATGGTGACATCAGGTCGTAGGAACAAACACAATATTCATATGAAAATCATTAATGACATGTAGCTTGTATATACTTATAGTGTTGTCAGTTCTGTACGTGGTCTCTAATACATACCTATATTTTAGACTTGACATATGTGTCCATGATCACCAGAACATGATCATCCAGTATGTTAATATACTAGTATGGATATGTAGCTTTTTATTTGAAGTATGTTTATTTCTATAAACATCCTACATATCACTAGAGACAATATAGAATGTCATTCATTGGTTCATAGTTCTACTATCAGAATCATGTATTATATATACAAGTCATAAAACAAACACATACATGTTCATGTTCTAGTGCATACACATATATACAGACACATTTACGTATGCATACACATACATTTAATTACAGTCCATATATATATATATATTCCAACACACACATATAGATGTATACATACACAGACACACACACATATATAAACATATTATTTTAGCATTTCGAAACCCTGTAGTGATCATTTCGCATTGGCATTTTGAGCACCATTCTTTGTTGGAGCACCAAATTTGGAATATGCAATAATTCTTCGATATTAATTCTATAGTCATCATTGACCTGCATATTTTCTGCATCATGAATGAGAAACATCAATATTCTTAAAACTCAATTGGTTGATGTATTTCTTTTTCCTAAAAATATATTCTAATCCCAAAAAACATAATAAAAATAATAAAATTAAAGCTTTGCCATTTGTTCAAACAGATTCTTATGCAAATAAGGAGGACAATTGTCTTGTAATTAGGTTATCTTATATTATTTATTACTGTCAACTATATATGTAATTGAAATAGTTTTTTCTAAATCTGGTGTTAAAACTCAATTACATTAACACAATATAAGTAGGGCGACTAATTCAAATGGGAAAATATTCCCAGCCCCCTTGTTCCTCAAAGACCCTCGATTACATCACATGTCATGATAGTAATTTTGATTCATTTGTTAAACTAGTCTTTGGCACGTGTCTTGCACGTGTTATCTCAAATTAGAAAAAGCAAAATCAATTATTACATGAGAGTTCATTTGACATCAGATAAAGATTTTTTTTTTAACATAAGTACTTTTTTTGTGTGCTTTACTATTACTCCTAATCAATAGATTTTATTTTTAATTGAAAACTTATATTTCACATCTGTGCAATTTTTTGAATAGTTTGTTTACATTCAAAATATATACTATTTTAATTTTTCACTTCTATATTGTTTACTATATACTATTTGTTTTAAGTTTATATATTTTTTATCATATATATATATATATATATACTGTCGTGATATCATGACGGAATATCCCGTCGTGATATATCAGGTCCTAGATTATTTATTTTTATAGATTGTTGAATAAGTAATTTCTTCTTTGAATTATGTGGTTATAATTATTAATTGTTATGTCTATGTTTTCTATTTTATACTTATATATATAATGTTATAAAGTTATTTATCATTTTTTATAATTTAATACATTCATAAATTTCGTAAAACTGTTTTACTAAGTAAACAAATAACATAATATGTAATGATCAAATATAATTTCGTTATGAATTGTTATATGGAAATTCATACAGATATCATTCTAATAATAATGCATTGTCATTTTTACTTTGTAGCTTATTTGTCGGATAAAAAATTATATAATCTGTGATACTCTAGAAAGAAAATATGTGAATTATGATTATTTTTCTCAAACAAATAATATCTTAGACGTAAGAACACAATGCTATTATAGTCGAAAAGATATGAGTAAAATGTAAACTGAATCATGGCTTATATATTGTTTTAGACATGTGAATTGGCATATGGGCATTGGGCAGGAATTTCTCTTCCCAACTAAATTTTTTTTGTGTGAATTGTGTTGTATATAAACTATATTGAAATCCTATTCCATTTGCCTCCAAATTGGTAATCTTGATATAAACTGTATCACCGTTTCATTTCATTTTGCTTCTAAACTGATAATTTCGATTACCTCAGATTATAACATAAAAAGATCAAGATGTACAATATCAACACAATTTGTCAATACACATTTGCTCTATACATTACTCTCGCAAATAAACTTCTGTGTCGTCCTCAATTGAATTTCCGTTAGTTGATCTTAGCCATGGGCAGCACGCTTAATGCTAAATGTGTGAAAAATCAGAATAAATCACTTCAATAATCAAAATAGAGATGCAATAAAATATGAGGGCATTTATGATGCCCCTCAATTTCTCCACAAAAATGCAATATAAGTCAGCATGATATCATATAAATCCAAAAATCATCACATCATAAGAGATATAAATATAAAAATCATGATGTCATACGGGGGTATAAATACAACAATCATGACATCATAGATTTCATGATGTATATGACGTTTTTGTAGGAAAATTGAGAGGCAAGTTATATTTTTTCATAAAATATTTCAGATTATCATTGCGCTGATACCAAACTTTATCTCAAAAAGATAATTTTAACTTTTATCAATAGTGGAAGTAACTCCCAAGTAGTTCAATTGTTTATCCAAGTTAACATATAACATGTAACGAAGTTAACTTGTCAAGTATTTGTACGCATATTTATCATATCGTAAATTCCAATAATTTTTCTTTATGTTCTTCAGTAAATTTTTGAATGAAAAAATGATGCATTTTGACAACCTGTATGGCTGTATGTCATAACCTCATTTGTTATTCATCTTGAGGTGCTCTATTTACTCTTTGAAATCCAAGAACATAATTAAATGGTATAATCTAGAATAAAAAAAATCTAAAATAGTTGAAAGATTAATTGACAAAGGAAATCAATTAAATAACACACTACGTGAATTAGGGCTTCATATGCACAATAAAATGGTCCCCGTACAAATGGCTGGTCTAATAACCGATTGACACTTATATCAACAAATAAAGCAATAAAAAAGGATATCAAACGGTATTGAGTGAGGAGAAAATAATATGTAATTTAGATTTTTACGGATTGTATTAAGATCTATAATATTATGCTAAAATAAAATTCAAATAATCAAATTATTAAAAATATCGGCCTGTATTGGAAAAGAAAAGACTAACATTTTTAATATATATTTTAATGTTACATAATATAATATTTATTTATCACAACTATCACAATATTTTTAAATCATTTACCTACAAAATGACAACAAGGCAACAGTGCCGAGATGCCACAGTTGATGAATGGCCTTTAGAATACCCTAAAATTAAGAAAATATTATAAATTAATAAATACATTAATTATATATAAAAATAGATATTTAATTAATAAGTATATTACGATATTAAATGAATAAGTAAAATCTTCTGAACAAACTTTTACTGCAAGTAGACCATATTTTGGTTTGTATTTTTTTCTTAACAATTTGTTTTTTTTATTGGGTTTATATATTAACTTCAAATTTACTATATTTTTTAGTCCAATTAAATATAAAAAAAGTAAATATTAAAAAATTAAAAATTATTAACCTTTAATGAATTCCCTTGCTTCTTCAGCATCTTTCGGTTTTTCCCTTATCACCCCTACATGTAAAACAACCTAAAAAAATATATATAATTTCTAAATATCAAAATTACATTTTTTTCACCCCTACAAAATATCAGGTGTACCCATATAAAACACAAGAAATATCATATATACCCTTTTACCCCATTTATTCCTGAAGATTGCAAAATTACCCTTGTATTTTGATATTATACATGATATATTCAGTTTTGAGGGGTTTCTATGCGATATTTAGATGCTTTATAGGGTTATGCATGAAATTTTAAATAAAAAAGATACAGTAATATATATTTTAGCTTCTTTCTTGCTTTCTCTCTCAGTTTATTTCAGCATTTAATTGCATAATTTAGTGTAAAAAGTCAAGCTAAATTAATTGCAAAATTGAGGATTAAGTGAGGCAAAATATGGCTAAAATCAAGGTTCAACCCATACACATTTCTGTCCCTCATTTAATTGAAGGACTTGTTTGAAACAGATGAAAAATCCAGGGACTGAATTGTAAATTTCAAACATACTTGATCAGCGTTAATTAAAAGAGTCTATTCAGAAGCCTTTTCTTGAAACCCATTTTGTTTTAATATTTTTATTATTGCATCGGCCTGAAATATTCATTTACAAAAAAGTTGTATAAATATATAAATAGCAATATTTTTAGAATTTGGTCCTTGAGTTCTTGGATATTTCATAAAGAATTATACTCTTGTATATTCTCTTATTTTTTAAGTTTTAATGTTCTTTAAATAATTGGAAAAAAAATATGTTATAGAAATTATTTATGAAAGAAATTTATTCATGAATAAAAGTATACAAATAAGGGAATTTACATTTTCGTACTTAATTTTGTAGGGTCTTTACAATTCTTAAATTAATTTCCATCTAGATTTGCGAACAAAAAAGAAACAAATAAATAATCTGAGGTACTTGAAATAAATAAATAAATTTAATAATTGGAAAAAAAATATATTTCAACAAACCTTAGCATGAGCTAATGCACGATTAAATTCTCTGCTTTCTCTGTCCTAATCTCTTATTTATCTATATTCGCCCCCCGTAATAAACCATTTCTAAATGTTTAAAAAAGGGAGAAAATTGCATAAGACCCTGCATTTTGTCTAAATTGCAAAAAAAAAATCCATTATTGAAAATTGGGAATTTTTTTTAAAGAAATGTCTAAAAATCACCTTCAAAAAAAAAAAAAGTCCGAAAATTGTAGAACTAAAATTCAAAGAATTGTGTAAGAGCTGAAATTGAAAAGCTTCAATTGCGCTAATGTAATGGCCCGCTCAGCTCACTGTTATATTTTTATAATTTTTGGTGTATTAAGAAAGAATTAAGAAGAAATTAAGCTCACTAATGGCGTCGCCATTGTTGAGAAAAGAAAGAATAATGGAATCAAATTCAATATTCGATAATTTTCTGTATTACATTCGACAAACTGAAACAGAAAAGGATTCCCCTACTTATCCCCTTTAGACATTCCCTGACAACAGCTTAGAAAATAAAACAAAAAAAGGAAAAATAACTCAACAGCCATGTCACTTAATTTAAAACATGTGGCTCTTAAAACTGGACAACTCCAGTATATTTATTAAAGACGACCTGACTGGACAACTCCAATCTATTCACAAAAAAGACTCTAATGGACATCTCCAGTTCCATTTGCATTTGACCAATCCCCTTCCCTCTTTCAGACTGACTTTATTCTCTTTAACCCTTAATCTTTTATTTCTTCTCCAAAACCTTCCCGCACATTACAGCTAATTGGGATTAATTAGTCAAAATAAGCTCTAATTGCTCCAAAGAGAAGGCTGAAAGAGAAGGCTGTCGCGCGAATGTCGTTCTCTTACTGATTGGATCGGATTGGAGAGAAAGAAGAAGATTGAGGAGATCGGATCGGGTTAAAAAAATGAAAAGGTCATGAACCCGCTCAGATTTAGACCGGTTCATTTAAGATGAGATGACTACTTTGCCCCTAAATTTAATTTGGTGCGGGTTGAATAACAGCCATGCGATCTGCAAATCCAAGGCTGAAAGGAAACGAAATTGGCAAGTTTTGATTGGACTTTAGGAGAAACAGACACATGGCATTATCGGATTGGCTGTTGGCGGATAAAGTGCAGCCCAGGTGGCAGTTATTGCCTCTTTTATATAAGTATAAATATCTGGATTTCAACCACTGCCTTGAGAACCACTTCAAAATTTTTAGGCTGAATCACCACCACTAACTAGACAGCCACAAAATTAATGAGTGTGTCTGATCTATCTTGTCATCTCCCATTCAACCTCCCCACTTCGCTCATCTTTCAAGATTAACAAAGATTAATAAAAAAAAAAATGAAAGAGTAGATTGGTTGCACGGATTAAATTTTGACAAATTAGAAAAATTCTAGTTACAAATCGAATCCGGAAACCCTATAGAGAGAAAGGGAAGGGGATTCAGGCGCAGCTCGGATTTTCCTTGTTTTATCCCATTGTTATTTGGAGTTTCTTTTGGCGAGCTCAATAGGAGGAGGCGGAATCAATGGCCGATTGAGAAACACAGAGGTTCGTAGTAGGAATCAATGGCATTTTAAGGATTTTTCCTTGATTTCTTAGGCCTTCTTTTCAGCTCGTTTTAATGATTTAAATTTTGATCTTTGATTGTTTGAATTTTGTTTTTTTTTTATCCGGTTTGAATTTCAAATTTTGTTTGAATTTTTCTATGATCTTTCCTCCATTTAAATCTTATGCCTTCTTTTCAACTCATTTTATTTGATTTAATTTCCGTTGAAAAAATGAATTTTGATTTTTGTGGTGTTAATTGGGATTTTTTCATGATAATTGGAATGTTTCTTCAGTTCTCTGTTTTTAGTTTTTTCATTTAAAGCCTTGAAAATTCCCAAAAATTTCATATTTGAACATATACTGGTATGCCTTTCGATATGTAAGTCTGGTATGGATTTTGATTATTTTAATGGTAATAAACGAAATTTCAGGTTTTGGCATGTAGGCTTGGTAATTAAACCTTAAAATTCAATGTTCTAAAAACTGATCATAATTCAACATTCCATTTAAGGTGATAATTCTTATTAATTGGCAATTAATTTTACGAAAAATAACATGGAAATTTTAGGAAGAATAACATGAAAATTTAATGTGATGGAATTGGAAATTTCAATGCAAATCTTCAAATTCAGTAACGATCTCTCTGTAATGTATTTTTTGGAATAATTTAAAAAATAATGATGGTAATTTTTGGTTTCCAATTCTGCCATGTAAATTCTACTACTATTAATTTGTGTGTGATGATAATTTCTTTGTATGATGATAAAGCTTGTTAATAGTATTTTTATTTTGTTAATAGCAGGAAAATAGGAGGAATTAATGGCATACATTTTTATATATTTTAATATTTTGTGTGACTTCGTTGGATGGCGATTTTGTGATGGTAAATATTACTGAAGTTTGAGGGTTGGGAGGGTTTTCAAATATCTCTGTACGGAGAGAAAAAAAAAAAAAGGGAGAAAACTTGCGATTCCAAATCTGGGGTGGTGGCAGCCCTAGCGGCGCCTCCACCCCGCCCCTCCCCTCCCCTCTGCCTCTACCCTCTTCCCCTCTCTACTTTCCCTATTTCCCCTTTCCCGTGCCCCAGTTTCCTTTTATGAAACCCTAATCCCCCCTCTTTTTTTACTTCTTCTCCTTTTCAAATTGAGATCAAATCTGAAGATGAAGTGTTCAGATCTTGAGTGTTCAGAGACCGTGCTTCTCGGTTTCGTCGTTCTTTTCGACAAGACACAAGCCGTGTTTTTTCTCTTTCTCTTTCTCAAACCCTAACCCTAATCCCACTACAAGAAAACAAATCAACAATGACACTGTAAATCAGTCACTGAAAGCCGAAAACCATCATTGAAGGGTTTCAGTGACAGTTACTGTCACCAATGAGTTCTTACTGAAACCTCGGTTGCTATGCTAAAGAGTGGCTTTCAATGACCGTGCGGTCACTGTTAATCATCAGTGACGGTGCACAAAGCTTTCTGTGACAGTATGTTCAGACCGTCACTCCTATATCCATAATAGTGACCGTTACCGTCACAGGTAACTCATCCACAAATGCATTCCAGGGGAAGTCAGTAGTGACGGTAACCGACACTGAACCTTGTAGGGAAATTCAAGTACTCGTACTTTCAGTGACGGTCACTGTCACTGAAAGTAAAAAATCATTTTCAAAATTTCTTCCAATATATATATTTTTCCAATAATCATAATATAAATAATAATACCAAAACAAAAAATCAACACTATAATACTAAAATTCCGCTGAAACCATAACTATAATAATACCGCAATTTAATTTTACATAAATCATCATAATAACAAAATACCATGCCACATTACTCACAAAATATTACCATCACCCTAATGTCTACAAAATACCATCATAAATCTAACACTATCACCATACACAAAAAAATAATATGGCAAGATGCAAAAATCAAACCTAAATTATATAATCACCTAGTGATAATCATCCAAAATGACATCAGATGAACCAGAGTCATGATGGACGGGTGTGTTATTATTGGCACTTCCAAGCAATTCCTCATGACGATTGGGACGACGAGGCGGAACCGCGGGTGCACGACGAAGTAGGCACGAGGATTGAGTCTGATTAGAATTGAAAGTATTTATAATCAAGTTTTTATATTAAATTCAACATAAAAAGCTTAAAGAAAATATACGTACCAACAATGAGCTTATGTGAGACGGGAGTGGAGCCTGATAAGAATTAGCATAAATATTTAGAATTAGGGGTTTATTTGCATAAAAAGAATATATATTATACGAAAAACTAAAATGGAAAAACATACCCCTGACGCGCGAATCTGAGATGAGGGGGAAACCTAAATAAAAAGAAAATATATTAAACATAGGATTCATAATGAGGGTTCATATTAACTTCAACAAAAATGGACTTCTTAGAAATACGTACTAACGCTGTGCGATTTTGAGACCGTGGTGGAACATGAAAAGAATAAGAATATTTTTCATGATTAGGGTTCATAATAAGGGTTCGGAATTAGGGTTTAGAATTACGGTTCATATTAACTTAAACAAAAAATAGCTTATATGTAAAACATACCAAAGGGAACACTAATTGATTAGATTGTGCTAAAGTGAATACTCTAGCAAAAACATCCATTACAAGGTTAAAGAGGAATGGTGATAAAGGATCCCCTTGTCGTAGGGCCTCGTTTGAGAATTACAGATTTTCTGGGGATACCATTGAGAAGTACTTTTGAAAAACCCGGCAGCACTCCATTGGATACTGCATCCACATCTTGTTGCGTAAATCCTCTTGCCCTTAATATTTTCCTTAACCCGTCCCAATTTATTGAATCGAAAGCCTTATAGATATCGGCTTTTAGAATCACGCCCTCCTCCTTCCTTTTGTAGCATTGAAAGATTGCCTCATGGACATAAGCGTAATTATCCGTGATATTCCTACCCTTGATAAAAGCCTCTTGTGCATTGTCAATTAAATGAGGGATGGCATCTTTCATTCGGTTTGCCAAGACTTTGGAGTATAGTTTTTGCACCCCATGAGTCAAGCTAATCGGCCTAAATTCCATCACTTTAGTGGCTGTCGGAAGTTTAGGTAACAGGAAAATGAAGGAATCCGACAAATGTTGGAAGGAGAATGTATTATTTAGTACACCATTTAAAATGTTAACTACCTCAGATTCCAATAGAACCCAAAAAGCCTTGTAAAATTCTCCGGTAAATCCCTCCAGACCCGGAGACTTAATTTTTCCCCAATCCTTTAGTGCCTCTCTCACTTCATTTCCCGTTATCGGCCCACTTAAAGAGCAAGGGATAGGCACGTTTTCCCGATACAGAGCTTGCAAATCCACTTGATCAGAGTTTGGCACACAAATACCGACAAGAGACACAAAATGTCGAAACAGAACTCTTGCCTTCGGATTGTGCTCTCTCATCTCGACATCTTCATGATTGATTATCTCGATTTGGTTCCGTCGTCTCCTTTCAGAAGCCACCGCATGAAAATATGCCGTATTCGCATCTCCTTCTCTTAACCATTTACATTTAGCTCTTTGTACCCATCTCGTGCTTAAAATCGATTATTTGCCACATTTTTTCCTTCAACAATATTCTCATTCTTAACTCAGGAATGGACAATTGCCTCTGCTCTTGCGCCACATCTAGCTCTTGAATGATGAATTTACAATTATAAGAATAAACATTCAATCACCTTGATCTTTCTTTTTTTCCACTCTTTGATCTCCTTAGCTAGGAGGGAAAATTTTGAGTGGAGTTGTTTCGGGTCTGTTGCAACACCTTTATCTTCCCATTTTTGTGCAACGAAAGCCCGAAACCCTTCTGCCCCCAACAACCAATTGTCGAATCTGAATCCCGCCCCTTTCGGAAAGGATGTATTAAAGAGAGAAATGATCGGACAGTGGTCAGACGCTACGGAAGGTAACGGCTTTAATCGATTGTTTGGGAAATTAGATTCCCACTCCTTTGAGATCAGTACTCTGTCTAATTTCGCAAGCGAAGGATCGTCTCGGCCGTTCGACCATGTAAACGCTCTTTCGCTTAGAGGCACATCTATTAAGTTCCAAAAGTTAATATTATTTCTCAATTCTTCTCCATTGGTAATATTAAAATTGGATCCATTTCTCTCTTCCAAAGAAAAGGGAACATTAAAGTCCCCAAGAAGCATCCATGGCCCCTGAATTAATCCTCTCAAATCCTCCAATTCCCGCAAGAAGGCCTGGAAATTTTCCGGTCGAGAAGGACCGTAAACACTAGAGACCCAAAAAGCGGATCCATCTAAAGTCCACTTGATAAGTGTTATATATAACACTTTTATTATGGTTAAAACGCTGAACTTAATTACATTTGCATATTTATTTTCGCATATTATAATATAATAAAGTTATTGTATAATCTAAATACTCACAACTAAAAATCCATTTAGTTTTGAATAAATGTAAAGTAAAATGAAAGTTATGAAAAATACCATATGTATGAATAGTTGAACTTGAGATAGTGGTGACAAAGTTGAGAAATATAATATCTTACAAGGTACATGCTTAACCCATGCTGACATGTCGCAAAGATTTGTATGGGTAAGTCATATTTTGTTGACAAATGAAAGAGATATTCATACTACTTGAATAAATAAATCTTATTTCTTTCATACTACAGTAGGTAATAAAATTGTCACATGTTTGAGTGTTGAATAAATATATATTTTGTTCTACAAGCAAGAAGTAAATATTAATACCCAAAGTTCATCTTGCAGAAAGCTCAAGAAAGGACAAGTTTCATCCATGCTTCATTTAGTAGTCATCAAGCAAATGGTCAAAGATCTCAGGCATGGAGATGAAAATCACGTTTTTCACCAACCACTATTCAAATCTACAGCCTATGAGGCAAACGGAGTCATGAAAGTCAGAAAATGCGGCCATATTAAGGCATGGTTGGTGAAAACTCAGCCTATTCAAATCAAACAATTTCAGAGGCATATTACACCAACTTAGAGTGAGAATTAGAAAATTTCTATCAGAGAGTGATTTGTAGATCGTTTCGAGTAATACAATTTTGGTATACAGTTTGTGAGATTTCGTTGAGAGTTGTACTCGGAAAGCCACGAGCAAGAACAGCTGCGCAGAAACGAAAGAAGGGATGCTCCACATTTTCACGATGTTTTGTAACTTCTTCTTTCACTCTTTTGCCTATATTTTTATTATGACTCGTGAGTAGTACATTCGTAGGATGGTGTAATTGGGTTAATTATTGTTGTGTGAGTTTTTGGGTTTATCGAATATTATTTGGATTAATTATTTTGAGTTACTTTTCAAGTTCTATTATATTTGTTATTCGGTTTGGATTTAATAATAATGGCCTGTTGTTAAATTTTAAATCAAACGGTTAAAAGTAACCAACCGATACGGTACGGGGCAGATCTTAATGGCCTGCACTAGCAAGGGAATTCGAGAGTTTAGGAAGTGATTGCGGATCTTAATCGGATCATGACCTAGGCTTGGAGTCTTAAGGCTGATTAGGTTTAGTATGCCTGCGGATCTTAATCGAGGTTGAAGAACTAATTTAGGGAGAAGCTTGCGGATCTTAATCGGAGTTTCGCCATCTCTTATGATTTAATAAAGGTAAACCGCCAACCGACTTGACTAACTAATCCAGAACGGAAAAAAGCAGTGATCGATCGTAACAATACTTAAATACCCGGTTATATCGTCCTACCCTTTCTGTCTCGTTCATCAACAATAATACATTTTATTTTCAATTTAGTCATATTTTATTCACTTTCATTTCTGTTCAAAACAACCAACAAACCCCCCCAATATTGTGTTACTTAGGTTCAGGTCATTCAGACCTGAAACAAATTTATCTTCTTTCATAAATTTAACTGTTGGGTTTCGCTGTTCTAGTTTTTGGTATCCAACTTCCTTGTGGTTCGACCCTACTTACCACATCTTCCAGTTAGTATGAATCAGTAGGATTATAAATCTTTTAATTTGATAATATCGTGATGACCGAGAGTAGATCAAATTTTGGCGCCGTTGCCGGGGAAGTACGGTATTACCCTGCCTAGAATAGAAGCCCCAATCCTAATAATCAGAACAAACCTATACACTGGAAAATTTCTTCAAATCCTTTACAGTGTATGTCTAGTATTAACCTAAATCAAAAATTACAAGAAATCTGGACAAAAGTGCGACAATCAAAACGAGCAATTGTGAACGAAGAGCCATTTATTCAAGAAGAACAATCTCCACGCTCATCAGCTTCGACTACACATAGACCTAAAGAAACAGGTCAGTTTTCTCTCAACGCCAATCCAATCATGGCACAAGAAAACAAAACTCTTAGGGAATTAGCTGCCCCAATGTTTACTCCATGTGGTATCACCATACCTACAACTGAAGGAGGGCATATAGCTCCTTTAAGCCCAAGTTTTGTCGGATTGCTGCCGAAATTTTATGGACTTTCAAGAGAAGATCCGCCATGGCACTTGAAGGAATTTGAATGGGCTTGCGACTCAATGCAAGGAGGGGTGAAAGATGACGCTTTTGAAATCAGAGCATTTCCCTACAGTCAGATGGACGCCGCAAAAGGCTGGTTTTTCTTATTACGACCTGGATCTGTTGATTCATGCGCCGACATGCAGAAGTTATTTTTAGAAAAAAAGTTGGCGGAAATGGTCTCATGAAGTCGATGCCCCAAACATCGAAGATCTCCAGCACATAAATGGACTGAAGGGGCATTTGGGTCCTCTTAGATAGATTTCCCGTACGTTGACATTTTCTTTTCTTTTCACGATTTGAACTTTGGGATCTTGCCCTAGATCTTTTGTAAATACCGCTTATTTTAATGCAATTGGATGTAGGACTTTAAGTCTATTCCTCTTCATCAAAAAAAAAAAAAAACTTCAATGAAGTTAGTATCTTTAATCTTCATTTCCATATCATATATTTATAAAGAAATGAAGTTAGTATCTTCATTTCCATATCAAATAATAAAACGAGCTTGCAATGATGAAAACACAAATATGTCCATGCATATAAAACATCATAATATGAGTCAAAACTACTGTAAACATTATAAGTTGCATCCAAAGATTATCTCTATAAAATATAATTATACATTATTTTTTCAAAAAAAGAAAATTTGGGTGATGGTTTAAGGAGTATAACGTGTACAACGAAATCCTACTTATATGGTTACGGAAGAATAAATTTAGCTCAGATTTTAACTATTTGGGTGTATATTAGTTAAAAAAAACGCTAACGTAACATTAGATGCATGGATCCAAAGGAATAATGTATATATCCCTCTAAAACGTACTTTTATATACACATTATATCTAGAAAAGACACATACTATATATTGCACAATTTCAGAAAGAAAAATCATATTATAAAACATATTATACATTGGTGCATGATAATTTAAGGAGTATATAATATAACATACAACAAATCCCCCACATACATGTTTTACGTTGTACGGTTGATATTCTACATACTCCTAAATATAGTGAAGGAAAAATTTAGCTATACCTACAGCTCAGGTTTGAACTATACAGATCAGCCTCATTCTGAACTCCTAAATATAGTACATTGAGGATACACACAGATACCCCTTCCCCTCTATATAAACCAACATTCCTTCTCAATTCTCACGATTAATCAACATAAACTCTCTCTAGCTTTCTCTCTCGCTCAAAGCAACAAAAAGATCTTCAAAACAAGACCTAAAAACTAAAAAACGGGAGCCTACACATCATGCATGTGTGGAGCAGGGCCCCAATTGCAGGGGTCAGCCATGGTGATCCCTGATGCCACGTCGGCACCTGAGAGGTGGCAATTGCCTGCTGAGGCTATCGATGTTTTAATCCAACATCCTTTTCATGAGGTTTGTAATTAAATTAGATCCCTATATGATTTTCATTATATTAATGGATATAAATTATTTTTGTTCTATATATGAAATTTTATCGGATTTTGTTGTATTTCTATTTTTTTTGTTTTATAAGGGAATTTCCTTGACTTGATCAATTATTATATATAGAATGTTAGTTTTTCAAAAAAAAAAAAAGAATGTTTTAATATATTGCGGTCCAATTTCTTGTCCTCTTATTTATTTTAAAAAATAACTTTGGCTCCTAATGAATAGACAATAGTTATAATAAAATGTATAACTGAAAGTGTTCATTTGATTTCTTGTTTAATATTTTATATTTTATTTAATTTTTCATACAACTCTAAAGCAATTTAAAATTAATCATTTTATATTCCTTTTTTTTCATAACAGGTAATTGATGAAGAAAATTATCTCAAGACAGGAATCGTGAGACCGATGGGATGTGCGGAGCCGCTAAAGAACAAGAAAGTGTACTTTCTTGTACCGACCAATCAGGAAGGGCCCGTGCAAGGGGAGGTACAATTGCCGCAAAAAAAAGGGATAAAAAAGTTGATGAGTCGAGGCGGTAGGAAACGGGTCCTACCTCTTAGCAAGAGTATAGAGCCTAATGAAGAATTAGGGTTTGAAGCCTTATGATTGATTTAGATTAGTGATATGTGGTTTTTGGTAGATAGATTATTAGAAGGGTTTAATTGTACAAATTTGATTTTTTTGGGAATAGATGTAAGATTCATTCGTTATTAATTGAAAGAGTTTGATGTTGAGACTTTTGTTTAATTAATTATTTATAATTTTCTAGTTATGTTTATGAGATTATCTAAATTAAAATATCTCAAAAGTCAATCCTGCATTTTTCTACACGCATTTTTCTAAATTAAGGATATTGGTAAAAGTAGAGTTAAAAATGCAAAAAAAAAAATGATTAAGCATATCATGAATTAGCTTAACTGCAAAAGTTACACTAAAGAGATACTGCCATCATTATATAATTTTGAGATTTAAAATCTCAGATTATGGTAAACTTAACATTTGAACTCTTATGTTAGGAAAAGGCAAGAATTGAAATCTCGGATTATAATAAAACCAAGATTCGAAATCTTTTATGTTAAAACCAAGATTCGAAATCTTTTAATGCGGCGAAATCACGGATTGTTGTCTCAAGATGGAAAACATTATACATGAAAATATCAAATTATTATGTGCCTAAAAGAATTGAAAATCTCAAATTATTAAATGAGATTTGAAATCCTAACTTTAGGTGGTTGATGAAAATTCAAAACCAAGATTGAAAATCTCGCATTTTTTGAGAAATCTGATATCTGAATTCTCTTCTTTGAAGTACGATAGGCGAAATGCCTATTGAAATTCCATTAAATCGAATAAAATAGTCTGTACAATATAAAAGCAAGAAGGAAAATCGAAATTACAGATAACATGGCTTAACAAAAATTCAAGAGAAGTTTAGAGAACAATGTGTTTGCGAAGATTGGCAGGCTAGCAACATGATTCCCAAAGAAACATTTCTCAGAATGTAATGTTTGCAAAGATTGGCAGGCTAGCAACATGATTCCAAAAGAAACATTTCTCAGGCTGGCAACATGATTCCAAAAGAAACATTTCTTAGGCTAGTAACATGATTCCAAAAGAAACATTTTTGAGAATGTAATGTTTGCGTTCAAGTATAAGAAGGGTTAAATTGATGATTGAAGATTTTGGTATTTCGATCTTTCCATAACACAAGTTTTTCCAAATGTTTTGTGCGTAGTTACAATTAAAGAAAAGGTGTGTGTTGATGTAGTGCAAGTTTGACTTTCAGCATTTCAATGGATGAAATTACATACTTCTATTAAAACAAAAGTAATGCAAAATTATACACAACCGTCTTCATTCATTTATAACCTTTCATTATTACATTGTTTACAAACTGTACCCTCATAAAAAAAATCTATCACCAAACTGCACACCAAAATTACATTACATATACAAATAAACAAAGAAAAAAAAATTCTATTTCCAAAATCAAATCAATCAATTGAAAGAAGCCTGAACCTTTCAGGCCAACCAAAAAAAATATCAAACCTTTTGGGCACATAAAAAAGCCCCATAAAAGAATCACACCTTTCTTTTCTTTTCTTTTCTTTTTGCGAAAAGAATGACCCAAAATCAACAAAAAAATAAATAAAATATAAAAGAAGGATAATTTAATCTGTGTGTTGTTGAAAGAGAAAATGGAACTCTGAATTTTGTCTAAGTAGCGGTGACGGCTCGAGATCTGATAAGCTAATATCCAGTACTGATCTTGATAAATCTTCAAGTGAAAATGGTATGCTGCCAATATATTTTATAAAATAAATTTAATATCAACAAGTTATAAAAGTTAGAAATGAATATTTAGGCTATTGTTTATTTGTTAGTATTACCTTTTCGTATCTTTAGTTATGAATAATATTGTGTATAATTTATTAAAATATCCAATAAAATGAGTGAGATTTTGCTAAAAAAAAGACGGGCATGCAAATATTTTTCGATTCTTAGTTATATATGCAATTGTTAGGCAATTATTATAATGTATATTATGGTGCATTAGGTCGTCATTATTTATAATTTTACCTTGAATCATCATCTAGCAAAAAAGAATTATTCGGCACGTTCATCGAATCATCAGTCGTCATAGCTCTCATTTTTCCAATCACCTAAAAATATTAAATTGAATCTAACGTGATAAATCCTTCAATATTAAATTTTATTTAATTAAAAATATTTTTGGATTTTATTTTGTAATTAATAGAGAAATTATAAGACTCACATCTTGAGATAAGCCTTGAGTTCCATACTTGTCATCCCAAAACATCGTTCCGATTCTATAAACTTGTGTGATACTCAGATCCTGAAAAATAAAAATAAAATAAAATTTATATAATTAAATTATTATTATATTTTTAACATTTCTATTTTTGTTTATAATTACTGGACACATGTCTATGATTTCGTCTAAGCTTTTGTGAGCCTTCTGATGCAAAACCTGCGCAAAAATTTGATAGAATAAAAAATAGACTCATTTTAAGTAACAAAATTTAAAGTAATAAATTATAAATTATGATTTATGAATGAATATTGTTTTTTTGCCGTACCAAAATACTGACTGCTTGTCTAATGACCTTCAACTCCTCCCATGAAGTTCCAGCATACTGAAAATAAATAATATATTAGCATTTATATACTTTATTTTTTAGGCATATACTGTTTATAAAAAGACATACAATATTTGTGCACAATATACTATTCTGTTAGGATTGAACTTTTCAACATACAATTTTCTGAGTAAATGATTTCACATTCTATAAAAGAGGCGTAATATGTACAAAATGATGTATTGCAAAAAAAGGTATGATATATGTTATGTTACCCATTTATTTTTAGGGTTTATATTTTGATTTATGTGTTATATTACCTCTTTTTTTTTAAAACACCATTGTTCTAATTCTTGCAAACCAGCTCTCAAAAATTCCCCATTACTAGATGAGCAACACTCTCTTCTTAGCAGCAAACTGAAAAATATATATGATAAATTTTTACCAATTCATAAATCAAAAATAAAATAAAGAAAATAATAAATTACAATAAAATATTTTATTATATTAATTCACCTGTTGAAGAGCTGCACATTCATATAAGCAAAAACCTGGCCAAATGCCCTCTTTATTATCACAGTTGGTACCTATATATCATTACAAATCATATCACATATTTCATTCTTTCTTATATTGTACCAAAAACTAATTTATATTTAACGCGAATAAAATAAAGGGATAAATGCATGGTTAGTCCATATACTTAATTGAATTGCAATTTGGTCCTCGTACTACTGATTTAAACTTTTCGGTCCCTATATACTTTACAGAATTGTACACGATTGTGCATGTTCTCAATAGTACAGGGACTAAATTGCAATATAATTAAAGTACAGGGATTAGCCATGCAAAATGAAAGAATTTTTTATTAATTAATTAATTTCAATCTTACATAATTTTGATTCAAGATTTGTAAAGAATGATCGAAGCACTTGACGATGCTTTGCCAGTGCACAGTCGACACTTGTTTTGCCAATCCACTTGTGTTGATGCTTTTTTGTAGGGCTCTAAGAGACCGATGCCTCATCGATCTTGGCGCCTGATATCAAAATTACATAAAATTAACAAAAAATATGAAAAAAATATACAAAAGTATATAAGAAATGATGAATGTAAGAATAGTTGTTGGTTGGGTTTGAATAGTTGTATTGGGTCAGGAACTATGTAATTCAAGATGTAAATGAAGTTATTTCTATTACATCGGAATCATACCTTGCTACAACTTAATGGAACTATATACAGTTTTTATCTTGTATACTGAGCCTGGCTTCTATGTTAGTTATATATGTCAAGAATGGTCTCTATATTAACACTATTATAATTCGATTTAAACATTTCGGCCTCTTTATTAAGCACAAATAGTTATATTGACAGTGAGTGACATACTAATACAAATATCATAATCCGACTTAAATATTCCGAACCATTTATTAGTCCTGAATAGTCACATTAGATCCAAACAACTGAACTGAAACAATACATCATTCAAATCGTAACAAAACGAATAATCTAATATACCTGTATGCAAAGTGTTAAGAAAGGGTTGATCTCCTTCTTCAAATCATCTCTGATCATTCCGTATATCTTCTCAACACAAGCTGATAAATGCTGCTTGAATAACAAAGCGGGATATTTCGCGTCGATTCTTCCGTTCGAAGTGTTGGATTTTCCGATTCCGCTGTAGCCGCTGGATGAGAGTGTCGATGGACACCTCATGTTCTGTTGAAAATGTGGAAATGTTTGGATGTGAATTGGAGATTTGTGAAGAATATGTAGATGTGAGTTGGTTTGTGAGAGAAAGTGTTGTTCGTGTGTTTTGTATCTAATTTCGGTGAGTTTTGGTACTTTTTAGAGCATATTGAGATTTTAGAGCTCAATTGATGCTTTTTGCAAATGGAGAAAGATAACGAAATATACATGTATTGTGCATCTAAATTTGGTGTATTTTAGTTCATTTTAAAACTAAGTGAGGCTATTTTAGAGCTCGATGATGCTTGAATTATACTTTGTAGTGAGAAAAAAGAAAAGAAAAATTTACTCATATATATATAAGCATCTTTTTGCGTCAATTAAAGAATTTAGGAAAATATATTTAAATTGTATTGCAAGTGGAGAAACATTTGCAAACAAAATATCCATGTGTTGTATATCTAATTTCGGTGAGTTTTAGTTCTTTTAAGAGCTAATTGAGTCCAATTTTTAGCTCAATTGATGCTTAAATTATACATTATAAGGAAGAAAAGTAAGAAGAAGAGGAAAATTACTTGAGCCATGGCCATACGACTGAACAAAGAGACATTTGTTCTGTTACGAGACAAACTCTTTGTCAATCTATTACTTGCTTTTAACGTGTTTTGCACAAGATAGAGCAGAGTTGAAGTAGTTGAGAGCCAGTACGCCAATTCACCCCCATTGTTCTGATTCTGATTAAAATAAATAAAATAAATAAATAATTAAAAAAGAATGAAAAATTCGGAAATTTAAGTTTATAGTGATGTTTTAATTGGGATGAGAGTGTTGTTAGTTTATTTAGTTTAATTGGATTGCAATTTAGTCCTTGTGCTATTGGTTTCAATTATTTGGTCCGTGCCTTAATGAAAGTAGCTAATATCTTTTTTAAATGACTATTTTGCCCCAATATAGGGACTAATCATATTTAATCAATAATACAAGGACTAAAATCGCAGTCCAATTATCCCTTTTTATTTAATACAATAAAAACATCGAGTTTGAGATATGAGAAAGTTATAAATAGAAGATAAAATGAAATAAAATTACTTGATCAACAGAAGATTTAATGGTGGAAATAATCCGATCAAAAATGTTTGTCTTTTCAGCCTCAAAAGAGTGCCAATGAAGCAACGATTTGTACACAATACAAGCTGAAACTGATCGCTTCTTGTCAAACCTCTTATCTTCAGTGAGACATTTGATGAGCAAATCATGGTTCTCCTTCAATTTTTCAAAAATAAAATCAAAATGGCACATGTTAAAATTGGATTGAAATTAAGAAATTAATTAATTCAGGGTTTGGCTTACTTGTTGCCGATCCGTGAGGGATTTTTGTTTGTGTAAAGTAGGAGCTGAGTTAACATAAGTTGGAGTGAATGGTTGAAGGAAAACTGGAGAGGCTGGTGGCGTTGTAACTGGAGATGATGTCACTGATCGTGTCACAACTGGAGATGAGGTCACTGGTCGTGTCACAACTGGAGATGATATAAATGAATGTGTTTCAACTGGAGATGATATAACAAATGGAGAAGATGCAACTGGAGAAGATGGCTGTGTGGAAACTGGAGAGGAAATAATTGGTTGCGTAAAAACTGGAGTTGCCTTGGATTCCTGAAAGTCAGCTCATGTTATGTAAATATAATTACAATAATAAATTCTTTGATTAAAATGCGATTATATTTTTTTAGAAAAGTATGTGTTGATTTTTCAGATTGAGTGGTAAAGAGGGATTGTACTGTGAGGGTTTCTGACGGGTCTTCTTGATGGCCGTTCGCAACAATCTCAACAATCTGAAATGTCAATAATTAGTTGAATAATAAAATCGAAGGTTAACCAATTTATAAGATAATAATGTCAAGTAAATAAAGTTTGGAGTTTATGTATGGAGAGCATACTTCGATGGTTGGACTTTGCTCGTATTGATGCCCATTCTCGAATATCTATAGAACAAGATAAAAGTTTAGTCAAACCTTGTTTAACAAGATATTTATAAAGAAGCACAAAAATGGAAATACAAAATCAAATAATGCTAGAACAAGAATGAAAGTCAAAAAATTAATTTTCAAATACAATAGTTAGAGCTTAAAAGTTTCCTCAAAAAAGAAAGTAGAAAAGAGAGTGCATACTTTGATGGTTTCAGCAGATTCATCTTGATATCCATTCTCCAAAATCTAAAACACCATAATATATTAATATATTAATCAATCTATGATATTATTATATTACGCAAATATAATATTTCACATAAAATACATTGCCTATTTCTAAATTCTAATAACAAGAAGAAAAAAAAGCCTAAAATTATGTTCATTTATACTCAGTCATTTTTAAACCACAAATTACCAGTCTTATACCAAATTATAATCTACACACAAAGGGGCATTTTAGTAATTTCACAAAATAGTGAATACAACTTAACAATAAATACCTTTGTAAAGGATCTTTCAGTTCCGATTGGTTGTAGATTTGATTCAACCGGTCGGCTTTTAAGCATCTCATTTTCTGATTCCAATTCAGAAATTCTGTTTTGAAGACTCGCAACAAGTGTTTTGTTTTCTGATTCCAATTCAGAAATCTAATACCAAAAAATGTTAGAAAAAGAATAAAATTAAAAAAAATTAAGTAGTTCTAAACTTTCTAACAAAAACAGTATAAAAGAGAGAGCATACTTTGATGGTTTGAGCGGATTCATCTTGATGCCCATTCTCCAAAACCTAAAACATCATAATATATTAATATGAGTTAATTATATTACACAAACATGACATTTTACATAAACTATATTGTCTATTTCTGTAATCAGAAAATATAATTTTCTCTGTTGTACCTCTGTAATAGATCTTTCAGTTATGATAGGCTGCTGATTTACTTCAGAAATTGGTCGGCTTTTAAGCATCTCATTTTCTGATTCCAATTCAGAAATCTTCTTTGCAAGACTAACAATATGCTCATTTTGAACTTGTTCATATTGTTGCCCATTCTCAAACATCTAAAATGAGATAACAAATTAATTAACAAATATATCGTGAATTATTTTCAACAAACATGGTTCTTTAGGGTTCGGATTTTAATAAGATAATTTTTTAAGATACAAAATGGAAATGTATAAGCAAGAGCTAATTTAAAATATTAATTTTCAAATTCAGTAGAGAGTTAGTAAAGAGTGCATACTTTGATGGTTTCAGCAGGTTCATCTTGATGTCCATTCTCCAAAACCTAAAACATCATATAATGTTATTAAACAAATATGTCATATACACAAATATGTTATAATTACTCAAATTAATATATAAGTACAAAATTTATGAGATAATTATATTACACAACTATAAGCTATTTTACACAAAATGCATTGACTATTCCTGATATTATGAAAAACAAGCCTGAACATACAGGGAGTTCTAATATGTAGATTCCATACACAAAGGGGAGTTTTTGTAATTTCATAAAAGCACAATGTTTTATTTTTTTTCTTTTATCTAAAAATTTGATAAATATTATAACTTTCATCCATATACATACCCTTGTAATAGATCGTTCAGTTGTGATTGGTTGTTGATTTGCTTCAATTGGTCGGCTTTTAAGCATCTCATTTTCTGATTCCAATTCAGAAATTCTGCTTTGAAGACTCGCAACACGCGTTTCGTTTTCTGATTCCAGTTCAGTAATTTTGTTTTGAAGACTTAAAACATGTGTTTGATTTTCTGATTCCAGTTCGGAAATTTTGGTTTCAAGATCAGAAACACGTATAATATTTTCTGATTCCAACGAAGAAATCTTGCTCTCCAAACTAGAAATTGATTAGTCAATCAGAAAAAGTGGTAAAATGCAGATTTGAGTGGCAGTATAATATTATCTTTTAAGCGTTGAGTCAATAAATTTAAGGAACTTTTTGAAACTTAGTAATTTTTTTACCTTTCGATTTGTTTCAGTTGATCGTCATTTGATGATGATGCTTCCAAGGCTTGTTTCCTCAAAACCAGGTTTTCAGATTCTAAGTTGGACAAATTCATCTCTTGTCTGCACAAAGAATAAATAAATAAACAAATAAATAAATAAATTGAGCGTAATTTTGTTTCATGTTTGCATCATATCTTTTATAAGACAAACAGCCAAAATCTGAAGAGAAACTTATGTATTTTTCTTTTTTGAAGGAAAATTTACTTCATGTTATTATAATATCTTTTGTAAGACAAACAGCTGCAAATCTCAAGAGAAACTTGAAACAACAATTCCGTCAATTAACGAACAAGAATAATAGAAGTCTTGTTAAACTAATGTATTTTTCTTTTTTTGAAGGAAAATTCTGTATTTTTTTTTGAAGGAAAATTATGTTTCTTTTTTACCTTTCGAGCATCTCTTCAAGTTGATCGATCTTCAATAGATGCTCTTCTCCGTCTTTGACTAATTTCTCTGATTCGTTTTGCACTTGAGAAAATATCTTCTCAAATTCCTCTGCTTTTCTTTTGAATATGCTTAAATCATCCTACATTCATGCAATAACAAACAAAACAAAACCATGTAAAAAAAATCAATCGTTTTAAGTCGAACCTTTTATGCTTAATAGTAATACAACTCCATTTATGATATAAAATAAAAAGTCAAGAATTAAATCTTTCACTCTCCTTTTAAAATCTTTTAACTTTCTCATTGCCAATTGAAGTCCTAATACTAATTTAGGATTCACTACGCTTTAATCACTCAAAAAAATGTCATAGTGCATATGTACAGCCTGATCTCAGGTTTAGGTTTAGGGTTTAAGGTTAATATTATTTATTATTTACGTCAGGATGAAGCTACACCGACACTAATTCACATAATATTTTACTCTATGTGAAATATTATGTAAATTACGTCAGGATGAAGCTACTCTTATTCCAATTACCTCAAGTTGTTTATTGAGACTCGTCAACTCATCCACCTTGCTCTCATCCACAACCGGTACTTCAACTATTTTAGGAGGCACTTGTTCTTTATTTTTTCATTTCCCTCAAGTTCATGTTATTTATTTCATATCTATTTTAAGGTTTCATGTTATTTAATTCACTTACCTCAAGTTGTTTATTGAGACTCGTCAACTCATCCACCTTTGTTTCATCAACCACCGGCACTTCAACAATTTTAAGAGGCACTTGTTCTTTGATTATTTAGGGTTTACGGTTTCATGTTATTCATAGCATAATGGCACAATTTAGGGTTTAGTGTTTATATCCTTCATTTCACTTACCTTGAGTTGTTTATTGAGACTCGTCAACTCATCCACCTTTGTTTCATCAACCACCGGCACTTCAACAATTTTAAGAGGCGCTTGTTCTTTGATTATTTAGGGTTTACGGTTTCATGTTATTTATAGCATATATGTCACAATTTAGGGTTTAGTGTTTATATCATTCATTTCACTTACCTCGAGTTGTTTATTGAGACTCGTCAACTCATCCACCTTTGTCTCATCAACAACTGGCACTTCGACAATTTTAGGCGGCGCCGTTTCGATCGCGATTCTCGCATCCTCTCGTTCCTTCAAAATCGCCTCTTGAGCCTCTCTGAGCTTCTCTTTCAGTTCTTGAACCGCGTTTTGCAGCTTGCAGATTTCCTGACCTTTCGCCTCCTCCAAATCCGTCTGAGAAATAGGAAATTGAGCGGTGGTTAATTTGGGTAATTAGAGTGGATTAGTAATGTTCTAATGGGGTAAGTTCATTTCAATTGGGTTGCAGTTTAGTCTCGGTACTGTTGATTTGAACTTTTTGATTCGTGTACTTGATGAAATATGAATGGTTAGGCCTTATGGCAGGGATTAAGCATGTAGAAATCTATAACGTACAAGTCAAAATCAATAGTGCAGAGACTAATAATTATGCATTTAAAGTGCAGGTACTAACGGTGCATTATCCCTATTATAATTTGACTAGAGCAATTTGGAGTGTTTGTTGATGAGTGGTTCTTTTTACATATTGTTTAGAAATTTTAAATGACAGAAAATTACCCTCATTTTCTTTTCAAGATCAAGTCTCCAAGTTAACTCCTCAACTCGTTTCTCCAACTTGTCTTTGATTTCTCTTAGCGCTCCTGCATCTCTAGCAGCCTGTTTTCAAAATATTTTCATTTTTACTCTTTCTATTTTTTTACTTTTATTTTAATTTTTTTTTTGGTTAATTAATATACCATTTTAAGCTTTCGGAGTTCTTTTCTCGCGACACGAGCTCTCCAAAGGCATTGGAGTGACAAGCCGACCTTCTGTAGCCGCTTATATTCTGAGTAAGCTTTGTGCATACGCCATTCAGTCTGTACAAAAATTTAATTTCACAAAAATATAATCATTATATTACAATTTCCAATTGCACAAACGTAAGTTGTTTATTACTGAACTTATTAAAATCAGTATGTTACGAGACAAAATTAAGTTAGTAACAAGTAGTGTGGTGGTATTATAATCCTTGGTTAGAAGGAAATTACAAGGAAATTAAAATAACGAAACCAAGAGCATAGACTTTATGTTTTTAACCTCCTTAATAAATCAAAATAAATAAAATAAGGGAAATTTGCAAAAAAGACCCTGCATTGTGCCTAAATTGCAAAAATACCCCTGCATTATTGGAAATTACAAAAAAGCCCCTGCATTAATGCCAAACTTGTAAAAAGCCCATACCGTAAGATTGAATAGTTATAATACAGGTGCTTTTTTGCGATTTAGGCACAATGCAGGGCTTTTTTGCAACTTAGGCACAATGCAGGGGCTTTTTTGTAAATTTCCCATAAAATAAAATACACTTGAAGTAAATTAGACTCTTCTCCATTTACAAAGAAGTTAAAATAATGAAACCAAGAGAATAGACGTTACGTCTTTAACCTTCTCAATTCATCCAAAAAATAAAAATAATAATAAATAACATACCTGGATTATAACAGCGGCCTTGGATCGTCTGAGATGTCTGAACTCATTTCTGGCGGCCGTCGCGCGCAATCCAGTCTGTAATACAACGGCCGAGGAATGAATTTTCATAAAAGATTTGTGCTTGGATCGACGCGGCCTCACGGCGCATATCAGCGTATAGTTTATTCCAAGCGCAAATCTTTCGCTCAGATTCATTCCTCGGGCGTAATAATACAGACCGGATTGCGCACGATGGCCGCGCGGAATGAGTTCAGGCATTTGAGACGCACCAAGGCCGCTGTTATAATTCAGGTACATCTTATTTATGCCTAAATGTGCAAAAGAGCCCCAGGATTATGCCTAAATTGCAAAAAAGTCCGTACTGTTAGATTGAAGTTAACACCGTTAGTTTCAATAGTTATAAATACAGGGGCTTTTTTACAATTTAGGCATAATGCAGGGGCTTTTTTGCAAAATAATAAAAATAACAATACCGAGATTCGAGAATTTAACCTTCTCAATTCATCAAAAATAAATAAATAATAAACAAACAAAATAGCATACCTGAATTATAACAGCGGCCTTGGATCGTCTGAGATGTCTGAACTCATTTCTGGCGGCCATCGCGCGCAGGCTGGTCTGTAATACAACGGCTGAGGAATGAATTCGACTAAAAGATTTGCGCTTGGAATAACTACGCGTGTACTTCTGAATGCGGCCTCGCGACGCATGTTAGCATATAGTTTATTCCAAGCGCAAATCTTTCACTCAGATTCATTCCTCGGCCGTAATAATACAGACCGGATTGCGCACGATGGCCGCGCAGAACGAGTTCAGGCATTTGAGACGCACCAAGGCCGCTGTTATAATTCAGGTTTATGGGAAATTTGCAAAAAAGTCCCTGCATTATGACTAAATTGCAAAAATAAATATGTTTAGACTCTAAAAGAAGTAATCAATGAAACCGAGGCTGATACTTTAACCTTCTCAAGTCATCAAAAATAAATAAATAAATAATATATAATATATAAATAAATAAAAATAAATAAATAAACAAAATAACATACCTGAATTATAACAGCGGCCTTGGAGCGTCTGAGATGTCTGAACTCATTCCGCGCGGCCATCGCGCGCAATCCGGTCTGTAATACAACAGCCGAGGAATGAATCCGAGAGAAAGATTTCCGTTTGGAATAACTACGCATGTATTTCTGAATGCGGATCGACGCGGCCTCGCGACGCATGTCAGCGTATAGTTTCCTCGCCAGCCGGGCTGAAAAAAGTTTATTGTTTTTGTTTTTGTTTTTTAGATGAATTATTATTTTTTTTTTTTTGGATGTTCAACCCATTGGGTTGAGAGACTATGCTAAATTCTATTTGGGGGAGTTGAACTCATGATCTCTTACTACACATGCAAATGCTTTAACCAACTCATGCAGATGAATTATTAAATTGGTAGGTATTTTGTAAAGGAAACTTTGTAAAAATGCCCCTATATTAACTTGAAATTGCAAAAAAGACCTGCGTTATTACAGAATTGGAAGAAACTCTCTGCCGTTAGTTAGCAGTTTTGAACTTTTTATTCTCTAATTAGAAAATAAAATTATACTCTCTCTCACCCTCTCTCTCTCTCTACATTGGAACTAACATTTCGTGAACCGAAATAACATCTCTTTCTCAATCGAAACCTTTCTTCAAACAATTAGAGCAGGAAACAAACTTGTTAACTAAAGGTAAGGGCTTTTTTGCAATTTCAAAATAATACATGGTCTTTTTTGCAATTTCCAATAACGCAGGTTTTTCATTTCGCAATTTGCCATTTCATTAATCGAACTCATAAGGTTACCTTACTAAAAAACTTCATAACATACATACCTCGCCAGTATTTCTGGATTTGAAGGCAGGCCAATTTGACCACGATGAATTGCTTGCGAGCCAAGTAAGTTTTCATTAATCTTTGAATCAATCTCGCCGCGTTGGCCAGAACCTCGGCTCGCCTCGCGTCTAATTCCGCCATCTGGCCGGCTCTCAGAAATACCTTAGTTTTCCCTATCTGTAATAATTCAATTTTTGAATTTATTATGGTTGCTTTTGTATTGTATTTAAATTGGAAGAGAGAAAAAAAGGTTTAAATTGCATAAAGAATAAATCTGGAGATATATATTTTGAACAATTTTAGTCAGAAGAAACGGAAACAATTTAAATTTGCATGGAGTAATTATAAATTAGCTCCGCCATGTGGCCGGCTCTAAGAAATAATTTAGTTTTTACTATCTGTAATAATTAAATTCTTATATTTATTATGGTCGTTTTTGTGTTGTGTTTAAATTAGGTAAAAAAGTGTTAAGTGTGTGAAATTCACTATTATTATTTATACCTGGTATCCTTTGAGTCCCCTTCTGTCGCATATAGCAGCGCATGCTGCCTTCTCATCGGAACTATAACAAAATCAATTAAGAGGTCAATTTTAACAAGATGTATAATAACAATAATCCTTTAGTTTTATCATACTATATTTACAACTTGGTTTAAATATTTTGGACTGTTAATTAATCCATCAAAACTCCATAAAAATATAATAATATTAAAATAATTCTTCATTTTTTATACCTGTCAATTAGTTCTTGTGCAAGCATGCCAAACCGATCAATGAACTCATCAAAAGTCCTTTTTGTCGGATAACCAGCACAGCTAATCCTTATCGCTTCCAACACACCCTACATAAAACCAATCCAAATTCACATTATTAATAAATCCAATTAAACTATACTAATTTAATAATCATTATTGTTATTGTTATACTCACGCCGCATCTGAGCTGGTTAAGCACGTTGTGGTTCTCAAAAATAGAGGGTTTTAGTACAGCGTTTGGCTTCACACAACGGATGTAATGAGGTTCTGTTGTGCTGAGAGTCTCCATTAGAGATTGTAGTTGTTGCTGTGTCACATCAATTGTTACATTTATTAAATAAAAAATAATAAATATTAATAAATGTTATCTTTCAATCTATTTCATATGCGTATGGATGAAGAATATTATATGTTGTGTTTGCGTTTTGCTTGAGCAGTTGGATATACGTACATGTAATACGAGATATATAATGTAAAGTTTTTCTTTATATACCACATGAAAGTAGATAAAATGCAACATGTAAATTACGATTCCAATTAAAAGATTTGAACACTCTGTATTATTTTAACTTCTGCTTGAATATATAGTTGGAGACTAATCATTTGAGAATTAGTTTCCAGCTTAGTTTTTTTATTTATACACCATGAAAAGACATGTAAAATGCAAAATGTAAACTATGCTTCAAATTAAAAGAACATATTTTGATTAAATACCTTGAATCGAGTTCCAATTGAGGAAAATTTGGATTGTTTTGAAGATTCTTCAGGCAAAGGAGGAAAGAGGTTCGCGACAAAATTACAAGTCGAAGAATTTAACAAAGCCTGATGCTCAGCCACCACATAATCTTTGTTCTTATCAAGAAATTGGTCCGCTTGATACGTCACCTATTAAAGTAATAATATTGTGTACAAATTATTATTTATTAATTTTAATTAATTTTAATTGGATTGCAATTTCGTCTTTGTACTACTGATTTAAACTTTTGGTCCATGTAATTATAGAATTGTGCATGTTTTAGTAATGTACAAGGATCAAAAAGTGTAAATCATAGTACAGGGATTAAATCACAATTCGATTAAAGTACAGGAACTAACATGCATTTATCCCATTAATTATTTTACAAGTGTCATCCCAAAGAGCAAAGACACAATATCAATTATCACTACCCACTACAAACAATATAAGAAGTTAAGAACCTAGTATTCAAAACATTGGTTCTTGATTTATTTAAATGCTTTGAACCTTATTTAAATGATTTATTTAAATGCTTTGAACTTCAATTTTGAAATATGATATTTTGAGTTTTGATTTGCTTACATCTCCTGCGTAGTGATTTATAGTGAAGGCCGTCCTTGCGAGCTTCGGTTTGCTGAACCGTTTGTGAGATTTGTACGTTTGATACATCTTTTGAGCAAATGTTTCATGTGTTGATTTTGGAAACATACTACATAAAATAATGTCATTAAATTAATTAAATTAAAAAAAATGTTATTCAATCAGTTATTTAGTGATTTTGAATGGAAATAGAAACTATAACATGGTAAGATGTGTGAAGAGTTTTAAAATGTTATATACCCCAAAATATTTCTAAACATACTTCTAATTTCCAATTTTGATGAAAAAGAAAATATTATCTTTTGAATAAATATTTGTGTCTGTATTAATTTCGAGTTTAGGGTTTCAAAAGAGATAAAACAATGAACATACCATGCCTCGTCAAGAAGTGCAATTATTCCTCCGGGTTTCTGCATAATATTAAAAAATATTACTCATCCCTAAATTATTATTTTTTTATTTCAGATAAATTTAAAATTGAAGATTAATTAATTCACATTTTACCCTTTCAATTAGGTCAAGTACGTCTTGATTATCCACAAACTCAACATAACTCCAATCAATTTCTTCCTTTGTATATTCTTCTTGCTCCATTTTAAACACGTGTTGATTGAAATGTTGTTGCAATTTCTCATTTGTTAAGTTAATACACAGCTGCTCAAAACTACCAAAAAATAAAAAAAGTTAATTTAAAAATGTTATGAAAGAAATAATGTTCTAACAAACTGATTAAGAAATAATTAATTAATTACCTGTTGATTTTGAAGCTCTCAAAACCATATATATCCAAAACTCCTATTATATGTTTCGCATCGGGATCCTGACCAATCGAATTATTAATCTTATCCACTAACCTGTCAAACCACATTATTAACACAATTTAAAACATACATATTAAATTTATGATCATTCTATATTTTTCATTTTTTAAAGATTAAGCAATTAATTAATTACCAATCAAAAGGCGTTAATATACTGTTTTAGTCAAAGCATCACGACACTTTTAATACAAATTTGAAATATACATCTAAAATTTCTAAACATTTTCTCTATTTTCATGTTTTTAAAGATTTAAGTAATTAATTACCGGTCAAAAAGGTGTGAATATACTGTTTTAGCCAAAGCATCACATTATTTTTAAAAAATACGTCTTAATGTATCATTACTTTCACTACTTTTATGTTTTTTAAAGATTAATTAAGTAAATAATTACCAGTCAAAAAGGCGTGAATATACTGTTTTGGCCAAAGTATCACGTGTTAATGCAGCACTGTCTGGATCGAGAGGCTTTGTGATGTTGCCATCTGGCGTTACTATCACTCTTTGGCACAATGAATCCACAAGTAATTTCTCATCACACCTATAAATAAAATATAATTAATTAATTAATTTGAAATTTGCATTTTCGAAGGATTTATATATAATGTTATAAAATAATTAATTAGTTTGAAGTATAAAATTTTGAAAATTAACACCTATAAAGTTATACAACATAATGTACATAATGATATATTATATAATATATAATAAACATTATATTATATAATAATATACAATCTTATATAAAATAATTAATTAGTTAATTTGAAGTTTTTGAAATTTGAAATTATCACCTATAATGTTATATGATATAATTAATCCGTTAAATTCATCAAATGAATGATGTGTTGTTATCTGTGTTGTACGTATAATCATATGCAAAGACAATTTATTTGGCCCTTTTGATTTAAGAGGGTTAATATTTTGATATTTTAGGCATTTTGAAAGGGTAAATTTGATGTTTATAATATTGAATAATTTCTTTTAAAGGGTAAAATTGGAATTTTATATTTTGAAATTATATTTAAAAAATACATACATTAGTAGCTCAGCTGCAGTTTTCAAATGAAAGAGCGATTTTTCGTCTCTCAATTTTGAAGAGTCGATTTCAGTCCCTTTTGCAAAGTTTATATTTCCAAGATGCAAAATTGCAGCTACAACACGAAATATTGCTTCCTGTTTGATTAAATTCAAATTAATTAATTAAATATGAGTTGATTTTGATGGTTTTCAAATTAATTAATATAGAACATATAAGTTTTTTGTGTTCTACACCAATTTCAAAATGTAATTTATTCTAAATTTGAAAATCACAATAGGTACAAATTGATCAAAAAGGATATATGAAATGGATGCCATACACATGAAGTCCAATCCGTTATTTTCTCTTTGTTGGTTAATTTTGATATGAAAGTCAATAGCCCAATAATTGGAATAAATAACAAAACTAGTTTTTTGTACTTTTGACCCTTTTTTATTTATAAAAAAATAATAATGAAAATTTTATTAAAAGAATGTGCAAACCTGCTCATCATGATTAATGCCAACAACATCCATAGCATTTCTAGTCTCAATATATTCTCTCGCATCATCCACATTTGATACTTCAAAACAATTCGTTTGGTTGAGGTAATGAAACGATTTGGGATCCGACACCTTAAACTTTTTCACATCCTATAAGATAATATAATTCATATTTTATTAATTACATTATTTGCCAAATGTTCGTAAGACGAGAAATAAAAAGGAAAAATAAAAATAAAAAGAGTATAAAATGTGGCCAAAACGGTAATTGAATCTATACTAGTACCAAATTGGGAGATATATTGGTAAAGCGGTACTAATTCCAACACATTAATCATTGAATATGTTTAAAAATACAACTAATTAGTTAACTAATTAATTAATTAACTAATTAATTAACCAACAAATTAATTAACTAATTTATTAAATTATTTATTAAATTACCTCATGAGGTGCGTAAAAACAATGGTAAACTGGTACTAATTCCAATGCGTTATGCATTGAATACATTTAAAATTATAATCAATTAATCAATCATTCAATCAATTAATTAATTAATTTATTTATTTATCTATTAATTTATTTATTTAATTACCTCAGGCGGAGCATTACAGAGCATGTAAAAGCAATGGTAGTTCCTCTCAGGATCCGACACCTGGCACACTCTCGACCGCTCAAGCAAATAAGTTCTGACAGCCGCTCCAGAAATCTTGCCGTACTTGTCGAACTGAATCTCCACAAACTTACCGAACCGACTGAAATTCAGAAAATAATAATAAATATTTATGTTCTGTATTTGTTTTTTTATTTTGGGGATTAGAATGAAGGAATATGATTACCTGGAATTGTTGTTCTTTACGGTTTTCGCGTTTCCGAATGCTTCCAACACCGGATTAGACTAACAATTGCAATAAATTATGTCAAAAAGAATGTATATATATACTAAATACCAAAAATTATGTGAAAAATTAGATTTCATGTTGTCTATATGAAGCTTTCAAGTTGCAAGGATATATCTATTCAGAAAGCTTCGTATACACTATATGTTCTTTACAGTATTTAACTACCTTTCATGTCTACATTACAAACGATACATAAAAAATCAAATGTGGTAAGCTTTAATGTTGTCTATTTCAAGTTGCAAATATATATCTATTCAGAAAGCTTCATATACACTATATACCATTTTTACAGTAATATACCATTTATTATTCTATC
Source organism: Juncus effusus (assembly GCA_027726005.1). Lineage (NCBI taxonomy): Eukaryota > Viridiplantae > Streptophyta > Magnoliopsida > Poales > Juncaceae > Juncus > Juncus effusus. The sequence continues at coordinate 8,221,398 of CM050905.1, read as the reverse complement.
TTTGATGTCTACAATTCAAACGATACATCAAAAATCAAACGTCATATACCACCCCTTCTATAATATATTGATAAATTATACAATTCAAAACGAACTAACATATAAATAAACGGTATATTATATATTTATTTATGTTACCTCTAGGACTTGTTGCTCGACGGTGCGGCCCTCGGTGCCCGACCGGCCGCCCATAAAGGCTAAATATCTCATCAGCATTTTAGTGGTCTCCGTTTTGCCAGCACCGCTCTCGCCACTTACTAGTATCGACTGGCTTCCGTGCTCGTTTATCAATGCCCTGTTTCAGTTTTTTCTTTTATAAGTTTAATAGTATTAACTATTTTAAGGGAAATTTTCAAAAAGTTTCGAACGTTTCTGAATATTTTATGAAAAAAAAAATAAAAATCTCGCTTTTTTAGATTTTATCAATTTTTTTTGTTTTTGGAATATATATATATATATACCCTCATTAATCAATTTAATAAATTCTTTTACTTTTTTGGACTATATACCAGTCACTCTCTTCACTAACAAATATTGATCGGCTTCTATGCTCATTTATCAATGCCCTGTTTCAATTTGTTCTTTTATAAGTTTAATAGTATTAACCGTTTTAAGGGAAATTTTCAAAAAGTTTCGAACGTTTCTGAATATTTTATGAAAAAAAAAACTCTCGCTTTTTTAGATTTTATCAATTTTTTTTGTTTTTGGAATATATATACATTCATTAATTTATTTTATAAATTCTTTTAGTTTTTTGGACTATATACCACTCATTCTCTTCACTAACAAATATTGATTGGCTTATGTGCTCATTTATCAATGCCCTGTTTTATAACCCACACAATTTTAAGTGTTTTTTTTAAGCTTAATAATAGTAATAATTATGTTATAAATTCTTTTTGGACCATGTATCGCTCATCAATTGCTTTATAAATTCTATTATTAAAGCTTAAATTGAGAAAATAGTCTCAAGAAAATCAATAAAAAAAGGAAAATTGGTAAGGTACTGTAGTAGTACAATTAGTATCCACGAAACTTAAAGCACATATATATGATTAATTATGAGAATTATATGAATAAAAGATACAGAAAATGAAAAAAAAAAAAAAAAGATAAACAAAATTGACCTGTAACAAGCATCAGCAACGGCAAATAAATGGGGACTGAGCTCTCCGAAAGTTGCACCCTTATATTGCTCCATCATATGTGTATCGTATAAATGTGGCAGCCTTCTAAATGGGTTTACTGCTATTAGTATATTCCCTGTATATGTCTACAACAAAAACAAAAACATGATATAATAAATAAATACGTTGGTAAAAATTTTGTTATGTAAAAAAGAAATAAATATAAATCTGTTGAGTTTGCTAAACCCTTTGGGGGTTAAAAATTGAAATCTTGTTGAAAATACATAATGGAATTGGATTGAGTTTTCTAAATTTGATTAACAAAAACAAAGAAGCCGTAAAATATGCAATATTAGTAAAAATAAAATCAAAAGTTAAAAAAAGGCCGTACTTCAAAATAAAAATAAAAAATCATATCTTGATGAAAAGACAATATGAAAGATGAATTTGTCTCTTCTAAATTTGATTAACACAAAAAATCGTAAAACAACTAGTCCGAAACAAATATCAAAAAAACTAAAATGAAAAAGGACGTAAGGACATCCATCCTACACATTTTTCACCTCAAAATCAAATAAAAATAAAAAAAATTGAAAATTGAAAATAAAAATACAGTAATAAGAAATAACTTACATATATTTCATTAAGAGCGTATCTTGATGCGAGATTTTGCAGTACACCAGGTTCGTGCAGGTACGCCAGCTTCGTCATGTCGTCTACGCCAGCTGGCGGCGCTTCCGTGTCTTTTGGGTATATAATCCCCAAATTCGCAACAACCTGTTTCATTTTAAATTTTATTATTAATAAATTATTAATTATTAATAAATTATTAATTATTATTTTATTATTAAATGGAATGTAGTGCAAAATTTGCAGTTTGAACTGCCCATTCCTTGAAACACTAAATATTCATCACCCTACTGGATATTTTACTGGTATACATATTCTGGAAAATTAATTTTTTATTTTGATGTTTTGATGTTAAGTACTCATTCACATATAGGTCAAAATGGTACTGAAGGTGTATTAATGACAAATTAAAATCCATGAGGCCTAACCAATTATATAAATTAAAGAGTGCAGAATGACTAAATAATAATAATAATAATAATAAATTCTTAGTTGATAGTCATGATATTGATCTGAAAGAAATCCAGCTCATGACTTAAATAATAAGGCAGCCAAGCCAAGCCACCTCACATCATCATTAGTTCCAATAAAAGAATAATCATCACCACTAGTATATTATATTACTATCTAAAACCAAGAAGAATCATTAATCCCAATAAAGTATACATCATCTTATGTACAAAACATAAACAATATTGTACATCAAGTCACTGACAGTGGGCTACACATAAAAAATAAACTTCCACATGTCAGTGACTCGTTTTACGAAAGACCATACAAAAACGGAACAGAGGATATCGACTAATATTTTAATAGAATTCATTCGTTCATTCATTCCACTAATCGATCAATCAAATCATATCGGAAACTATTCCAAATTTCAAGTTTCGAAATTCAATTTTTAAAATTCGAATTTGGGATTTCAAATCGGACGTACCGTCTTTCCATCGGTGGTGACGATGGTTGCATTTTCGCCTTTGATCTGGATGACCTCACCGTCGATCCAGGCAAGCTCTTGATCCTCAACCCACACATGAGACCCGACTATTATATTCACTGGCGTGCCCTGATTATCAAAATGATCAATCCAACATCAGATTAAACATAATCAATATATGAACACATCAAATTGAGCTTAAAAAACATGATTGAAAGATTTGATGATTACCATGATTGAAGATTTGTTGGCGTTCTATGTTCATTCAAATTTCAACTCAACAACTAGAGAGAGAGAAGGGAATGTGGAATGAGAAAATGTGGAAATGTGGGAGAGGGTATAAGATTAAGGGAGGAGAGGAAAGGAGAGAAAGGGACATGCAATGGGAGAGAGAGGTGTTTGTTATGTTAAATTAAACTCTGAAAGAATTGTGGAAAGTTAAGAGAGAGAAACTTTGAACAAAAGAAAAATGTAGAGTTTAGAGGGAGGTGGAGATGACGTAGATGGATTAAGATTGTAGTTTAGGCAGCTAAATGTTATAATTAGTAGAGTTTTTTGGTGTTAAATTATTTTTGTGAAAATTAGTTTTGTTTTCAGTCCACTTTCGTTGGAGTTGATGTGGAATTTATTCATGGATTAAAGTATGAATTGGTGGCTGTATGGTTAACACGTTGGAAAATGAGAGAGAGTAATGAAAACATAACGAAATAAATGAATAATTAATATAAGTGTAATTAATTCTAGTAAGTTTTTTATCTACTATATCGAAAAAATATATATTATAAAATTCAAAATCTATCACATCAAAGCCTTTAGTATAATACGTAATACAGTATTATGCACCCCAAATGTGAATTGTGGAGAATAATTAATGATGCTAAAACAAACTTAGCCAACCAAACACAACATAATATAAATTGTCTTCTCCAAATGTTCTGGCAGTGGGTCCCAATTGCAGGCCAAACAGCACCATCACAGGCTCTAATTCTATTGTAAGTGGAGCCCAAATGGGCTGCTTTAGCTTTGATTCTCTTTTGGGGCGGTGACCTAAAAAAGGCAAAAAGCAGAGTATACAATACAATATGCATCCATCAATATCATATTAACGAATGAATGAAATGGAACAGAGAGAGAGAGAGAGAGCAAAAGAAGAAAGAAAGAAGCAACTTTCGGCCGTCGGTTGGAATGAGCGCGATCGTTCCCACGTGCCTAGGTTGGCATTCTTAACTTGTTTTGTTTCTTAATGAAATGTGGATCACCTTTTGTTCAAATATAATTTTATTTTTGAGAAATCATCACAATATATATATATATATATATATATATATATATATATATATATATATATGACAATTTTTGTTTTGAATTTTGGTCAATTTGTTTTATTACCAAATTGAGATTTAGTATGATATTGATTACATATTTATTTAGTTAATTTTTTTGAAAATAATGATGATTTTTTTTGAAGGAGATACGGCTACAAAAAACTTTCATTAAAATAAATAGATAGTTGCTACAATTTTTAATTACAATGCTTTAAAAAAGAAGCCAAACACTAGTATATCCCAACTATTTGACTTCGTCATGATTTTCTTTTGTGTGGATTGATCGTTATGCTCTTGCATTCTTCTTTTATCTTCCCGCCTTCAACTATTGAGTGGCCGTGTCCTTGACCCAGTTGCAGACTTGTGGAGGTGTGGACGAGGCGTTTTGAAATTATTTATTGTTCTTTTCCTTCCACATTTCCCAGCATGTAGCTGACCATAATGCATTCCATTCCATTTGCTTGCTTGAAAAAGACTTTGATCAAACTCAAGGATGACATATTACCGTGTCATGTGATCAAGATATATATTGTAGAACAAAAGAAATAAGCATACGTCTATTCAGATAAGTTTATGATCGCTGATCATTTCATTTAACATGGGTAGTCATGACGCCAGTCTAGTGGTCACTCATGACTTACGGTCTTTAGAATATTGTTGCTAGTATTAAATGAAACCTACATGGTCACACAATGAACTCCATTCATTCGGAAAGAAAATGCCTCAAAAACAGTTATACATGTGACGTATAAAGTGGTGAAAGAATAAAATATTAGATGCTGAAATTTTAGAAAGGCTGTAATTTCTCAGTTCGAACGGAGTATTCCTCAGTTCGAATTGAACAGATTCCGTTTGAACGGAACAAATTCCGTTCGAACGGCCAGTCCTCAGTTTGAACAGAACATATATGGTATGCCTTGGCAGCAACATTTTCAGATTTGGAAACAGTGTTCCGGTCGAACGGAATTATGGCGGCATGTAGGGTTTCCTTATCGAAACTTGTCATTCTTTCACCCCTCTCTCTGGTATATACAGAGGGGCATAAGACACACAATATAGAAGCCTTAGAAGCAGCCGTAACACCAAGAGAGAGAGTTTTTGGAGGGTATTTTCGGAAAGTATTTTCGGACTCGTCTAGCCGAGTCCGGTAATTCCGTCTGTCTGTAGTTCGCATGGATACGAGCAGAGGTTCTCTAACTTGAGAACTTGCACGATCATTCTTCATCCCTAGGAAGAGTAAGGAGGTTCACGGAGTCGAGCATCAGGAAGGAGAAGGTTGCAAGTCAGAATCGTTCAGACCAACATCCGTTCTCCGTCTCGCAGATCAGGAAGATTCATGTATAAATTTTAATACTTAATCTCATACTTTTATTCCCTTAATGATGATCTTAGGACGGGTGGAATCCATAGGTTCCACTACGCATGTAACGTACATGACTATGAATTCCCCAACAGAATTTGAGTTGATTGAACTAGTCATACTGATATAAACAGAGGTAATAGAGGATTTTGACAGTCAAATTTGAATCAAATGATGAAAAGAAAAAGGTACATAATAAACTTGATTTGAGTTTGATTCTTTCTTTCGATTTTGAGATTCATGTTCAGTCAATGAAGAGAGTTAGATATATTACAGGCACAATTTAAGTTGAGTAGCCTTTTGAGAGGACTCCTTGTCTTGTTTGTCAATCAAGAAGCAAAGACAATAAACTCTGAAACTAAAAATTATGACTTTGGTTATTTGCCAATGATGATTCCCTAAAGTATGGTTTTTCTGAGGTGAATTGTCAGTAGCGCAAAATAAGAAGAAGGCGACTGGAGGCTCGGGTGAATGTGTAGAGAAAGGAGTAATGGGCTCAAGGAACAGGCCAATAAAGATTAAAATATAAAAAAAAAGATGATGGGCCATCCAAATTTGGTTGAGAAATGAATATTAATACAAAACGAGTAGGTAAGGCTGAGTTGGTAAGGCTGTCACGGCATGGAATGGAAGAATCATATTATTTTTCATTTTATCAAAGTTTCTTTTTTAGTTTGTTGCTTTCTATAGTCTGGGTTGTTGCTTATTTTGATATTTTGTTTCGCTTATATAAGGGCTAGGTCAGAGGGAGAGAGGTATTGAAATATCTTTTGTTTGAGTTTCGTTGTATGAATTGCGGTTATTAGCCAAATTTTATCAAAAAGCATGAATTTTTATTTTATCTACTCTCAAAATTCCACAAAAATTCTGTCATCTACAAATATGTAGCTGACAGTTGGTATCAGAGCATCGATGCACTAAAGGGGTTTGTCGGGTTTGGTTTATGGTATTGACGAGAAAGGGAACTGTTGCGCAAAATATGGAGCGGTTAGAAGCGATGATGACGGAGATAGCCAACAAGTTGGCGGCATCAAACCAACTAGCGGACGAACGCATGAGCCGCTTAGAATCAAAATTGGAGGGATTAATGACTTCATCGAGCCATAGCAAAAATGACGGTGTGCCAGAACCGAAGAAGAAAGGAGTCGCACATGAGTCTGACGGACGTAACGATGATGTGAATTCGGATAACGGAGATCACGGATCTGTCGAGATGTTGTTCGTTCCACAACTTCGATTGAATTATCCCAAAACCGAATTTTCGAGTTTCGACGGTATTGATTCAATTTGATGGTCTATGAAGGCTACATCTTTTTTCGAGTTATACCCCCTACCGGTTATTCAAAGAACTAAATACGTCACGCTACACTTTCAAGGGGCCGCTAGCGAGTGGTACCATGGATATCGAATCGTAAATCGTAAATCGGGTCGACGAGTACATTGAAAAATTCGAGAGAGCTAAGGCCTGAGTAATGCAAATTAATCCTTATTTCGCGCCACGATATTTTGTCTCTTCTTTTGTGGGGGGGCTTAAGGATGAACTCAAGCATTTGGTGAGGATTCATCACCCCGATCAACTTAATCATGTGTACAATTTGGTGAGGGAGTATGAGTTGGCTCAAGGGAGTCACTCAAAGCGGGAAAGAGGAACTTTTACTAATTCGAATTACGGCAAGAACCGAAACAAAGGAGTTAAAGAGGCGGAAAAGAAGGGAGGCAACTATAATAGTGATAGAGAGAAATTAATCGCGCAACGAAGAAGGGATGGTTTATATTTTAAATGCGGGAAAAAAATACTCGCCCGGGCACCAATGCAAGTACAAAAGCTACCTTATTGAAGAAGTTGAGGATAACGGTGAAATTTTCCATTAAGAAGTTGAGGCAAGTTCACAATCCGCGGAGTTGAGAGATGTAGAAAAGGCGCATATCGCTATGCACAGCAATGATCCAAGTACAAGGTCTATGCGATTCATGGGAGAAATAGAAGGGCGGCCGATTTGTGCGCTAATCGATAGCGGAAGCTCTCACTCATTTGTGGAGGGTAATATTGGGAGTTGGTTGTCGTGTTGTTCAAGTGCCGATGATGGTGGTTATGATAGCGAATGGCGAGAAACTAGTGAGTGATACAATGTGTGAAGGATATGCGGGTCCTCAAGGTGTATGGTTACGACATGATTCTAGGGTTGGATTGGTTTAAAAGGATGGCGCCGGTAAATGTAGAGTGGGATAAGGGCATGATAACATTTAAATATGGTAACAAGGAGGGTCGATTCGTAGCGAAAGAAGAAATTACCCATGTCCGAATGTGTGAAGGAGAAGTCGACTTGCAAAAGGAGGTTAAAAAGGGGAGTCTAATCTTCATGGCACATCTATTCTGCAACACCTTGTCTACTCGAGATGATCCTGAGATATATGTCAACCAAGTCGCGTCGAGCACGGTGACCGAAAAGGAGGTGAGATCCGACTTAGGACATGTACTGAGAAGGTTTGATGATGTGTTTGAAAATCGCAATAATTTTCCGCCTAAAAGGAGTATTGACCATAAAATTGAGTTAGAACTCGGCTCCAAACCAGTGAATCAAAGGCCGTACCGTTACTCTTATTTTCAAAAGGTCGAGCTGGATGCAATTATGGAGGAGTTGCTCAAAAGCAGAGTAGTACAACCATCATCAAGCCCATATGCTAAGCCGGCCTTACTAGTACAAAAGAAAGACGGGAGTTGGCGCTTATGTGTTGACTACCGTAAACTAAATTCCATTACAATAAAAAATAAATACCCGATTCCCGTTATTGATGATTTGTTGGACGAGTTAAATGGTGCGGAATATTTTTCTAAAATTGATCTTATGTCCGGTTATCACCAAATTTGGATGAATGAATCCGATATTCCCAAAACCGCCTTTCGGACACAAGGTGATGCCATTTGGCCTCACGAACGCCCCAGTCACTTTTCAAAACTTGATGAACGAGATTTTTAAGCCGTTTTTACGAAAGTTTGTGTTGGTCTTTTTTGACGACATATTAATCTATAGCCCCAACATAGAGACTCATCAGCAACATTTAGAAGCGGTGCTGGAGGTCCTACGTGAAAATAAACTTGTGGTAAGTGTGAGTTCGGAAAAGGAGAAATAGAATACTTGGGACATATTATATCGCACCGTGGCGTGTCGACCGATCCGAGTAAGGTAAAGGCCATGAGAGAGTGGCCGGTTCCGAAAAGCGTGAAGGAACTCCGAGGATTTCTAGGTCTTACGGGATACTATCGTAAATTTGTGAGAAATTACGGGACGATAGCGAAACCTCTAACGGACCTACTTAAGAAGAATGCGTTTGAATGGTCTGACTCGGCCACTAAGGCATTTGAGGATCTTAAGCGAGCCATGTCGAGTGCACCGGTTTTGGCAATGCCGGACTTCGGAAAACCCTTCGTGATCGAGACCGATGCTAGTGATAAAGGGATCAGAGCGGTGCTTATGCAAGGGAAGAGACCCATCGCCTATTTGAGCAAGGGGCTTGGGGTTAAGGCGCAAGCGTGCTCGACTTACGAGAAAGAATTTATGGCATTGCTTGAACCGATAAAAAAAATGGCGGCACTATATTCAAGGTCGGCCGTTTGTTATAAAGACCGATCAAGTTAGTTTAAAATATTTGTTAGAGCAACGGTTACACAACACCATGCAACATAAGAGTTTATATAAACTCCTCAGCTTGGACTATGCAATCGAGTATAAAAAGTGGAGCGAAAATAAGGCGGCCGACGCCTTATCGCGAATAAATAGAGACGATGAAGAGAGCAAAGTGTGTAGCCTTATAATTCCGAGTTCGGTGACCGAAGTCCAGGAGTGCACCAGTGGTATGAATTTAAAAAATATACCTCCAAATATTACTAATATTGTGTGTGGTGTGTGCAGGGAGTTAATGCACAAGAGGAGGATAATATTATTTGTCAGAGAGTGATGCATGAAGGTTCGGTTCAAATGATGAGTACAGTCGAACTTTCAAATAATGAGGAACATATCAGGTTTGACCGGTTTGACTGGTTTGACCCAACATTGGTAGAATGTGATGCGATTGGGCCATTTCTCTCCACGCAATGCCCATGGAGCTCAAATCCAAAAAGGCTATTATATTCCCCATTAACAAAAAATCTATTTTGGTTGAAATGAATGAAGGTACAGAGAAGAGGGGTAGTAAAGGGCTTGTCAAATCTAAGGGCGGCACTGATGAGACCATTTTTGCGGTGTCCGAAATTACACCGTCATGGGTGGATGAGTTGAGGGAGAGTTACGATGGGGATTCCGTAGCTCAAGAGTGGATGACGAAGTTAACCGCGAACTCTAATGAAAACCCTAAGTGGACCCTACATAACGGACTATTGAGGTATGACGGGAGAATATTTGTGGGGATGAGTGCCGAATGGAGGGGCAAGTTGATTGATGAGATGCACGACTCATATTTAGGCGGGCACTTAGGGGCGTTAAATACGTACCGACGATTCAAAAGGATGTTTTATTGGCCTAAGTTGGAGAGCGTGCACGAGCAGTTACAAAATTACCATGTATGCAAATTAAATAAATACGAGAATGTGGCGAGTCCCGGCCTCCTCCAACCCCTCCCCATTCCAGAAGGAGCGTGGCAGGGAATTAGTATGGATTTCATCACCGGTCTTCCTAAATCCAATGGCAAGGAGGTAATATTGGTGATAGTTGATCGGTTGACTAAGTACGGACATTTCATAACCCTATCTCATCCCTTTAAGGCTTCCAACGTGGCCCAACTATTTTTAGACCATGTGTATCGGTTGCATGGGTTGCCTCAATCGATAGTCACGGATAGAGATCCGGTCTTTACGAGTCTATTTTGGAGGGAGTTATTTTCGAAATTGGGGGTCAAATTGAACTTTAGCACGGCATATCACCCGCAAACGGATGGGCAAACAGAAAGGTTGAATCAATGTCTAGAGGGATATCTTAGATGCATGGTGTTCGACAATCCAAAAAAATGGTTTTCTGTTTTGTTGTTAGCTCAATGGTGATACAATACTTCGTACCACTCATCTCTTAAAATAACCCCATTTGAGACTCTTTATGGCTATTGTAAGATATCAAATTTTGAATTTGATATTATCTAGAATTTGTCTTCTAAGTTGGATTTAATTTCCTGGTTCATAAAATCCTAGTTTTAATCTGAACTTTTCACTTTAGTCCAAAGAGAGCAAGATTTATTTCAAACATTTTTAGAAAAGTAAATTTTAGAAATATAAAATTTATTTGCATGTATGATTAAATTAAGTTTTCAGATCCTATATTTCAAGATGAAAATTTTGATATAAAATGCATAAAATTTCGTTTTGTGGATTAAAAGTTATGAATTTTTCTTTATCATGCATAAATTAAATCATACATACAAGGACTTCTTTGTAAAGGTATTGAAAAAGTTATGTAAAACAAATTTTTGAACAAAAAATACTTATGGCATGGAAAAATAAATTATACCATTAGAATGCAAATTTTATGGGGAACGTTTTCATACAAAATGCATTAACTAGTATTTTGTAAATAAAAAGTTATGAATTTATTTATGAGGGAATAACTAATTTTTAAGAATCTGCAGGGACTAATTTATAAATTTCAGAAAATTAGGGACTTTTATGCAAATTATCACTGGACACCTGTTGGGAACGTGGACTGGCTGGAAGTGACATGTGTACCCTTATGAAATTACCAAAATACCCTTTTGAAATTATATAAAAGAACCCATGCATTATTTCTCTCATCTTTCTTTTCTCTCACTTCAGAAAATCACTAACAATTCAGAAAAATTCCGAAAAATATGAAATTTTAAAGGTACGTCGAATATTATTTTCTGAACAACTTTAGTATTTTACGTTTTCTCTAATTCTGTCGTTTAGTATTTTTTTCCGAATTAATTTTCGAACTTGCGTAAATTGTGAGATTTTAAATATTCTCAGAAAATTCTGGAAAAATTAGAGTAGATAGATCTTATTTTTTTACGAAACTTTTATATATAATATTTTGACATATCTCATAGTTTACTATTTTTAAATTATTCTTTTCTGATTTTTCAGAATAAGAAAATATTATATTTATGGAAAATAAAATTTCCTCAGAAAATTATACAAAAATCTCAGAAAATCATAAATATTATTTGGAGAAACTTCAATATATAAAATTTTATTATATTACATCGTTTACTATTTTAAATAAATTCTTTTCTTTAATTTTCAGAACCTTGTAGTCTATTTCGATGACATGCAGGGCCCACTGTTCAGAAAAACTGGTTTTATAAATCCTGCAGATTTGAGATTTGATATTCCGGATTCTGACAGAATTCCTGGATTTCTTTTTCAATGGATTTTATTTACTTATTCACAGTTTTGGTACTCCAGAATTCCTCAGGGATTCCAAACGATACAATTGGCCGTAACGGGTTCATTTCAAGTCAGTTTTTGACATTCTTGGTATCGTCGGAATCGTTGGAATGAGTACTTTTTATAAATGAATTTATTTTTAATTAATAGTTTCTGGAAAAATTTTAAATTTAATAAAAGAGAGAAAATAAAGCTAAAATGTTGTGACTTAATGCATGGCAGTAACCGTTTGTGCGAGATATTCATTTGGGGGAGTCATATACAGCAGTCCAAGTTCCCTCCAGGGCAGGTGAGTGGTTAAAAAATTATTTTCCTTATTAAGACATGTGATAGTTTGTGAAATTTGGACCATACATGTGTCGGTTTAGCCCCAAACTATACTCAATTAATTAAGATTAATTTATGGCATTGATATTTCGGTTATGATTAATATTTTGGAGTAAATAGAATCTGTTTTTAATTAATATATTTATTTATGATCATATTCATACTTGAATAATTCTAAAATTGTAGAATTTATGTATTAGTAGTAGTATATGTGATTTTAAATATAACTATGAGTAAAAATTTATTAATGGAGGACCTTTGTGATATTTTGAAAGACAATATTATGATAATAATTAATTATTTTGGGAATCACGCTAAACTTTTGTGCTATGGCTGGAGGATTACCTCGCTATTGTGGTTTTTGAAAATATATGTGTGAGCGTGATTTTTGTTTTGAGGGAAAGATAGTTGCGATACGTAGTGAGAAAATCCAGAGTTAGTTTGGTGGTGGCGCGAAGGATCCTGGGACGTCAAGGCTCTTGTGTGAGAATGCGCGGTTCTCGAGCTTTTTGTTATTCTAAACAGATTGTGATTAGCTCTCCTTTCTGTTTGGCACTTCAGTTGAATACTAGTCGACCCCTCAATTAAAAATATGATATTTTCTTTATTATAGTAAATAAGAGTAAATTATGATGAGTTTTAAATTCAAGTTTGAAAGGATTTTTAATTTTATTTTAAGTTTTTGGACTAGAGTGAGAAAGATTCTGTATGATTCCTTTCTGAGCAGTTTCTTAATTTTCTGAGTGAGATTTGGGACCGGCTTGAGACATGTTGGCCGTCTTAATAAGCTAGACCCTTAACTCCTCACTTAGTCATTTCTTTGACTAATCCCTTTCGTATTTCTTGTTTTGGGTCTAGATGGGAACGACGGGCAGTCGAATGCTACTACCCCGCGTCTGGTGTAATCGTTCGTTGTCACCATGAGGTGGTTCTAGGTCGGCGTCTGCGTTAGCAAGGATCACGGAGTTAGCGACACCTTACTAGATTTGTTGTAGTTTTATTTCGGGTATGTGTGCCCACTTTGTTTGATATTTCATCGGCATATGTATCTTTTATGTGTACGCTTCCGCAAACCTTTCGGGTTGTATCTTATCCGTGTTAAATCCCTTTATTATCTCTGTGTTATTTGTAACTCTATTTATGATACGAATTTGAGCCTCTAGCACACATCTAGTGTGTCGGCGGGTTGTCATGCTTTGTGTCGAGGTGTGACAGCTATGCACCACCGATTCTCTCCCTAGGATCCGTACTGAAAAGCTCGGTCGAGGCGGTCAATGAATTTTTTCGCAATAGAACCAACACTTTAAAACAATTGAAGGAGAACCTACAAATCGCGCAAGCTATAATGAAGAAATACGCCGACTTAAACCGTTCGGAGAGGAAATTTAAAGTGGGGGATTGGGTCTACCTTCGCTTACAACCGTACCGTCAAGTTTCGTTGGGAGGTAGAGGTAACTTTAAGCTAAAGCCGGAATACTAAGGTCCCTTCAAGATTGTAGAGAGAGTTGGTGAAGTGGCATACCGACTGAATCTACCGAACGGCTCACAAATACATCCGGTAATCCACATCTCACAACTCAAAAGCGGGTTGAAAACAGGTTGCCGTTGGACGCCTAAGCTTCCGGTTATGAGTCCGGAAGGAAGATTGAAGGTTGAACCATTGGCGATTCTTGATCAAAGAAAGGTGAAGAAGAAGAATAAAGAAGTGACAGAGCTGCTCATTCATTGGTCCAATCGCGACATTGAAGACGCCACGTGGGAAGAGTATGATCATGTTCGGACACAATTTCCTGAGTTATTCCTTGAGGACAAGAAAGGTTTTGAGGGGAGGCCATTGCCAGTACGCAAAATAAGAAGAAGACGACTGGAGGCTCGGGTGAATGTGCAGAGAAAGGAGTTATGGGCTCAAGGAATGGGCCAATAAAGATTAAAATATAAAAAAAGGATGATGGGCCATCCAAATTTAGTTGAGAAATGAATATTAATACAAAACGAGTAGGTAAGGCTGAGTTGGTAAGGCTGTCACGGCATGGAATGGAAGAATCATATTATTTCTCATTTTATCAAAGTTTCTATTTTAGTTTGTTGCTTTCTATAGTTTGGGTTGTTGCTTATTTTGATATTTTGTTTCGCTTATAAGGGCTAGGTCAGAGGGAGAGAGGTATTGAAATATCTTTTGTTTGAGTCTTGTTGTATGAATTGCGGCTGTTAGCCAAATTTTATCAAAAAGCTTGAATTTTTATTTTATCTACTCTCAAAATTCCACAAAAATTTTGTCATCTACAATCTGTAGCTGACATGAATTGATAGAAATTTGTTTGTTTCGAGTGGTCACTAACCTGCGTTGTAACCCCAGTAGGATTTGTATTGGACACTCTAATCCCGTTGGCATTTGTTGTCCAAATTTGCCACATGCTTTCTCTCATAACTACTCTGCGATGAGACATTCTAGGAACAAATATTTGTGTGTTTCTTTTTGTCGGCAAACAGGACAGTTGTCCTCTTGTAGTTGCCCTTTTTTTTGAGTCTATCTTTGGTTGACAATTTATTCTTGTGCATTTGTCAGACGAAAAACTTTATTCTTGGAGGTACTTTTAGCTTCCAAATTGTCATTCTTGAAAAATCCTTAACCCCTGTATTTACGAAGAATTCGTATGCTGATTTGACCGAGAATTTCTCCTCTTTATTTGTTTTCCAAATGACCTTGTCCGGTTCGTTGTTTAACGTGCAATTGATTATTTTCCAGTAAGTCCTCTTAGTTCATGCATTTTGACCGTACTTAGCGCCCTGTCCCATGTGAGGATTGATGGGTCATTAAGAACTCTATCTACAGTGATATTTTCATTTGTTGATCTTCTATAAAGACCTGGAAATTCTTTTGCAAAAATGCAATATGGATGTCATTTATCAAACCAGAAATTTTCTAGTGTACTGTTGCCTAATTGCCCAATTGTATACTTGCTTTTTTACTAAATTTCGGCAGAAGAGTTGCAAGGTCTTTCATAAAGAAGCTTTTTGGCGTGCAAAGCCACGGCCGATCTGAGTTTATGTAGCATTCTTGCACAGTGGAGAGCCATAATCCATGCTTTTTGGCTTTAATTTTCCATAACCATTTCATTAATAATGTTTCGTTCTGTATTTCCAGAATTTTGATCCCCAAACATCTGTTCTCTTTGTGGGTGCATACTAGTTCCCAGTTAACGAAGTGCTTCCCTTTTTTATATTCACTTGTACCTCCCCATAAAAAATTGCGCCTGAGTTAGTCAATTTCCTCCATAACCTTTTTGGGCAAAAGAAATACTTGCATGTAATATGTTGGTATTGCTGAGAGTATTGAATTCAGTAGTGTCAACCTTCCTCCTATAGACAGAAATTTGGTTGACGATCCCGAAATTCTTCTTCGTATTTTGTCTATTATAGGAAGAAAGTCGCTTTTGCTAGGCTGGTTGATTGACAAAGGCATCCCTAAGTAATTTATTGGGAAGGATTGTTTATTATAGTGCAAAAGGTGCTTTATCGATATTTCTTTATTTTCGGGAATTTGTATGGGTGTATATGAAGATTTGTTGTTATTAATTTTTAACCCTGATATTTGTGCGAAACATTTGAGCGCATAGCTAATTACCTGCAGGTTTGTTTTGTTTGCTTATGTTATAATTACTGTATCATCAGCATATTGTATTGCCTTGGTAGCCATTTTTTGCGGTCTTGGAGCTAATGTATTGGCAAATTCAATGAGCGTTTGCAGTGATTCCGCGACCAGATTAAATAGAAGGGGGAATAGAGGGTCCCCCTGACATAACCCTCTTTTGTGAAAAAGAAAATGGTTGCAGTTAGCCATTTAGCTTGATTGCTGAAATTACGGATGCCAGTAGGTTATGTACCCATCCTATCAAAGTAATGATGATTTTGAAGGTTGGCATTCTTAACTAGTTTTTGTTTTTCTTATTGTGGATCAATCTTTTGTTCATTGTATGATATAAATAAATGAGAAATTTTGTTAAAAAATTTGATCAATTTGTTTAATTAGCAAATTGAGCTTTTACTCTGATGATGATAAATATTTATTTAATTAATTATGTTTTTTAAATAATGATGATTTTGAAGGATGGCATCCTACTTCTTTTGTTTTTCTTATTGTGGATCAAATTTTTGTTCATTGTATAATAATATAAATGAGAAATTCAAATTTGTTTTATCATGAAACTGAACGAAAATTATTGAAGATCATTTTATATTTTGAAAAAATAACACTTTTATATTTGAGATTGTATAAGTAATATTTTTAAATTATAGGAGTTAGAAGTTAACTTTTTGTCGAACGCAAAATAATTTTTACACATCAAATAAAAAAAGAATAAAAAAGTTGCTTTCAAACTGTTCAAGTTTGAGTTAAATAAAACAAAAATAAGGATTTTGAACTCTGAGAACCAAAGAGAAAGGAAGGAGAACCCTCCCTTTTCTTTTCTGTCTTGTATATTTTTTTCCTTGTTTGAAAGCGTTATTTGTACAAAATCAAATAAAAAACCGCTTCCTTTTTTATATTTTTATATTTTAAGAAGTTATAAAAAATAACTCACTACAATATAACAGACTCATTACATGAGATCTCACAATGAGACCTTAATAAAAACCATGGATTTGATACAATTTTTGATTCCATTCTAGATTCAAATTTCTAACCCCCTCAGCCCTCGAAACTTTCCAACCAAGCATTTTGTGGTGCTTAATTTTAAAAGTCAAAATTGCATCTCTCTTTCATTCTTTTCGTTTTTTGACCTTGAGAGAAATTTCTAGACATTTCTTGCTTTAGTCATTAAAATTTGAATTACACCTAAATAGAAAAATATATAATCACGATGGTTAAATCACTTCTATATGGAAAATGTATTATTTTTCTATTCTATATATTATTTTTATTTTGTGTATTTTTATAAACTATGTTTCTTATGTATAATTTCAAAATACACATTATATACTGTTTTTATATCATGTTTCTTGGTTCTATATAATGTTTCGCTAAAAATTGAGACACTGCGTTGCAGTATATCCCTGTTGTGCACTAACAAGTATTAATATAAACTATTTATTTTTATAAGTGGCAGTAGAACACATGATTTTGACTGATTTTTAATAAACATCATGGATTATAAAATCAAGAATTCAGCTGCCATCTATGTTAGGTTAATTTTTAGAATGTTAGCTTATTTGAAGATTATATCATAACAAGCAAAAGAACACATCACTCAAAAACCTCCAATAATACTGTTCAATACAAGTTGCTTTTTCATGAAATAACTAAATTTCACAAATACGTGCACTTCATTCTGACTCAAGTGCATTTTATTCTGATCCAAACTAAAACGTGGAGAAGAAAATATGATTTAGGGTTCAAAAACCATATTTTCAGCCTCCTTTTTGATTGACTGGAAGAGCGGTGATGAAAGGTATCGCTCACCAAAGCTTGGGAAAATCACCTATTCAGAAGAAGAAAAAAATATATATCTTAAATTTTATTGTGCAATAACACATCATTTTTTATAAACAATAATATACCATTTTAAATAGAAATGTGTACAATTTTATCATATTTAATTTAAAAGGTCATTTTGAGTTATTTTTTGTTTAATACTTGGTCACCTGAAAAACTTCTTAATGTCAGATTTAAATGAGGCAAAAAAAATTCATTTGCAGCCAAAAGACCCAGAAGCATACTGAAATATGGTGGATTTTACAAATACTCTCCCCAAAACTGGAATATCAAATTTACCCTCAGAAAACGGAAATAACAACTTTAGCCTCCAAAACTCAAAATATGTCGAATATACTTTTAAAAATATCAAAATATATCAAATGACTTACAACAATGAGTTTTCCAGCATTTTCAGGCTTCTGTGCAACTCTAATTGCAGCAAC
Source organism: Juncus effusus (assembly GCA_027726005.1). Classification (NCBI taxonomy): domain Eukaryota; kingdom Viridiplantae; phylum Streptophyta; class Magnoliopsida; order Poales; family Juncaceae; genus Juncus; species Juncus effusus. The sequence goes on along the minus strand of CM050905.1, from coordinate 8,203,385 downwards.
TGCAGCTGCACCTGAAGAAATTCCAACCTTTCCAAAAGTAAAAATAAAAATAGAACTTAAGTTACCAAGTGATGATAATTACTTAAAATGAAATAATAAGAATATGAATGACCATCTCAATCGCCACATCACTTACCAAAAGCCCTTCCTTTAATGCGAGAAGCTTCGCCATCTCAATTGCCTCATCACTTGATACCTATTTTACACCCAAAAAATATAATAATAATTACTACCGATATTTGAAATAACTTAAATTATATCCATAAAAGTTAAAACTCCGTAAAATAATTCAAAGCAGTTATTTTATACAAAAATAATTTGATTAAATTATGGAGTTTAAAGAATGAATTATGCTTACTTGGACAATTTCATCTACAAGATCCACATTCAAAACACCTGGTATGAATCCAGCCCCAATTCCTTGTATTTTATGCGGCCCTATTTCATTAAATGAAAAAGTATATTTCACATATAATTTCACACACAAAAAAATATATATACATTTATATATATAATAAAAAATATATTATTTACGTACCAGGTTTTCCTCCAGATAAAATCGCACTTTCTGTCGGTTCCACTCCGCATAACTTCACATAACAAACCAATTAACTCAAAACTAATCGTAATAATATTAAATAAATTTCATCCGAAAATAGTGGGGAATTCCAATTTGGAATTACTGTACCTTAATATTGGGATTTTGTTCTTTGAGATATTTTCCAGTACCACTAATGGTACCGCCTGTACCAATTCCAGCTACAAGAATATCTATTTTGCCAGCTGTCCCTTTCCATATTTCAGGCCCAGTTGTCTCATAATGTATCTGTAAAAAATATACACATTAATAAAAATCATAAGCCCAAAAACTTGAAAAACAAGCAACTAATCTCCATATTCCATCATGAGGACTCAGTTTTCACATTAATAACTCAAGAGAAAATTGCACAACAGCACTCATATTATGCTTAAACTGCAAAAAACCCTTCCATTTAACTAACCGTGTTAGAACGATGATGTTAGAATGGCGGAGATTTTGTTTGCAATTTCCTAAACAACATAGGGAATTTTTTGCATTTTCCAATAATTTGAGGGTTTTGTTTTGCAATTTAACCCTAATCGAACGACTTCTTTTTGCAAATTTCCCATAACTTAAATATCACACAACAATTCCTTGGGATACCTTAGGGTTCAAAAAGCGGAAGAGTTGGCCGCTAAAACCCCCAATGCTTAAATCCTACATCACTTTGAGAATCCGCAAACCATAAGGCAGTATTTTTGTGTGATGCTTATGGGAAATTTGCAAAAAGTCCCTACGTTATGCTTAAATTGCAAAGAAAGCCTCTTTATTCTTTAGAAAAATGCAAAAAAAAAAAAAAACTTTTTCGCAAATTAAGCATAATGTAGGGGCTTCTTTGCAATTAAATCACAATGTAGGCCCCTTTTTGCAAATTCCCCATAATTTAAGGATGGGGTCTGTAAGCACCAATTCGGCCTCGAACGCTTTCAAAAGAATCCGCCGTTCGAGGCTAATCGAAGCCGGCATGGTGAGAGTGAGTTTGTATCCATTTAAATTGGTTCTCATTGATCCAGTTTAGGCATGAAAGGTGCGGTTCGAAAAGCCGAAGAATTGGTCGCTAAGACTCTAGATTCTACCAAAAAGTCCCTACATTATGCTTAAATTGCAAAAAAAAAAAAAAAAAAAAATTGCAATTTAAGCATAACCAGATCGGTCGTATTGCTTAACTAACATGGTTGGATCAAATGAAATGGAAGGGGCCTTTTTGCAATTTAAGCACGACATAGGGACTTTTTTGCAAATTTCCCATAAATTAAATGTTGTACTTTAATACCTTAGGGTTCGCAGGGTTCTCAAGCTGCTGAAGAATTTACGAATTGGGCATCTTAGCAGCTATTTCCTCCGCTTTTTGTATGACCCCTTTCATGCCCAAAATGGGGTCGGTGAGGACCAACTAAGACTTAAATTTTGCAAGACAGTCCGCACGTTTTGCAATTTAAGCATAACGTAGGGACCTTTTTGCAATTTAAGCATAACGTAGAGACTATTTAGAAAATTTCCCATAACTTCAAAAATAATAAAATAATACCTTAGGGTTCGCCGGATTCTCAAATTGTTGCAATATATAAGAATTTGGCATCTTAGCCGCCAACTCTTCTGCTTTCTGGATGGCCCCTTTCATGCCCAACATGGGATCGGTGAGCACCAACTCGGCCCCGAACGCTTTCAGAAGAATCCGCCTCTCGAGACTCATCGAGGCCGGCATTGTAAGAGTGAGTTTGTATCCCTTGGCGGCGGCCATGAAAGCGAGGCCGATTCCGGTGTTGCCGCTCGTCGGCTCGATCAGCACGCTCTGAAAAGAGAGAGAAGAATGTTAGCGTGGGTTTCGCAGTTATGAGTAGATCAGAAGTTGAAAATAGATAAAAAGTTGACTGACTTTGCCGGGAGTTATGAGGCCCTTCTCCTCAGCGTCTGCTATCATACTGTACCCGATCCTGCAATATTTATTTCAGATAATTAAATTATAATAATATAAACCCCTGTTTTAGTTTAAATAAATAAAGCGAGGAAATTTCATTTTTGGACCTTGAAAATACGATAAAATAATATAAATCCATCAAGCAGATCATCAAAATTAACTAATGAAATGTAATAAAAATGTGTGGAAATTTTCATATGTACCCATGCAAACCCTTAAAATTTTCTAGGTACCAAAAAAAGAAGAAAAATGTACCCTACCTCAAAACTAGAGCATTTATGAAGCATTTAATTTTTGAGGGGGGTATATGATATTTTGGTAATTTGGCAAGTATGCAGAAAATCGTCCCAAAAAAGAAAAAACTTCAAAAGAAAAAATTGATTGGACTCAAAAAAAAGAAAGAAAGAAAATCAAAATTATGAAATTGTACCTGTCTTTTACACTGGAGCATGGTTCCATTAATTCGAGCTTAGCAGCGATACGAGCTCCACATCCAGTTGCCACATTATTTAAATACACCATTGGTGTTTTACCAATCAACTATACATTATTAATTTCATATAAATATTTTAATAAACATGATCAAAATTAAGAATAGGAAACAGATAGGAAGGGAAATTTACAAAATATCTGCTTTAGTAAATTGCACAAAAATCAATAATAATAATGCAGGGTTTTTTATACCACTAGATAAAGGAACCCTTCTTTAAGAAATGTGAAATCACGGACTTTACTTCCAAGTTCCAAATTTTAACATTTTTCTTATATTCAACTAAAATCAGACTTCATTGATCATATATTCATATTATAATTTTCCACAAATCGATATATGCATGTTAAAATAATATCAGAAAACATTATATAATATATACCTCAGTGACATCCTTTGCAATTTCTGAAGCCAATTCGCCCATTGCTTTCTTCCCTAGAAAAAAATTGCCAAAAAGAAGAAGAAGAAAAAAATACAATCATTCTCTGAAGCAAGGAGAGAAATAAAGTTCAATTGAAAGGAAGCCTTTTACTGTCTATCCATCTAAAAGCTAACAAAACAATCGCTTCATATTATGATCTGAACTATTATAAACTTTTCTTTGATTGATCTATAAGACTATACGATACATAAACAACCAATAAAAATAATTCATCAAAATCTAAACAAAAAGGAGAAAGAAGGCAAGTAATTAATTACCAGAGAAGTTGAGAGGAAAACCCAAAAATTATAACTAAAATAAATTTCAAGAGATTTTCAGTAATAAGTTGTACTAGTGGAGTGTGAAGTGTGATCTCTTAATTGTTAACTATTTAAAGGTCAGAGGAGACGACAAGATCGGATAGTGGAAGGACCCAGAGAGTGATAATTAATTTAGAAAGTTCCACATGCATAATTATTTATTAATTTGAGGAATTTTTTCAAATAACCCCTTTTTTTATAATAAATTTAAAAATCTCGTAGCCTTGGAGATATTCAAGTCTTATATTTTTTAGACCCAACCAACAATTTATGGTCTTCAGATTTTTACTAATTATGTGCTATACAAAATTAACTTTACTAATTATGTGCTATGCAAAATTGCGTTTGGCGAGATTTAAATTTAGTATATCTCTCAAAATTTCAAGGTATTTTACCGCTTGAGATAATAAATTTTGATTTTAAATCTTATATTTCTACAAGCGAACACTTGATCTAGTGGTTCAAAAATTGCCCTGGGTGGAAACCAGCGCAAGCTCAAATCTCATAAATAATGTCAGTATAAGCTTATTTGATTTAGAGAGGGGGTGTGCTCCAGAACTATGTATTCGAGAGGGAGGGAGAATAAAAGAAGGGAGGGGATGGGAAGAGAAGGAAAGAGAGAGAAAATATACCTCCCAATTTAGAGGGAGACAAAACTTAGAAATTTTTTTATTTGAAGGAGAAAATTTGTCCTCTTCTCTCCATTCACCTCCTCCAAAATAAAATATTAGAGCAAGCTAAATTTTCTCAACTCCTCTCTTCTCTTCCCCTCCCCTCCTTTAGCTCCTTCTGAAGTACATCCTTAACTTAACATTTGAAATGTAGTGATCAAATTTTGTGTTATACTTAACTTAATGTTGAAATATAGTGGTCAAATTTTGTGTTATACTTAACTTAACGTTTGAAATGTAGCGAGGAAAAACAAATTTAAGGTTAAGGAAGTACTAGTTAGGCCAAAATAAAAGAGCCATGACGTAAGAAAACCAACCGAGACAGCCTATCAGTAGTCAGAGTGGAGCCCGATTATGCCGTTGGAGAATGATTTGGATCCGGGGAAGTTTAGGAATCCGACGATGGGCTGACTTCGAAAAGACGGGTATTGGAGAACTGACGTGGCTGCTGAACTGGAGGGGACTGTTGAGATATTGTTGTATATATGAGTTTAATCAGTTTTTATTATTAGTGTTAGTTATGTTTAATTTTCTTAAAGGGACTTGATGTTGTATGACGAAACTTTAAAAAAAAATTATTTGAAGGAGAAGATTTGTCCCCTCTCCTCCAATCACCTCCTCCAAAATAAAATATTGGAGTAAAGTAAATTTTCTCAATCCCTCTCTTCTCTTTCCCTCCCCTCCTTTACTCCCTTAATTTAATATTTGTGGTCAAATTTTATGTTATACTTAATTTAATGTTGAAATATAGTGGTCTTGAAATGTAGCGAGTAAAAATAAATTGAAGGTCAGGTACTAGTTAGGCCAAAAAAGCGAGCCATACGTAAGAAAACCAACCGAGACAGCCTACCAGCAGTCAGCTACTCTAGTTAAAAAAAACTGCATACTAGCGATGGCACGACCAATAAACAATTCGGGACTGCCGAATCGTCACGATGCGCATTCAATTCAGCGAAAATCTTATATTTCTACTTTCTGACATTTCTAATCCTTAACTCTTCTATCATAAAATGGAGGAAAGAAACTTTTGATGATCTTTTCTCTATTGTCTTGCAAAACTATTTGAATCATTATCTCACTAATTTGGAGCAACTTGATATGAAAATTCAAATATATATTTTCATATTACTAGTGCTTATCAAAAGCTAGTTGTTGACAATCGCAAATCTACAAAAATAGAAAATGCATGCACAAATTATCATTTTGGATATATGCATTATTTCTTCATAATTCTACGTATCAATCATTTTATTATGTCTCTGCTAAAAGTTTCTAGAAGTTGTTTCTATGATTAGTGAATTTTTTCGGTCTACTCTGTGAACTTCCACTTAATATACTATATATTTTTAAAAAATGATAAAATCAGTCAAGCGATTGAATAAAAAGAGAAATGTTGTAATGACATATTGGTGACGTTTTATAAAAAAAAACAAAACAAAACCTTCAATTTGCATTTTTTTTTTGTTATTCTACCTACTATTATGCAGTCAACTGCTAATTCATGATCTTTCGCCGCTTAAAACTCTTTTTGTTTGATTTAGTAAAATTTAAGTTTTTTATCCAATGTGGCTCAATTTTTTTTAACTTGTGGATTATATTTGGAAAATTTATTTATTCTGAAAACACCAATCATTTGTAGAGATACCCTAATAATAACATATTTTATATTATTAAAAAATGTCATGATATTTCCCGTTCATATAGGGGTATAACCGTATAAGTGATATTTTGAGATTTTATATGCGTGCCCCTGGTGTTAGGTGGCACAAGTCTAATATGAAGCAGCTATTAATCGGATCATTTATTGTGATAAACCGTACAACAAAAATCATGTAGCTGTGCATGCAAACAATTTATTTTCCCCTGGTAATTCTTCAATGTTATATAGAGCAGATTGATCAGAGATTTTTAATAAAATAATTTTATACTAATTAATGAATTTAAATATATTAAAAAATATATATATTCATCGACTATCATAACAAATTATACTAATCATGTTTCAGTAAAAATAGTAAAATGTGGGTCAATAATGCTTAAAACTCTTAAATTAGTCTCTTTCTTCTTTTTTTTTTTGAATGAATAACCAATTTGGCTACAAAGATTTTCATTAAAGAAAAATGTCGTCATTACATTTACATTCCAGGGGTTCAAGACCCGTTTGATCTTTCCTATCTTCCTAGACTAAGAAATCTTGAGTCATAGCCTATCGCACTAATTTTCTAAATCTTGATCTTGGTTGCCGCTTTCATCCACAGGTCGGCCGTGTCGATAGACGTCATTGCTATCTTGTCCACGAGAGGTCGAGAGTTTTGGAAGACTTTATTATTTCTTGCCTTCCATAATTCCTAAAAAGGTGCCATCAAACCGCTCGTCATTCCATTTGTTTGGACTTGTCGAGCACCCGGTCCATCCAGAGGAGGATGTGTGTCGGGGAGTCCCAATCAGGGGTTGTTGCTTGGACGAACTTTGAGCATGTCTTCTGCCATAGTATTTTTGCAAGGGTGCATTCCAGGAACAAATGGCTATGTGTTTCTGTTTGTCTGGTTGTGCAAGATGTGCATACATCAATTTGTATCTGCCTTCTTTTCTTTAGTCTGTCCTTTGTTGCCAGCTTATTTTGGTGCATTTGCCAGACAAAGAATCGGATTCTTGGTGGAACTTTCAGCTTCCATATTGCCTTGTGTACTTGGTCTTTTATGCCTGTATTCGCGAAGAATTTATCGGTAGAGTTGACCGAGAATTTGCCATTTTTGTTTGTGTTCCATTTCCATTCGTCCGGCTCACCTGTGAGGCTTATGTTGCTCAATTCCTGCCTCATTTCTTGTAATTGCCTTTGTTGGAATGTGCTTAGTACTCTGTTCCATTGTATGCTATCCTGTTCCGTCAACATTTGATGTACTGATATGTTCTTGTTTCTGGCTCTTTTATAAAGTCCTGGGAACTGCTTGCCAAATATATATTATGGATGCCATTTATCTAGCCAGAATTTTGTATCCCTCTCATTGTCGTGCTCTGTTGGCAAACTTAGGAAGGATAGAGGCTAAGTCGTTAATGAAGAAACTTTTGTATGCACAAACCCACGGGCTGGTGGGATTGGCATAACAGTGTTGTACCATTTTTGTCCAAATTCCTTTTTCACGCGCTTTTATTTTCCAGATCCATTTCATTAGTAGTGCTTCATTTTGCAGGGTCGGATCTTTAATCCTTAGTCCTCCATTTTCTTTGTTTGTTCTGAGTAAGTCCCAATTTGCTAAGTGTTTACGTCTTTTGTATTCCTCATAACCACCTCAGAGGAAGTTCCTTCTAAGCTTATCGATCTCCTCTATTATCCATCCCGGCAGGAGGAATGCTTGCATAAAGTATAGAGGCTGCGCTGACAGTACTGAGTTTATGAGCGGAACTTCGTTGACCATCCCGCAATTCTTTGTCGTACCTTTTCTATCATATGGAGGTAGGCTGTCTTTGATGGTTTGTGAATGCTAAGTGGCAATCCCAGGTAGATAATTGGGAATTCCTGCTTGGGACATTCAAGTATGTGATGAGCTGATCTATCACTTTCTTGAGGATCGTAGTGTATGTGCTTTTGTTGTGATTTATTTTCAGACCTGACATATTCACAAAACAACTGAGTGCATGCTTTATTAGTTGCAGGTTTGTCCTATTGGCTTCCATGATTATGATTGTGTCATCTGCATATTGGATTGCTTTGATGGGCATTTTATTTGATGGCGGTGCTAGGCTGTTCGTATAACTCATTAATGATTGCAAAGACTTGCTGCCAGGTTAAATAGGAGTGGTGACAGAGGATCGCCTTGTCCTAGCCCTCTTTTATGAGTGAAAAAATGTTGCAATTGCCCGTTTATTTTCAGGGTAGAGCTTGATGAGCTAAGCATGGTGCCTATCCAGTTGTTCCATGTTTTCGGGAAGCCCCTTCTCTTCATGGTCTCAAGGAGGAAATCCCAATTGACCGTATCAAATGCGTTTGAGAAGTCTACCTTGTAGACAATTGCCGGTGTTTTTGTCTTGTGCAAGTAGCTGATGTATTCTCTTGTTGCTAGGAAAGATTATATAATTTGCCTATTTTTAATGAAGCTTGTTTGCTCTTATCAACTGGCTTGCTCTCTTTCTTTCATTACTTGTATAGAACCGGCTTGTCTGAGCTGGCACCCATTTCTTTCATTACTTATAACACAGTCTGCTCTGATATTTTGTACTGAGCCGACGATCGGCATTTTAGCTTCTTGCCCCCAGCTGGCCCCCTTTTCTTCCCCTTCACTCTCCTCTTCGTTCTTTTAATTCTAAAACTACAACCAACCTCTCTCTTTCTCTTATTTCCGCTGAATGGCAGCTCTGTTTTCACTCTCACTCCCACCTTTCGTTCTTCTTTTGTTTCCTCTATTTCATCCCTCATATTCACTTCTGACTCCTCCAAATTAAAAACCTTATTATTTTCTGAGACGCCGGCATTCTCTATACTCACCTCCTCTTCTTCTAATGGCTGTAAATCTGGCAAACCATTATTCTTTCCTGCATACTTGACCCTTAATCTCCTTGTACCCCATCTGAGATTAGTATGTCTTCTCAAGGTGAGTAAGCAAGAACCAGGGATCAAGTTATAAAAGGCCCTCTTATTTGATATCTCCCCTTTTAAGGGAGGACTAGGAGCAACAGGTTTGAGAAGCCAGAAGTTGTCCACGGATCTGTCCTTGTATAATTCAGATAAGGGAACCTTCGTGCGAAGGATCTTTGATGCCTGATTCGAGCTCATCACGTACCTCTCGTCCATATCTGGCTCTTGAACCACCTGATTGTTCTGAACGGCGGATCTCAAGTGCAATCTGGAGAAGAAGCTTCTGAGAGATACGTTGCTGGGGAAGCTCATTGTCACGCAAAAGTTTGTCTGCTCACAAACATGCTACACCATTATCGGACGGATTAATGAAAGGGGACAAAATATGTGTGTATGAAAAAGGAAAAATGTAGAGTGATTTTTGAGTACCTTTACGACTCGAATGGATTTGAGGTGGATGGGGGATCTGGGAGGAAGTTGTTCGTGATCGATTTGGTAGAAGGAGCCCACTTCAAATTGTTGTGCTGAAATTTGATTTGAACATAACAAACAATGAATAAAGAATGTGAGCAGAAGGAGACGAGTATATATTCAGTTCCCTAAACTGCCCCCACATAAGCAGAGACATTAATCTTGTTCAATGAGGGTAGATGAGGCATCTTGGATTGCAGTCTTGTTGCTAGAATTTTTTATATAATTTTGATGGGGCCATCTGTCACACTGATATGCCTGTAGTCAGCGATTTGTTTTGGGTCCTTAGTCTTTGGTATCATTATTATTTGCGCTTTATTTATCCTCCATAGGTCAAGCTTGTCCAGCTGGAATTCATCAACCATAGCAGGTCCTTTCGGATGGTTTCCCAGTGCTCCTGATAGAATTCTGATGGGAATCCGTCAGGACAGGATGCTTTACCTTTTTCTAGGTTAAATACCACACTTTTTATTTCTTGTTCAGAAATTTGGCTTTCTAGGTCCCACAAGCCAACTTCTTGAGTCATGCTTTGGAAAAAGGCTGAGTCCGCAACGTTATGCTCGTGTCCATTCCTAGCCTTTCTCTAAAGAATGCATTAAACTCAGCTACAATAAGATGTTGGTCGTCAATCAGAATGCCATTTGCTTCAATGCCTTGGATCATATTTCCTTGGCGATTGGAGGATGCAATTTTGTGGAAGTATTTCGAGTTATGATCTACTTCTTGAAGCCATCTGCACCTTGCTCTCTACTTCCACTTTATTTCCTCTATGTTCGAGAGCTCGTAAATGTGTGCTCGTAAGATGCGCCTTAACTTTTCTTCTGCCTCGCCCAGAGGCCGCACTTCCTCGACTTTATCTAACATGCTGAGCATCCAATTTGATTTAGCCAATTTTGATTCGGTATTGCTGAATCTTTGTCTGACTCATCTCCTTAGGGCTAATCTCACATTGTTTAGTTTTATTCCGAAATTTTTGGCTGCATTTTTGGAGATTCTAGCTTTGCCCCAAGTTTGCTTTATTATCTCATTTGCCTCCGCATATTTCCGCCAGAAGAGTTCTAACTTGAACCTAGGTTTTGCCTGCCTTTCATGTTTTGAGAACGTAAGTTGTATGGGGATATGGTCAGAGGTTGTAGCTGTTTTCACTTCGAACTCCATGTGATGGTTAAGGTCATGCCAGTGTTGGGAGAAGAAACACCTGTCAAGTTTGCGGAAAGTAGGTCTTGGCCTTTTGCTTGTCCAGGTGAATGACCTCCCAGTGAGATCTAGCTCTTGTACTTCTAGATCATTAATTGCGCGATTAAATTTGAGAATAGAGTCTAGATTATGGTTGTTTCCAGTGGATTCTTCCTCATCCCTTATCATGTTAAAATTGCCTAGCATGAGCCACGGCAAATCGTTTGCTATCTTATATGTTCTAGCTCTAGAAGGAATGCATTTTTTTGGTCTGTGACCGTTGGCCCATATGCATTTATGAGCATGAATGAGAAGGAGTTGCGGAAGGTGAGAATGCAAGTTAGGGTGAAATTAAAAAGGAAGGAGGCGCAAACATAGTCATTTGACCATGCCGTCAAAATTCCGCCTGATGAGTTATTTGCTGGTTTGGCGATGGCGTTGTTAATGTGTGGGAGGCAAATTAGGGTGTGCGAGAAAGGATTAACAGTTGACCATTTGGTCTCCTGGATGCAGACTAGATTGCATTTTATATTTCGAAGTGAATTTTTGACAACGTTGCATTTTTTTTTTAGGTTGGCAATACCACATACATTCCAAGTAATAATTGCTAGATTGTTCAAATTCATGGAGAAACAAGATTGCAAAATAAGATAACTAATACAATAAAAGCATGCTAAAATTAAACAAGACAACCCATTTTGTCCAACCGAAAGTTGGCAGATTGAATATGTCTAGCCAAACCCTTTCTTGGTATGGATCCAGTTTGGCTTTATGTGCTCTACTCCAAGAATGGGTCACAATCCCCTGTTCTAAGAGTACTTGAGGCTTGGGTATCATCAAATCTTTGCACACGAGGTGTGGAGGCAATGCTAAGACATATTTGTCTTCTCTGAGAGGTGCGAGTTGTGGTTTTTTTTCAAACCCCTTAACTGTCTGCGCCTGCTGTGTTATTAATTCTAGAGAATGGTTTGGAACCAATCTTACATCTAGAATTATGCATCTGTCATACCTTTCTAAATCCTTATCAGTGATGTTGGATGCTTGAGTATGATAAATAACATGTGGCCTTCTCCATTCTGGGAGTCGTGGCCTTTTTTAAGAGGTGGTGGAATAAGAGGATCTTCTAAGACCTCTACTTTGGTTACTATTTTACAGTTTCGTTCCTCATGACCCAGCTTTTCATAGTGGGTGCAGTAATATGGATATGGATATGGATATCAGTATAAAACATGCCCTTCTTGATAGCAGTTAATGCCCCTATTGTGCCAAGGCTTGAGTCTTGTGTTGATGGGAAAGGTTAGGGGTGATGGTACATTTGCTCTTTTATCTATAAGGTCGGTTAGATTTAAAACTGGGTTGTGCATATATTTTTTGTGACTAAGCCCAGGATGATGATAATGTGTGGGGTTTTCTTTTCTTCCCTCACTGCTGACTGGCTGTTTTGATGCCTTGCATATGGTGTGAATCTATGTTTCGTAGGCTTGTGAGGTGAGGTGAGGTGGGGGGCATTCTTAGAGGTATTAATAATTTGTTTCCTCTGTTGCTTGATTTGGCTGTTTTTGTTGATGTGTAAAGATGCTTGAGACGAGGCATGCTTGGATGAGGTGCTAAAGTGAGACATCTTTGCCTCAGTTGTTGGCAGCTTGCAAAGTAGTGAGAAGAAACTGATTTGCAGGTTAGTAATGAAGGAGAAGAGAATTTAAGAGAAGTTGAATTTTGGTGGAAGTTTGTATTGGTGTGTTTTGCTGAAAGGGGGTGATATCGAGGGAGTGAATAATCTATAGAAGCTTTGTATATGGCTGGTGTGAAGCCTTTTGGCTTCCCTAAAATTGCATTCTTTTGCTGCAAAAAAATTGCTTTTGTTTTGCTGAGGTACTGTTGTTGGTTATATGCCCTAGGCCTTTGTATATGAGACCTAGTTGTATCTGTTGTGTGAATCAAACTTTGTATTTGTTTAGAGATATTTAATAAAGTGCGTATTGGTTATTTTATTCTTTTGATTTAAAATAAAACTTGAATATGTTATTCAACTTTGTATTATCAGAATATGTGATTCTGTTAGTAAAACTAAAGAGTAGTATGAAAAATGTATTCTAAATCATCCCTGATTATTTATAGGATATTTGTGGAGATAAATATACTTGCGGAATCATATACTATATACTTATTTAAGTATGCAAGCCATAAATGTACATCAGTATGTTAGTTGATTGATGGTCATGTTTTACTGATCATGAGTAAGTGTTATTAAATCATTAACAAAGATATATGTTGGAGAACATATATTGGATTGACCCACCGGGAGAATACCACATGGTTCTTGTCATTGGTATGTCTCATCAATAGTATTGTTATCTTTAGACTTGAGATTATCTCGGTTTCCTACATATGGAATTATATACTTTAACATAATCTAATGTTACCTTTAACCGGGTAACCATAAGGGTTATGATTAGGTACATAATGAAACATGCGGAGGAATGAGATAGATCAAGATATGATTTGTTCCTCTCGTAAATGAGAGAGATATCTTAAGGCCTCTTGATGAGTTTGATTGAAGAAAATACACGGTCGTGCTCGAATGAATTAATAAGGGATTATTAATGTCATTCATGGTTCGATCAAATTCGGGATCAAGAAACGTTATCGTACTACATAAGGTTGACACAATCCATGCCTTATGGTCAATATAGATAGCGTGTAACAAAGGGATACAATACAAGGACAACACATAGGTTTGGATTGAATCATCGATATTTACTTAAATTGGGTAGTCATGATACTTGCTAGAGTCCGCTCATGATTTATAATCAGTTGTGATTATTGCCAACATTGTCAACATTAAGTAAACCTATAAGGTCACACACAAATAACAACCGTCGAAATGTACACAGAAAATCATAACTTATGTGATAAGTTATATAAAAGATTATATAGTTATTGCCACATATAATCATACATCTTATATGATAAGATGTGTTACACTTATGGTTACATAGTAACTAAGTACATAGGATACTGGATCAATTCTCGATCGGATAGGTATGAATTTAAGTTCTTATTTTTCTTTGACTTAATCGTATTTCACTGATCCGTTTATTTTGATTTTCTTGAATTTCTTGAATTCTTGAATGTCTTGAATCTTGAATCCACTTCTGCTGCGTCAAGAACGCTCAAGAAAATCCAACAACTGTGACCTCCTTCTCTTTCTCTTTTTGTGTTTGAAGTAGTACCAGTCATCATGCAGAAGAGTAAGGATTTTTCTTACCATGTGTGAGAGTTGTGGGAGGGTAAAACTTTTGGGTTAAGGCTAGCTGTATTGACTGGTTGCACTTTTGTTTTTTAGTTTCTTTGCTGCTTTTTATGCTTCTGATTTTGAAATGTACGCTGAAAATGGTGCTTGCATAGATTTATGTTGGGTAAGGAGGATGGTTTGTTCTGATTGCCTTCGGGGTTCTCAGTTCTTATGCTGATATGATGAGATTTTCTTTATAGGAAGGTGCTAAACTTATTTGACTTGAGCTGCTAAACTTATTTGACTTGAACTAGAGACCTAAAGGTGGGATGATGGGACTTGTGGATCTTAATAATTTCTTTACTAACTTCTTAATGATGTGATTGTAGTCCTTTGTTAGAACTAATACTGCTAAGTGAAAAAATATCTTTCATATTAGTATTATGACACATTAAAGTTTTGAACCACTCTTTTAATTTAGGAAAATTTACCAAAAAAACTCTTATATTTTCTGAATATTACAAATAACCCCATGTATTTTTGTTTATTACGAATGCCCCCCTGGCATAAATATTTTATTTACAAATATTCCTCTAGATCAACTATTCCATCTATCTTATGGTTAGATTTTAAAAATAACTAAAATACCCTCATCTATATTGAATATATTTAATTAATAAATAAACTTAAAAAATAACATAATATTAGTTAAAAAACCAAAATGGCTCAACATTAATAAAATGGTTTCAGTTGCCTCCAACATCTTATATAATCAAATATTGTTGAGCTTGTGTGATAATTTTGATAATGTTAGTCTACCAAGTCATAGAGTGGTTATAGATATATTGAAAACATATCAACACACACAGTGTGATCATTTCACGGTTATTACATTCTCCACCTACTATTTCATACTTTCGGCATTTCTCATTTATTTATTTTTTTATCTTTTATTATTTTTTAAAAAGTTCTTCTAGAGCTAACATGCCATGTATTCTTTTTCGGAACATGTAGGAATTTGAGAACTTTTTCTAAAATTTTATCTGAAGAAATTCTCGAAAAAAATATCTTCTTAAAAAAACGTTTTCTGAAAAAAAAATTCAAAAAATACTTTTATGGACAATATTTTACAAAAGATATGTTTTCTTAAAAATAGTTTTTAGATATAAATTCTTAAGAAATTAATTTTTTTTTATAAAAAAAATCTTTATGAAATATTTTTTTAGAATTTTTTTTTAAGAAAACTATTTTTGGAAAAACATATTATGATTAGGTGTATAATGAGAATTTTAAATAAAATTTACTAATAATTAGATAAAAATGTAGATGAAGGGTTTTGTTGAAAATGAAAAGTTTATCATAGAGTTTTTTGAAAATCTGAAAATATAGGGAATG
This sequence comes from Juncus effusus, assembly GCA_027726005.1. NCBI lineage: Eukaryota > Viridiplantae > Streptophyta > Magnoliopsida > Poales > Juncaceae > Juncus > Juncus effusus. The sequence goes on along the minus strand of CM050905.1, from coordinate 8,188,135 downwards.
TTTGGTAAAATTCAGAAAAGTTAGTTTTTTTTTTTTTAATTTCCCTAAATTATATATATTAGTTGCAATATTGAATCACACAATTAGTTGTACAAGTAGTTTCACAAAAAAAACTGAATATCTAAGATGACGTATACTATGACATTATTAGCAAAACCACCGGCCATATTTAACCGGTTTAAGCAATTGGTATTAAGTTATTAACCTTTGCTTTCATTAGGATTTAGGAACTCCCATCTCTTCTTGAGAAACAAAACTAAAATAAAAGCAACTTCATTTTAAAGTAGTTGTTATATGTTTGACTTATAACTTATTTAACTCATACAGTGATACAGGCCTGAATCTAAAGAATATCTATTCTGGTATGTACAACTAAGTCATTTTTTCATTAAAATATAGCGGACATGATATTATTTATTTTGTACTTCAATTTTCATCTCATTTTATGTTCACATTAACCGCAAAAGAGTCACATCATCGCATTTTATTCACCATTTAGTTTGAAAATAATTAGAATCATCAATTTTATTATCTAATGAACCATAAAACTTATTTAATTGAAATTAATAGTCGTCCTTAAAGTTGAATTGGCTTACTTGACAATCAGGTCAGGACTAGTTAGGCCCAATTTACGATCCAAAATAATTAAAAATATTATGCTAATAAATCCAATTATTCAACCAATAAAAAATTTATTCAATATTTAAGATTGAGTACATTATTTTAATTGCTTCCATTCAAATGAAAATTATTTAATTGAGTCTCAATTTGAAGAATGAATCCTGCAGAAAACAAAAGTAGTATATTATACATTAATCCTATAGTATTAAAGAAATAAAATAAAATATCACGATGATTTATTGACAAATATAGATTACATAAATATACAAATACATGTAAAATCATTACTTTTGGGTGGCAGGGAAATCAACAGAAGTAGTTTTGTGCAGCGTGCATGCGATAATGACGCATGGGAATGGAAAGAGTATCTTGAACGCTCCACCTGTCAGGCTATCAACCTGTCAGGAAATTGGTCAAAATAAAGTGTTAATTTTGCAAATACTTTTTATTTTAAGATTGTTTCATTAACTCAAAGTATCACGTAATGTAGGTATTTAGAAAGTGTCACAGGGTCACAATTAAACATTCAAGTGCACTGAATCACACAAACCAAACTGCCTTCAGAGTTTTTCAGGAAAATACACAAAGGCAGACAGCTACAACCCATATACCTCAAGGTATTTCATTTCAAGAAAAGAATAATCTATGAATAAACTTATCAATTTTAAGTATTTCATTTCAAAAAAGGAATAAACTAATTAATTAAAATTATCTTTCCAATTAATCAAATGAAACAGAATAAGCTTGAAAAAGTAAATGAAACCTCGCGATTAGAAGCATGGATTTTTTTTTAATTTGTGTTAATTTCACAATTGAGGGTAACTAAAGCAAATTAATCGTTGCATTATAATTTTGACAAGAACAAGATCCACTCGAGTGAGATGGATTAAGTTAAGTGACACCTTTTCAAAAAATATTAATTTGGGCTGATGGTAAAACCAATATTTGGCATATAGGCGTAACTGTTTGCCGAACTAATGTTTATTTTTACACACACAACTGAAGTTAAGTAAACCTCAATTGAGGCTAATTGGCCTAAACTATATATCCTTTTGGTGTCAATACACTGATTTTTATGAGAAATTACAAGTCTTTATCATTAAATATAGGAGTAGGATATCAACGGTCGGACTTTTATCTTTTGAACATTAAAATCAGAAACAAAATAAAAAATATGAAACTTAAGTGGGAGAGCTGAGAGGCAGGCACGGAGCTTGATTGAATTTACTGGGGGCCGGAAAATTTCCTCCCTACTAATTTACACAGTCTAAAAATTTGGGGGGAGGAAGGCAAATGCATAGAAATACATGTATTTTAAATTTTTTTCCACTAAAACACTACTAATATATACTTTTTCGTCAAAATCTTAGAAGAGCCTCCCCCCACCCTCCTCCCCCCTAAGTCTCTGTTAAGCTCCGTCCCTGAGGAGAGAGAGATACTAGCCTTATTATCATTCAATAGATACGTATTGATGTTGCGAAGTCCTAACAAACGAAAAATAATGACCATACTGATGCGTGCCCTCGTGCACTACCAAAGCATAAAGATCATATTTGGTCTCCTATCATGAAAAGGTTGCGTCATAAAATTAAACTAGGATGACACCCGCGCGTTGCTTCAGGTATAAATTTATTATAAGTAGGAATAAACGCATGAAGTCGGAGGCGTGAATTTAGACAAACAATGTATAAATATTAATCTTACAAACAAAATTAGTATATTTTCATTTTAATAAAAAAAAGTAGTATATTTTCTTACTGATGTTTCCCATTTCCTTAATTTTACAAACAATGTATAACTATCAATTTGTGACAACAAAAAAGATATAAAAATAAACATTGATGGGCAAATTTATAAATTTTATACACCACAAGTTGGAGGATGTAACAGATCAATGTTGTTGAACCAATTTAAGAATTTCATAATTTTACAATGATTCTCTAACATATCAGTTTTGCTGAACCAAATTTTGAAATTCATATCTTTACAGTGATTGTCTAACATATCAATTTTGCTGAACAAATTTTTGAATTTCATAATTTTACAATATTTGGAAATAATAGAGGATGTGGACTCATGGTAACCACACATGACAGAAAGATAAGGCTGTTTTGAGACAAAAGGATATATATATACGTTTTCTCTGAAAATAATATACATCTTTTTTGAAAAAAAATCCAAATGTACTAAATATTATGAGATTTTGGTATTTGATTCTGTAGCAATCAGTTCTATACCTCGGTTAGTTTCCTCTCACCCATGTTTAGAATTTTCTTATTTTTTCTTTTAGTACTTCAAATATTAAATCAGAATAAAGTTTCTTATCTTACTGCTATTATTACGCATGACTGATTGATTTCCTTTCAATCTAAGCAACTAAATTCACTACTTTTCAAAATGAAGTTGAATTTGAAATAGGGTTTAATCTCTAATATCAGTAAGTTTATACTGCTAGAATTAAGCTACTCTCAATAACTTAATAATTTTGGACCATTTAAGGCTCTATCAGCGATAATTATTCTAATTCTTAATTTGATAATAATACAACAATTGCTTGCTTCTTTCTAATTTTTTTCAGGAGACACTGATTAAACAAGAATGGCATTTTCTCTCTCCTCACTAGGCAAATGCTATTGTTGCTCTCATAAGGAAATCAACCAAAATCCAAACCCGCATTTCCACCGTAATATTCATCTTAATTTCTCTTTTTCACCCAAACAGAATCATAATTGTTCTCACAATTTCAATTTTACCAACCATTATTTCTAAAATCTATTTTTTCTCGAACAGAACAGAAAAGAGACTTCATTTCAAGACTCCTTTAACCATAAACCGTCGATTCGCTCTTATCTCAATCCTAACATTCAAAACAACAATCTTAAACCCTAAACCAATCAAAGCAGAACAACAAACAAATCCGCCAAAAAATGAAGAAAACTCTTCAGAAGGTATTTTGGGCGCGATTAAAACAATATTCGATCCGAATGAGAAAACAAAATCGGGAAAAGTTTTGCCGAAAGCGTATTTGAAGTCCGCAAGAGAAGTCGTGAAGAATCTGAGAGAATCTTTGGAAGAAGATTCTGACGATATTGTTCAGTTTAGAAGAAAAGCTGATTCGGCGAAAGAGGCGATTAAAGATTATTTGAGTGATTGGAGAGGTCAGAAGTCTGTCTCAGCTGAGGTGCGGAATTTTTTTTCTTTTTTATAGATTAAATTAATATAATTAATATTTATATGTTAATTATTATTTCAAATATTCATGTGATGTTTTAGAATATTAAATTTTTTTTATGAAAGTTTAGTAATAAAATGGAAAGAGGGACATTTTGGTGGTTAAAAAAAAAGTAATCATGCATGTTAATTTAACTAGGATAAAGAAATATTCGATATACTAACTCAAAGAAAAACTTAAAAAGTCATGGTTCTTCAAATATTCTGAAATAGGGGAGAAATTTCTCTTTTTATTTGATCTAATAACAAGATTAATTTGCTTATTTTTCTAAATTTTTTCAGGAGTCATATATTGAGTTGGAAAAAGTAATAAGATTGCTAGCTGAGTTCTACTCAAAAGCAGGGCCTTCAGCTCTGCTCTCAAATGAGATCAAGTCGCAAATTCTGAATGAACTTAAAACTGCTGAGGAATTTTTGTAATAATAAGAATAATAATGTTGGCTCCATGAATTTTGAGATAATATGCACTTTTAAATTGGATTTTTTTTTTGTCTCCTTTTAACATTGCAATAATTATGGTCTGATTTTTGTAATATTTTCTTTTGCAAAGTAAAATCTGGTACTTGTAAGGATTAAATTTTAATATATGCGAAGTAAAATTTTAATTTTTCACACTTATTATATTCATCACTTAACATTTCACACATTTTGCATTTTTCATTTTTAAATTTTCTTTTTAGTATTTTTTTTATTTTATTTCAATTTAATTTGTAAGTTATTATTAATTATCATTTTTTCAATATTATCATTTCTTATACCAAGAAGAGTATATTTTTACTTCATTAAAAAAAATGGATAAATGTCTGGAATAATGATGAAAATATACCTTTACGTTCAGTTGCACTAAATGAAAGATTATGTTGTTCTAAGAACTTTAACATCAAAAGATAAAAACCACTAGAGATTTATAAATAAAGAAGGTTTAGGTTATTGGAACATTGATACCTAAAAAGTTGTTGGTCGAGGATGCAACGCATTTGATCGTTTTGAGCTCTTGGATTTAGGGTTTGGATGGGTTGACGATGAATTTAGGCCATGAAGCCTTTAAGTGGTTAAGACATCACTGGAATAAGGGAGACATTCTAAATTCGAGCCCGGAGGGCTTAGGGCAGGATTTTTTTTTTTCTCCTCTATATAAGGACATATGAGCCCTCTATATAATTAAAAAAAATAAAATTTAGGCCATGAATGTGTGAATTCAAGTTTTGAGGTGAGTTTAGAAGCTAGATTGAGTAAAGAAGAAGAAAAGGAAAAAATAAAATGAAAGATTGGAATTATTGTTCGTAACAAACTTTGTACATCTCAATCTCAGACTATTGTACTCTCCCTAAACTCAGGATACTCTTTAAATAAACAAGACATTTCCATGCCTAAATACGCCTCTCTGAGATCAAGAAAGACATAAATAAACTTGGTCCACATTGGCCCAAATTACTAAAATAAAGTAAATAAAGTTATTAAGAAAAACAGCAGCCCAAGATCCACAATCTAACTGGCTCAAACCTTCATTTGACCTGCAATTTGAACTTGTTATATATAGCTTTTGTTGACGCAAGTTTGTACTTCAGAAAAATAGTTGAATATTTATGAAACGATTTCAGTTGTCTCCGACATCTTATATAATCAAATATTATTAAGTACATATGTTTATTTTGATAAATTAGTATATCAAACTATTTATGGGGGCTTATATTATTATATATATTGAGAACACATCGACACAATGTGACTTCTTCACACTTACTGCATTCCTCACTTAACAGTTCACACTTGTTGCATTCCTCATTCATTTGGATTTTTTTTATTGATTTTAGTTTGCAGCAGACTTGTTGCATTCCTCATTCATTTGGATTTTTTTTATTTGATTTTAGTTTGCTGGTTCTAAATAGTATATATCAGGGAAATAAGTGCCTATAGACAAGCATTAAAACGAGTGATTTCAATCTCCCTCAGGGTCTGAATACAAAATTAACAACTTAAATAATTGAGAAACCAAATTGCATACAAAATTAATTTTTCTATCACCACACATCAATGATTGAAATGAAACATTCATTTCTATTCAGAAAATGTTAGGCTCTCTATTCATATAATAATTCTACAAAATATTACCATGCAACGGAAAAAGCATTCATTCCAGTCTTTCATCCACCAAAATATCTACCACCCCACAAAATGAAACAAGTATATACAAAAGCAGACCGATCCCTAGTTTCTCATTTCAAATCAAAAGATTAACAGCTAACTCAATAAACTAAACCATCATCCTAAGATTAAAACAAGATATTAATTTCTCATGAAATTAGTTTTAGCGCCACAAAATAGTTAGCCTTCCGTCGTCTCTCAACACAACAAAATGTTCTCTTTAGTATATCCACATTACAAAAAGCACTACTCGCCACAAAATCCTACAAAAAAAAGTTTTATAATGTTCATCTAGATATATAATTTCTACAGTGAAAAGGGTATAATGGTCTTTTTATAGTGTAAATGAAATGAAGTGCAAGACTCACCTCTAGTTTACCATACTTGCTATAATAGGACTGTGGGCCCCATTTTCCGCACAAGCCTTGCCAGCTGGCACTGGATCCGATTCCCGTTCAATCAAACCCTCCTCACAAGGCTTGCCAGCTGGCACTTTATCAGATTCTTGTTCAGCCAAGCCCTCACAAACCTTGCTAGCTGGCGCTTTATCAGACTCCGATTCTGGATCCTCACAAGATTTGACAGCTGGCACTGGATCGGATTTTGGTTCTATGACAGGCTCTGGTTCAATAGTGGTCTCAATAGACTGGCCAGCTGGCACTTTGACAGGCTCTGGTTCAGCTGTGGGCTCATTAGACTCGCCAGCTGGCACTTTTTCAGACTCTGGTTCGATAGAGAGCTCATCAGAATTGACAGCTGGCGTTTGAACAGACACGACAGCTGGTGTTTGAACACACTCGACAGCTGGCACTTGATCAGAGGTGCCAGCTGGCGCTTTGTCAGAATCTGGCTGCATAGAGATCTCATCACACATGACAGCTGGCATTAGATCACACTCGACATTTGACACTTGATCGGATTCGACAGCTGGCACTTCATCCGACTTGACAGCTGGCACCTTATCAGACTCGACAGCCAGCACCTTGTCAGCATCGACAGCTGGCACTTCATCGGACTCGACAGCTGGCGAAGAACCATCATCTCCACCAGCAGTAGCATACGAATTATCAGAAGAGTTCGATTTAGCCTCGCAAAACGCGTCAGCAAATTCAGCCGATTTATCACCGCTCAAATCATTATTATCATTCGCCAGCTCTTCACCCTTCATTTCCTCTTCAGATTTCATTTCCCTCCTTCGATCCTCACAAGCTTCTATCATGTCACAAACCCACTCATCAACAAATAATCAAGGAGAGAAACTAACATAATTCAACATAATAATATACTAAATAGCAGTACAAACCTTGTTGAGATGAAATGGAGCCTCCATTACCAAGCATGGGTTTCTGAAGGAGGCCGGTACCGGGAAATACAACAATATTTAATGATTTTATCTCCTCTTTTTCTGTCCCCACAAGAGGCTCAAATCCAAACACACTGGTCCAGGTCTCCATCAGCTCAGAAATAGCAGGTATCACCAGTTTCTCCACTTTCAGAGAACTCAAAGCCTGACAAACGATAAAAAAAAAATTATTATTGAAATAATTGATGAATGATATTATTAAATTTGAATTATTAATTAATTAATTAGTTACGGATTCGATGCCGTCAAGGAGGCGGCGGGCCATGCCTTGGCGTCTGTAAGTGCTTCGAGTACCGATGAAAGGCATTTCTGCTAGTTTGTTGCCATGTATTCTGTTTTTTAGAATAAGTAAATAAATATCTGAGGGAATATGTATTATTTGTTAGTTATATATTTGTGTGTGTGATTAACCAGAATATTTTGGGTTACCTAACAGAAGCTACAGATATGATTTCATCGTCCCGCTCAAGAAGAAAGGTGTAGAAGCCCTTAAAGTTCAGCCTTACAAAATTCGATCTGTAAAAAAAAAAGTCAACATACGGTGGTCAACGTTTTAAACCAAGTGCCTTTTTCTTAATTAACACTTCAATCACAAACAGATGAAAATAACAATCAACCCAGAACCACATAGCAACAAAATCCTCTAATCAATCCCACATTAAATGGGAAAATTGTAAAAAAAGCCCCTACATTATGCCTAAATTGCAAAAAAAAACTACAGTATGCCAAAATTGCAAAAGAGCCCCTACATTACTGCCTAAAAATTGCAATAAAAACCCTACCACTTAACCAACAGCACAGATTTTTTTGGAATTTCAGCCACAAGGACTTTTTTTCAATTTCTAATAATACAGGGGCCTTTCTGCAAATTTCCCGAAATAAATCAACAAACAAACAACAAAAACTAAACAAATTAATAAACTGTACGTACGTGCAATTAAACATGACGTTCTGAAGCAAATTAATCCCGCTCCTCTGATCTGTGATCGGCAAGAAACACTCGTCCATGACTAACAGAGCGACAGCACTCTTGGAGTTGCACTCGGCTCGCAGCGCCAGCTGGCGGACCCGGTCCGGGGAAGAAGGTTCGGCTTCGGCGATTCGCCTGACGACCCGCCATTGGAACCCGTCGGTCAGAGGGTTGGGTGTGGAGAGGAGGGATTCTAGTCTCTCGTAGAGCTGAAAATAATAATAATAATAACAATAAGAAGAAGAAGGAGTAAGATAATAATATGCTCTATATAAGAAATTCAATGAGTTGAGATACATCACGTCAAGAGGAGAGAAGGTAAAATTTCAGGGACCAATTTGCGAAATTAGAAAATTGATGTACCTTTTTGCAATTTTGCCCACAAAATGAAGACCCATTATTTGAGCTGACGAATGCACCATTTGAGTCAGGTACACAGGATGGATGAACTGAAAAAGCATAAAAATAAATATAAAAGATAATAAAGAAAATACAGATAATAAAAGAGCAATTTATACCCTTCAAAAAAGTCGATATATCAAATACATCTTTCCAAACCATTTAACTTTGGGTAAATTTAGTATAATTGCAAGTTTTGGAAGGGCAAAATCTGATATACCTCGACTTTTACAGGGGTGAATTTGATAATTTGACTTTTTGCAGGGTATATAAGGAATTATTTCATAAATGTTACTAACATTTCTCTTCGCATTGAGTGCAAGAAATCAAATCAGCTTCTTTTTCAGATTCAGAATTGGAAACTTTTTTGCAAAATTTACACGAACAATACGCGCAACGCCAGTCTCCAGAAGGAAGCATCTAAATAGAAATAAATAAATAAATTAGTGGGGCCAACATTTATTAAGTAGAATTCTGCATAATTTGTAAACGTATGTTAAAAATAAATTAGTGGGCCCACATTTATCAAGTAGAACTCCGCATAATTTGTAAACGTATGTTAAAAATAAATAAATAAATTAGTGGGGCCCACATTTATTAAGTAGAACTCCGCAAAACTTGTAAGCGTATGTTTAAATAAATAAATAAATTAGTGGGGCCCACATGTATTAAATAGAACTCCGCATAATTTGTAAACGTATGTTAACAATAAATAAATTAGTGGGGCCCACATTTATTAAGTAGAACTCCGCATAATTTGTAAACTTATGGAATTAAGATAATATTCCATCTGTTATTTTGCAATTTTGGAAGGTTTTGAGTATTGTTTTTCACATTTTTGAGAGGTTTCGACTTGTCCTTATTTGTCAACTTAATTAGACTCATAAATTCATAATGATGGTCAAAGTCAGCACAATAAGGATCAAACAAGGTGTCAAAATCAAAACCTCCCAAACTTTAAAAAATAATAACCTCCCAAATTTTTTTAAAAAAATTGTCAAATCCTCCCAAATTTTTTAAAACTAAAAGTCAAAACCTCGAACATTCTAAAAATAATAGTCAAAACCTCCTAATTTTTTTCAATAATTGTCAAAATCAAAACGTCCCAAAATTGTAAAATATAATCAAACCTCCCAAAAATGTTAAACAATAGTCAAAATCAAAACCTCCCAAATTTTTAAAAACAATAATCAAAACCTCCCAAAATTGTAAAACAATTCCCAATCCCTCCCAAAAAAAATTCAAAAAATAAAACAAACAACCAAACCCTAATTGACAAAAACCCTCACCTCCAAACCGAGGCACCCCAAATGAAACGTCGACGGACACCCGTCGCAGCAGACCAGCTCACCGCCGTCACCGCACACTCCGCACGTGTCATCGCCATCCTCCCCGTCCTCCCCCCAAAACCCCATTTCCCTCTCCTCCTCCTCCGACCCGCCACACGCTCGGCCGCACACCTCCCCCCACGCCCTCATCACAAGCTCCATCAACCACTCCCCCTCAACCAACAACTGTGACAGCGGATCGCTGGCAGAGGAGGAGGAGTGGGATGCGAATCGGGAGAGTGTGAGGGTGTCTTGGCAACATTGGCACAGGATTCCGTCGCGGGTTATTGTGCCTTGTTTTAGGCGACTGTTATTATTGGGGTTTAGGTATTTGATTTTGGAGTTTGGTTTGAGGATGTTTAGGTCGATTAACCAGGATAAGACGGTGCGTTTGTGAGGGTACAGCTCGTAATTATTGCTTTCGGTACCGGTTTTGTTGTTTTCGCCTCGTACCAGTAATGTGCATCTCCCTTTTTCTCTTTTATCCTTTTTATTATCATTTTTGATATTTTTATTAGTATTATTTTTACTAATTCTGATTCGGCCTTTTTCTTTATTTACTTTTTTATTCTTCTTGATTTTTTTCCTCACATGAAGCCCCTTTTTAACCCTGTTCCTTGTCTGATTCGCGTCGCATCTCTGTTTCCCAACCTTCCTCTTCAAAATACTCAGCAACTCATCTGGTATAGGAGTGAATGCTGGACCAGGTCCATCCAAATTTTCCATCTCATTCAAAAAGGAGAAATAAGCCTTTGTGATGGACCAATGAGTGCTTCCGTTCGGACTTACATAGACCTGGTCCAAATAAGCCCTTCCGTTTCTTGGCTTTTCAATAATCGTCCAGCCGTGAGAGAAAATTAACTCTTTTATCATGTCGCTCACTATTTGTTTCGCTTGAGATCTTGGCTTATTTTCCAATTCGCTTAATGATTCAACTTTAATTTTCTCACTTAATTTTTTGGAAATTGGGTTTTTGGTCTTTTTTATTTTTTTGCTTTTGGTTTTGACGCCTAGTGGGTTGTTTGTTTTTTTGTTTTTGTTCTTTCGACGGGTTTTTTTGCGGGTTTCGGAAAATTCGGAGTCTGATTCAGAATCTTCTTTGTATGTAACAACGGATTTTTTGTTTTTATTTTTTTCTTGCTTTTTTTCTAGTTTAGGTTTTTTGGGTCGACCTCTTTTTTTCGGCAAGTTAAATTCTTCATCTGAATCTTCTTTTTCACTTTTGCCAATTGAAGAGGTGTCAGATTCGTCTTTTTCTGTCAGTAGTTTTTTAGGTCGGCCTCTATTTTTTAGCCCTAATTCTTCTTCTTCTTCTTCTTCAGAATTCTCGGTTTCTTTTTTTAATGATTTATTTTTACTAAATGAAGACTCAGATTCGTCTTTTTCTGTCCTTTTAGGCCTGCCTCTCTTTTTTACCTCTGAACTTTCTTCGTCCAAATTTTTAGTAATTTCTTTTTTTACTGATTTATTTTTGCTAACAGACCCCTGTTTTTTACCTGATTCTTTTTTCTCTGTATCCACTTTTCTAGGGCGGCCTCTCTTTTTCTTTGTCCCTCTATTTCTTGACCTAAGTTTGAAATCTTCATCTGAATCCGTATTTTTCGCCCGCTTTTTTCCAATTTTCTTATTTTTCCTCTTTATACCAGCTGATTTTTTTATCGACTTGCCAGCTGTCTCTTCTGAATCTGAATCAGAAATTTCCTCCTGAATCAACTCTTTCTCATTATTCGAATTATCACTATTATACAAAACCATAGCATTCTCATTTTCATTTGGGGCATTTCCGTCATTTTTCCCATCACTTTCATCACAAACAACCAGTTGCCCATTTTGATTCTCTTCACTTACAGGGGCATTTCCGTCATTTTTCACATCACTTCCTTCATAAACAGCAATCACGTTTTCTTCAACTACAGGGGCATTTTTGTCATTTTCGCTCAGCTTAGCGGAAGCAGATCTTGTCAGCCTCCTTTCTACTATTATCGACTCGAACTGAACTTTAGTTCTCCTTTTTGCAACAAAACCCTTTTTCCTACTCTTACTTGGTGTTGCACTAAATTCATTCTCTTCAGATTTCTTCTCAATCGGTTCTTCAAGTTCCTCTCCAGTTAAAATCTCTTCCTTTCTCTCCAGTTCATCTCCACTTGAAATCTCTTCCTTTCTCTCCAGTTCTTCTCCAGTTGAAATATCTTCCTTTCTCTCCAGTTCCTCTCCAGTTTCCTCTTCTCCTTCCTCCTTTTGATCATCGGCATTTCCTTCTGTACCTCCATTACTCTCAGTCTTTCCTTCTCTTTCCATTTCAGGACTTTCACCATCCAACACACTTGCATTTTTCTCGCGCGCAAAATTACCATCTTTTTCGCCGTTTAAAACCCCGTTAACACACTCCTTGCTCAGATTCAGAAGCTTCTCCTTTATTTTCGTTTCATTTCCGCCTAAATTTATCTTCCTTTTATTGATTTTCAAACCATCTTCACATCTTTTCACCAAATCCAAGCCGTTCAATTCACTCAGATCGAAACGTTTCTTACGAGTAGAACTTTGGCTTTTGGGTCCCGCTTCTGCTTCAGCTCTCAATCTCGCCACGTCAGACCGCAAAATTCTCTTTCTGACGCCTCCGTTTTCGCTCGAGAATTCTTCTCTCCAGTTCTTCCTTTTCCTCTTGCCTCCAGTTGAACCGATTCTCTCCTGCTCTAAAGAAGCAATTGGATCTGGGGTCGATTTCTCCTCAATTAATTCAATTTTATCTTGTTCTTCAATTGAAATATTGGGCTCATCAGGCCCCTCTCCTTGATCAGGCGAAGCCATTCGAAACCCTAATCAAAATCCAAAAATCATAATTTCAGTCACAATTCAGCCACTCGAAACCCTAATCAAAATCACAAAAAGCATAATTTCAGTCACAATTCGAGCCCTATTTCAGTAATCACCCACAAAAAGATCAAACCAACTATCAAACCAACAATGCAGCAAATATCAATTGCCCACAACAAAAAAACCCTCCAAAATCTAAAAAAACCACTTACAAAAAAAATTCATGAAACAAACTTACCTCTCCTCAGATGAATCGAGAGATGATCTAGTTCAAAACCTACATCAAATCAAGCCAATCAACCAGGACAAGTGCTCGGATTGAGATCGAGAGGAGGAAATCGCCGCCTGAATTTCGGTAATTTTGGGGGAATTTTTTGATCTACGGAATTATGATGCAATTCGAAGGGGTTTGGTTTTATTCAATAAAGTCCGAAAACAATAAACATCCCCTCAAACTTTTTCATTTATTATTTTCCATTTAGTTTTCGACTCAATATATATCTAGTTAGAGAAATTATTGGGTTTGCCGAGAACGACAACCCTGTAATTTTAGCTGTATATATTATTATATTTAGATATATCTTTTTTATTTATAAATATATTTTTTTTTAAATATATATTTTTATAATTTCATTATACATTTTGTATTCACAAAAATAAGTTTTTATAATTTTATCATACTTTTTATAATCGGACGTTGCTGGACACTCCAAAATATTAATACTTCATATCTGAACCCATTTAGTTAAATTCTTATGATAATAAAGTCCGAAAACAATAAACATCCCCTCAAACTTTTTCATTTATTATTTTCCATTTAGTTTTGGGCTGAATATATATCTAGTTAAACCCTTTGATTTTGTTACAATAAAGTCCAAAAACAATAAACATCCCCTCAAATTTTTCCATTTATTATTTTCCATTTAGTTTTGGACTGAATATATATCTAGTTAAACCCTTTGATTTTGTTACAATAAATTCCAAAAACAATAATGTCAAAAAATTTCATTTATTATTTTCCATTTACTTTTGGATTGAGTATATCCTGTTAGACCCTTGGATTGTGTTACGATTACGTAAGGGTTCATGTGGATCAAATCCAAATTTACACGGTCTATTTTGTAAAATAATTACAAGTCCCATGAACAGAAAATTAGAAGATTAGGGATCGGAATTAGAATAAAATAAAGTTTGGTGGTCAAAGTGTAAAGATGAGGTTCTTTTTGGAAATAGATCCTTTCTGGATTTCTTGCGTGCATCTGGTTTACGATGGACCGGTTAAAGAATGAATGAATTGTTTATGTGGGAGCCAGCTTTAAGTGGTTCAATGAAGTATTGCTCTACTAGATCAGGTCCAGGTATGTTTTACTTCTATCTTTTTCACCCTCCAAAGATCATTTATTAAATAATAATACCTCGTTTTAAAATTAGGATCATTATTAGTTAATGAATGGTGAATGCACTCCTAAGGTTTTTTAACACAAAATTGTATTGATAAATTGCTTATAAATAAGTAGGAATATCTATTCTAGCATTCCTACTTATTTATAAAGAGAAAATCGAGACGAGTATAAATTGCAGAAAGAATAGCTTAACTTGTAGAAATGTTGTGTTTAGAAAGTATGAGATATCAACCTAGTTGTATAACAGACTCATATAATTGGAAAAAATGGAATTTATCATTATCAAATTATTATTATGAAATTATATGCATGACCTTTATAGATGTCAATAAGTTTTATATAAGTTGTTCTGGTAGATAAACTAAAGAATAAATCTAATTATGTCAGAAAAAGAATGATGATACTGATTAAGAACCTACTTTTAATTTTATAAATGACGGAGAGCTTTGGCAAATTAGCAATGCTACAGACAGTTTTGCAATTATAGTGTACTTGAGGACTGACATGTAACTTTCATTTTAAAATTTAAGTATTTTGACATATTCTTCTCTCCAAGTTACTTATCTAATAAGCTAATTATAGAATCCAACTCTTTTAAAACAAGGTGATTACAAAACTAAGAGGTTATCCGACTGCAGCGGCCCCTTTGCTTCTTTAATTCATTTCTCCTCTTCGATGGATTTCTTCTAATAAGCATTATGTGAGCTGTTGTGTTAGATAAAATAAAGAATAAATCTAATCATATTAGAAAAAATAATGATACAAATTAAGAATCTACTTTTAATTTTGTAAAGAACGGGAAGCTTTAGCAAATACGCAACGATGTAATTTTTTTTTGCAATTATAGTATAATTGAGGACTAACATGTAACTTTCTTTTTAAATTTAACTTTTTTGACATATTCTTCCCTCCAAATTGAATCCAACTCTTGTAAAGCAAGGTGGCTACAAAACTAGGCGGGTTATCTACGGGGAGGGTTCCCGGCTTAGGCGGCCCGTTAGGTCCTCCTTTCATCTCTCTTCTTCGATGGACTTCATTAAACATCGATCAATGATATTTTTAATCTTTTTTTCTCTCTTCCCTTTCCTTATCACTTAGCTTTCACTCTTTCGTCGTCAGATTCTCCTCGCTCCTCTTATCTCTTGCTTCTCTCTATTTCTAAATATGTCACCACAATCTCTCTTCTGATCTAACCTCTAAATTACTCTCACAGTAAATTGCTCTACTCTTCTAAATACCCCTCGTTCTCTTCCTTTACTTTTTTTTTATCTCCCATCTTAATTTTTTTTTTCTCTAAACAAAAACTAATTGCTTACAAATTGGGTGATAAAAGGGGTTGTTAAACTCATTGGAGGACGTACAAACAGAGTTTAGCTTTCCCATAGATTATTGATGGGACATCGATCTTTCAAATCAAGAGAAGAAGCTCGCAAGCGGATGAATTGACGGAAAAATAAGGTCTTAGTCTCCAATTTTAGTTGTTTGTTTTGTAAGTACTTATTGAAATTAATTTCAATGTTTTTTTATTGTAACTCCATGTAATCTATTTATTATTATTAATACAGAAAGTCTACGGGCGTGTTAAGCAAAAAGAAAAATTACAAAACTAAATTTTGAATTTAATTAAAAATATGTGTTAATTAATTTGCATTAGCAATTTAATATAATATACTGAAAGACTTTTGTACTTTTTTTGTTCATTTTAGTTAATTTGTAGTTTTTTTTTAGACAAGCTTGAGAATATTGTAGTTTATTTCCTCCATATTTGAACATTGTATCTTTATGGTATTAGAAGGATTGGGGAATAAAATAATTCGATTGGGTTTGAATTAATCTATGTCAATTGTCAAGTAAAAGACTTTTTAACCATGGAATGGGGCTTTGGAGTGTCCTCTTTTGCTTCTTAATTTTGTTTAAATTTAAACTTGTTTTGTAGTCTTCTTCCTTCCAAATTCTAGACTGAAGTTTATTCAAATGTCAAATTGTATAGTAAATCTAAATCATTATTCATTCTGAACTGACTGGAAAATTGCTCAAGGGAACTCGTTCGGAAGTGACTCGGATCATACTCGAGCCAAATTGAGCTGATCTCGAGCTATGTATTGTACGGTTCAAGTTCGGCTCATTTAAATATTAACGTTAACCTCTTTATTTATAACCCAATATCCATTTATTTATAGAGAGATCTTGTTTCTAGCCCACATTAACCCAAAACCCGAAATCTAATACCCAAAACCAAAAGCCTTAATTGCATCCCATGTTCAATCCGTGCCTCTCATAGAAGTCAGCCTAGAGTCTCTCGAGTCTCAAACGCACACAAACAAATTGCCAAAATTTGTCTCTCCCCTATCTATGGAGATTGGCGACGCGATGCGCAAAAGCAACTTGACCGGTGACATAATTTTGCAGATATAAGCACCATTTGTACTTCGTTTAGATTAGAGCTCAAGCTCAACTTGAGTTGGTTCGAGTTTTCTCGGCGGAGCTTGAGCTATAGGTTCGAGTAGAACCTTAGGTTGAGCTATAGTTTTGAGTTGAACCTTAGGTTCAAATTGAGCGATAGGTTCAAAGCTTGAGCTATAGCTTCGAGCTTGAACCTTAGGTTCAAATTGAGCATAGGTTCAATTTGAGCCGAGCCGTGCTCCATAAGACTTGGCACCCCTAATTTGGCTATTAGAAAAAAATGTTTTAGTTGATGTATTTATTGTTTCATAACTCTTTGTTACTTCCTTTATGAAGTTAAGGAGGAAAGTAGAAGGCTCCAACAAAATCATTTATTTGCGCAATGATCTATTTAAGGAAGAAAATTGAGCCAAGTCCAAGTCCAAGTCCGGAAACTCAATAGTAACAAACACTTCATTCTGAAATAAAATTCAAACTTAACCACCATTTAAATCCCACATGCTCACACTGAAATTTTTATTTTTACAAAATAAATACAGAAAAACAAGATGGTACTATCAACCACGATACTATTTTAAAAAAAAAAAAGAAAAAAAGAAAAAAAAAAGATGGAACTACACCACCAAACACACAAAAAAACCAAAACTAAAGTGTAATATTACATTCAGCTAAAACAGGCGTTAAAAGTTGTTGCCCTGATTGATCTGAGCAGCATTCGCCACAGCAAACGCCACTCCCCCTGGCCTCGGTCTTCCATCCGGATTCTTACTGGCCTCAACATCCTCCACATTGGCTGCATCCTCCGGCTCCGCAGGTTTATCTCCATAGAGTTTTACAGTTGCATCCTTCAAATTATCCAATCAGCACAAAATAATCAATATGAAGGAGTATTTCATAAGGTACACATATTATATCTGACATGAAACACATGAAATACATATATTAAATGTATCATTTTCGAAAAACAATACCGAAAGAATGTCGCCTAATTTGATCTTGTCTTCATCCCTAGTAGCCCACATATTAGTCCTAGCAGCTGCATTCGCCTGGTCAGTGATGCCTCCTGCAACGGGTATCTCTATACCGCTAGCCCGCACCTCCGCCTCACGGATCGCTGCCACGTCGCTCATTTGGATTGGTTCATTTCCAATAGCATGTCCTGCAGCCTCCAATGCCTCACCGATAGTTATTTTCGCTGTGTCATCTTTGTTCACCTGATCAAATCCAACTTGCTTCCCCCTTCCTCCATGGACCACATCATCAATCGTGTATTGTGAAACAACCTTGCATTAAATTACGAAGTTAAATCAACAAGCTTACTAGTTGCATAATGATAAAACAACGATTTGATGGCAAATGTAATAAAACCTGTCCGGCGACAAATTCAGTGATCATCCGGCCACCAAGAATGGGGGTCTCAGAAATCGTGATTCCCAGACTCCTCACAACCTCACTTTCTTGGTCCGGTCTAACAGCACCATAATACACGTTCATGGCTGCAGCTGAGGCCATGGTATTACCTGCACCGCCTGGTGTTGGCCTGCCCCAAATAGCGCTTTCTGCCTTCTTCATGTTGGCAGCATCACGTGGTGACACCACTTGATCGGCAAGATCGCCACCAACCGCAAACACATCACCATATTTTATACCTTGTCCTCGTGCGCCGCCACTTCGGCTATGGCTGGTCGGCCCGCAAACTCGTCGTTGATGTTCTTCTCTTCTTGGTTGTTCTTGACTCATTGTTTTTTTTATATTTGATTGTATTATTTAGAAATATGGAGATTTGGATGTATGAGTTAAGGGTTTCGATTTTGGAAAGCTATATATAGTTGAAGTTAAGAGGTTTAGGGAAGGGGTGGCACTGACAGGTATGCAGAATAGTAGGTGATGTGGCGAAATATAAGGAGTGCCCACTATGATCGGTGGGGGTGCTACGAGTCACCAATATTTGGTCCACTTGTTTTTTCTCTTTGGGAATGACATTTTATTCTATATCAATAATGTAAATCAGCAATATTTTTATTTATGTTCCTTTTTTCTTTAGACTCAAAGCTGCTATCACATGGTTGACATTCCATCTTTCTACAGCTAGCCTAATTCTCAGCTGGCTACTTAATTGAGAAATAAAACCCGTCCTTGATGTTTATGTATGAACTTCACCCAACTGCGCCAACTATTAAAAATCATAAAAATTTATCTGACATCACCAAAGTCAGTATCTACGTAAATGTCAATTTTGACCATTTCCTAGTCTCGGTGAATAAGTCAACAAAGTAGAAAAAAGGCCGTTCTGTAATCACAACAAATGCATTTCTTGTTAAATGATAAATATTCTTAAATTTTGGAAGAAGTTTAAATTTCAAGTCATGATGAATATATTTAGCATGGTTAATATTTAACAAGTATTCCATTCTACAAAGACCTAGTTAAGGTTTTCAAAAACCCTTTCTACATATCCATCGAAAGAGTTATAATGAGCAAAAACTTTAATGCATCATTTGTCCTTTTTAATTAAGTCAACAAATACTAATCCTAGAAAAAATTTGAGTGTTAAAATAACTTAAATTATCAAAATTATAATTAAATGCGGAGACTTATTTATGGACCCAAATTTATATGTATTTAAAAATCTATGAATTTAGCAATTTAATAATTTAAAAAGATACATTATGTATGGCAAGTCTTTTTGTTATTTTTTTTAATATATAAAGTTGGTATTTTTGGTGAATGGTGACATGTGTCCCTCTTAAATCTGATAAATATCCCTAGTATGCACCAAATTGATTTTCCTGTGTACTTTCATTTATTTGATAAAAAAGAGATCTCGCCATCAGAGTTCCCAATCGAAAAAGTCAACTGCCTCTCATTATCTTTCTTTCGGGCAGGAAAGCTGAAGCTCCCTTCCCGACAGCCATAAGAGACCTTCTCATAATCATAGGCGTATCCCCAGTTTACACCCAATTGATTTTCCATATGTTATTTCTAATATATAAAGTTCGTATTTTTTGGTGAATAATGACATGTGTCCTCTTATATCCAATAAGCACCTAATTGATTCTCCTATATACTTTCATTTATCTGATAAAGATCCCCAGTTTGCACCCAATTGATTTTCCATAGGTTTTTTCATTTGATAAGCATCCCCAGTTTGTACCCAATAAATATTTATTTTTTTTATTGAATTTATTAAGGATCCCAAATTTGAACTCACTATTGATTCTCCCTATGTATTTTCATTAATAAGGATCCCCAATTTGAACTCACTAATTATTTTCATTTTCTATAGAATTATTTTAATTTATTAAGTTATATTAAGCAGTATTAATATTATAAAATAATATTAATTGCGGAATAATAAATTGTCAAAATATTATACTATGAGTGATATTAGCATGCCTTATTGGATTATGTAAAAATTAACAATACTACAAGATATAAAAATGTTTTAAGTAATAAAATTATATTCAAATTATTATACTCTGATTAACATTAACACAACTAATTGTATATCATCATAAGCTTATAGCAGTTAAATGTTAGATATTGTGATATTAGATTAATAATAATGTAACTTATTACTATTAAATTAATAAAAAATCACATTAATAGTATTATAAAATAATATTTATTACGGAATAAATGGTTGACATTAGCATGCCTTTATAAAATGAAAAAAGAAATACTCAATAAAGTATTAAAAATTTTATTCGTGGAATCGACCAATTCATATATGATTTAGCTGGTCAGAAAGAATCGGGAAGGTGCGATCCGTTAACCATATTTTCTCTACTCTATAAATTTGGTAATTTGGTCTTATTTTACGATTATCTATGTCTACTTTATTACAACTTTCATGTCACAGTTCATTCTCTACAGATAACGGGCCAAACAAATTGACCCACTTCTCATTTAACTGGAGAGAGCAGATTAAATTTTATAAGGATATTTTCCAAAAAGTTCTTAATATTTCTTAGACTTTTTTATGTCAATATGTTAACGTTATAATGATATAATAGCATCGAAAATAGTTTGTTGTCAGAAATGATAATATATTGATGTTAAAAATAATATATTGGCCCTGAAAAATATATATCAACAGCCAAAACAATATAATTATCAAAGCTTTATTATGAGTGATTATGCACTACTCTATCAATCAAAAAGATATGGATTCGAAACTTGGTAACGTCAATTTCTTTGAAAATATGTGTGGGACATATGAGCTCTCCTTATCAAAGAAAAAATAAGATAATTATCGTGGAAATTATATATTCAAACAAAAAAGGGTAGAAAATACTGAAAGCTCAAAATGTCTGATTTCTAAATTTATTTATTTTTATATTATTTACTGCCACGAAAGATTCAACATATTTGTTTTTTCTGATTTGAGAACACATTTGTTTTCAGCGGTTCATGTTAACTTTCTCAAATTTTAATCTAAGGTCTCATATTTCTTTTCATCTATGGCGCTAAAATTTTCTTTCTTTTTACAACAAACACAACGAAAATAAAATCCGCAAAAGCCCCGGTCTTTTCCATATTTTTTGCAATAGCTTATGCACGTTTTGCTATTGAAAAAGCAAAATTTTAAGGACGTATATTCGCAAATTGCGCCTTTCAATTCGCCTGCAAAAATAATATTCTGATCATGTTACTTTTTCATTGTGATTCATCTAAAAATATAATTTTCATAAGACCGCATGTCTACATCGACTTCAATCATTTTTAAAATATCATCTTCTCCCTTCCCTACCCTTTAATTGTACATTAAATTTAATAAGTGTAAGAACTCAAAACCGGATCCAGAGAATCATTCCTGGAAATGAAAATAAGGAAGACAAGAATAAATAAGGAATACTATCATTTCTCGTATAAATTCAGGGTTGCTTTTGTGACCGGTTTCTCGGTTTCATGAATTTTTTCTGATTTTTGTGTGGCTGACATTGTAGATCATCTGAACTAAACATATCTGGACTAACAATGATATCAAGGTAAAAGTTTCTCCGTATGAGATGGTAGATAAAAGAAGAGATACTTACCAAAGGAGGAAATGAGAAGAATCAAAAGCATAAAAAATGCGAGTTTCTTATTATTTTCCATTGTGTGGTAGTATAGGTCCTTTTTTGTACTATGACTGATAATGACCATTATAACAATCCTTAGTAATTTATACAAGTGAATAATAGATCGGCACTAGATAAACAATTTCTTAGCATTAATTAAAAGTGATAATTCATAAAGATATAGAGATTTATTTATAAGATATGCAACTTAATTAATAAGGGATAAAGAGATAAGAACAAAATTATGAGTCAGTAGATTTTGTATGCATGGGGAATTTGGATTTTTTTTTTTTTTTGAATGAATTGAGGAGGGTTCATAAGTCTCTCACCCAATGATTAGATTAATTGAAATAGAAGATTCATTAGTACAAAACACTGGCCACTTGAGAAATAACCCAATTTACAAATCCTTATCCAGGGCAAGTATCCTAATCCAACAAGACCACAAACAGAAATAAGAAATTCAATAGAAATCAAAGAAGCAAAATTAAATAACAATGGGTCAATGGGGAATTTGGAGCTTTTATCGTCCTAATTTTTTTTTCACTAAAGAAAAATGAAGGAGATCTCAAGCTTGCATTAAAAGAAAAAGATAAATGAAGGAGAAAACACAGAATCACATCACTAGAGCAATTGTCGCTTCGCTTCACAATTGTCTTAGATAATTCGTAATTCATCATATCAAAATAATTGATAGAAAGAAATAATTCATCATATCTAATCCAAACGAGATAGAATCTTTGCACGTCGACTCGAACTTGTTAAAAGTTCCTGATCTTATACATGAAACTCAAACAATATTAGTAATTACGTAATAGTTTTAAACATCATCAAACCGAGAACAACAATTTCTAAGAAAATAATAATTTTCTAAATAACATTTTAATAATAATATTCTTAAGAATCTTTTTATAAAAGTTCCTTGCCAAACAAAATTTGAAAAAATAAATATTTAAAATAATATTTAAAAAAATTAAAAAATATGATTTATGGATATTTTTTCAATATTATTATAATAAGAAGAAATAAATAAAAAAAATCTCAAAATAATGTTATTGACTCATCGCATGTTATGTTATTTAGAATGTTCGTAGAAAATCAAGAAAAATAGGAACACTTGCCAAAAATCTACACCAAATTCAACTTTGTATATAGTAAAACAAAATTCTCAAAATAATATTGCGTCACATGTTATGTTATTTAGAATATTCACAGAAAATCAAGAAAATAGGGACATTTGTCAAAAAGCTACACCAAAATGAACTTTGTATATAGTAAACAACAAATCTGAAAATAATATTGTTTGGCTCATCACATGTTATATTATTTAGAATGTTCACAGAAAATCAAGAAAAATCGGGACGTTTACACCAAACTCGACTTTGTATAGTAAACAAAAAATCTAAAAATAATATTGTTTCGTTCATCACATTTATGTTATTTAGAATGTTCACAAAAAATCAGAAAAAATGGGGACACTTTTCAAAAAGCTACACCAAACTGAAATTTGTATATAGTAAACAAAAATCTCAAAATAATATTTTTGACTTATCACATGTTATGTTATTCAGAATGTTTACATTAAATCAAGTAAAATAGGGACATTATTAACATTTATCTAACATCAAACTCAACTTTGTATACAGTAGTAGTAATAATAATGTCTATTTTTCAGAGAAAAGAACTATAAATTTATTTTCTTTAGGTAATTTTATTGGACATATTGGATGAGATAAAAGATATAAAAAATGTGTGATTTCTTTATTCAAGAGCGACAATTAATAGAGATTGAGAGGGATCAACATTCTCCAAGATTTTGATATTTATTAAATATCTGTGAAACTTTCATTTGTTAATAAATTACTAAATCATAATAAATTATAGGTCATGATTTTAAAACTTGTTGACACCAAATACTGGATGACAAGAGAATCGTTTTCATTCAATCAAAATCCACATAAATTTATTATATTATATTATCAAATAATAATAAAACTTTAGTGTGTTCCTTCTTCTCAATTTAATTTACGAATATGAAAAGGTACAAAAAAATATTTTGGCCTCGACTATTTCAGATCCAAAATTTTATTTCATATTAGCATTTCTTATTAGGGCGGTCAAAACTCAATTGTTATGCGTCTAATATCTTCAAAATTTTAGATTGAACTACATAATTCAAATCAAGAAATGGATGAAAATCTTGAGTATATATTAGCTTGTGAAAGCTTGTTAAGTATTTTTAATTTTAGAGAGAGATTCTAAGTTTAAATCACAACGAATACATTTAGTACTATAGTATTTGGCATGCCTTTCAACCCATGATGGTATTGAATCTGAAAAAAGTATAGATTAGCTTATCAAATTAAAAGATAATGTTTTAATTATAAATATGCCTAGAGCTGTGTTTATAAAAGAAATCTTTCCATCAGATCTATTGTGGCCTCTTGGGTGTGTGATTGTGTGCATACGGGTAAAATGCCAACAGAAAAAAGAAAAAAAAAGTATTGTATAAATAGAGATTAGTTTTTTTTTTCTCTATTTATTTGATGGGATATAAGAGAAAATAAATTAGTTCACATGCAATGAAGATCAAATTGCTTATGTAATTTATAACCCCATTTTCAAAATTTCGAAATCAGTTCATTGTAGAATTTATAAACCTTCCACACAACAATTCTACACATTAAAGACCGTGCTTTAATTTGACATGTTAATCATCCAATATTGTTAAAAAAATTGACTTTAATTTGAGCATTTATTTGACAGTAAAACAACGCACAATATTTTACATATATAAGTCAAATGCTGAGTTAATAGTTTATTTATTTTCTCTTTGTAAGCTAATTCCCGCAAATGACTTTTTACATTAATATTAATATATTAATATTAATATTAATATTAATTAATATATACTATATAACAAGCATATGAATTTTCTTCCTCCAAGTGACACATGTCCTTTCTGAGATCTTCTGTGCCAAATATCATACTAGCAAGTACAGAACAAGTCATTTTCAAATGGAAATAATACATAAAACACACCTTGCTACATGATAAATTATTTTTTCTGATTTATAGTTACATCATATTTCTTTTTTTATAGTATTCCTAAACTTTAGCATTATTACTATACATGTCGTTACATATTGTGCATTAAAATTGAGTTACATTTTTGTTATTTTTTTTTTATCACATTGAGGGTCTTCTCTTGGGTCAATTGTATAAAAAAATTGTTATTTATACCCAAATTTTCCCAACTGTATAAGAGATTTTTTATTTAGACCGAAATTGTATCTCACAAAAGTATTGATTAATTATTTTTTTAATAAAATAATTTCATATCATCCCTCCAAAAATTTCAATATAAAAATATTTTTTTTGCTTTAAAAATTATCAATTTATTACCAATAAAAAATATCTCCGAAGTGAAGTGAAGGCTGCACTTGGTTCAATACAAGTTTATTCGGTGTTTTGCCCGCTATTCAAACACGCAAAAATATATATTGAAGTTAAAAGTATGTGTGTATTGAAAATGTATATTAGCAATTAAAATGATATATTATCATTAAAATGATGTATTTTACACTAGAAACAACAAATTGATAGACATTAAACATCACAAAAATGATATATTAACGTTATAATAATTTAATAGCATCAAATTTGTTGTCACAAATGATAATATATTGAAGCTAAAAACAATATATTTGCTACAGGGATGGTCCTATTCGGGAGGAGGCATTTGTTGAAAATTGAATTGAGACCTTAAAATTTTTAAATAATATTTTTCGTTGGTTTAGTTGTCGTAGCGTACTTATTCATAGCATCTCTTTGATATTGAATTTCTTTTTCGACTCATTCCTTTTTTTTTTTTTCTTTTTTCATGTCTCGACAAAATTAATCTCAATCCCAAAATTCTTGAATCTTCAATCTTTTTTTGTAATGTCATTCTTTCACCTTAATTTGATAATCTCAAGACGAACATTCCCCCATTAATAGGAAGGATATATTTAGGTACTTATATGTGTATATTCATAACAAAATAATTATCATTACCACGAAAGATTTGTAAAAAATAAGTATATTAACACCAACGATATATTCTGATAATATAAAAGGGTGAACTTAGATAGGTATAGGTGTATATTCATAGAAAATAGTTATTATTACAGCGAAAGATTTGTTAAAAATAAGTATATTAACAAAAAGGATATATTATGATAATATAAAATTGTGAACTTAGGTACTTATAGGATATTCATAGCAAAATAATTATTATTATCGCAAAAAATTTGTAAAAAATAAGTATATTAACAGCAAAGGTATATTCTGGTAATATAAAAGGATGAACTTAAGTACTTATAGGTGTATATTCATAGCAAAATAATTATCATTACCGCGAAAAATTTGTGAAAATAATTATATTAACAACAAGGGTATATTCTGATAATACAAAATGGTGAACTTAGGTACTTATAGGTGTATATTCATAACAAAAAAATATCATTATCGCGAAAGATTTGTAAAAAATAAGTATATTAACAACAACTCAACAAGGGTATATTCTGGTAATATAAAATGGTGGATTTAGATACTTATAGGTATATATTCATAGCAAAATAATTATCATTACTACAAAAGATGGAGAAACGAATGTCCCTTTTGAGGAGGTGCAAGAAAATCTCAATAACCTATTTTTATAACCAAAATATTTTTCATTTATAACTGAAAAAAGAATGTGAAGTTAAGAAACTTCTAAAAAACTGAGTACAAAAATGAAAGACAATATACATCTTCATACAGATATCGCCCTCTCAAAAGATCAAGTACAGCTGTGAAGCAGATAGAGTTAACAAACTAGATATGTACACAATTGTGTCCTTACAGTCTCCGTTTGTTCTAGCTCAATCATCAATTGCTCTGTCCAAATTCGAGCTCTTGGACTCTTTTCCCGTAAATTGAATCCGCTTGTTGACGACTTTTTTTCCCTTGTGTAAAAATGATAAATTCTTATAATTCCAACTCTATATTCAGTAAAAAAAATATTGGAACTAATTATTGATATTTGAAAAGAAGATAAATTCTTGTACAGAAAATGATATATTCTTGTTTTATCAACGGTATATTCAGAAAATGGTAGTTTCTAATACTTCAAACAGTGATAAGTGCTTGTACTATCAACTATATATTCAGTAAAAAAATATTAGTACTGGTTTATGATACTTTAAATAATGATAAATTCTGTAGAGAAATGGATAAACTCTTGTATTACCAACCGTACATTCTTGCAATGAAATAATAAATCCCCTTGGACTTATAAGCATGTCACATATGTACAAAATCCCAATGACTAAACCAAATATAAAGTGTATAATTTATTTTCAAGCAATATAATGATGCTAAATGTGTACGCTAATGATCTCATAGTCCTGTCAAAAACCAAAATGAGAAAGCTCTATCATTTTCAAAAAATTCATGATGTTTTAGCTGTTGCATTAAGACAATATTAATAGCTGTACATATGAATGGGTTCAATCGTGGAAATTTTGATATTTACAATGTTGATTACAATTTACATTCATTATAATCTAGTCTTGAAGATGCGCCTAATTTGAAAATTTTACGTTAATTGCATTTATAATTTTTCTTTACTACAGATAGACACCATGCAAAAAGGGAAAAGAAATTAGAAACAAGCTCATTTTTGTTATCTGAACTTTTTAAAATTGTTCAACTTGCCTCCTAAAATTTTTTTTGCACACTTTTGCCCCCTAAACAATTCCAAACGTTCAACTTGCCCCCTTCATCCAGTTAAACGCCCAGTCAGCAGTCAACTGATTGCGTGGCATGCTGACGTGGCAAAAATATTAATTTTTTATTCCACGTCAGCAGCAGACCCTTCTCTTCCCTTTCTTCTCTTCCCTTCACGCGACACTCTCTGCCTCTCTGCATCTCTTCTCTTCCCTTCGCTCGCGCGACAGAAGCCGCCGCAGCCGTAGCCGCCGCCACGCCGCTGAGCCGCCGCCACCGTCGCCACCTCTAGCCGCCCCCTCTCCTCCTCCTCTTCTCCCTCCAGTCGTACTGACCGGAATGTAGATGCTTCATCGTTCGTTTGGACCGATTTTGAATTTTTTTTTCCTAGGGTTTCGAGTGGAGGGAGAAGAGGAGGAGGAGAGGGGGCGGCTGGAGGTGGCGACGGTGGCGGCGGCTCAGCGGCGTGGCTGCGGCGGCTTCTGTCGCGCGAGCGAAGGGAAGAGAAGAGATGCAGAGAGGCAGAGAGTGTCGCACGAAGGGAAGAGAAGAAAGGGAAGAGAAGGGTCTGCTGCTGACGTGGAATAAAAAATTAATATTTTTGTCACGTCAGCATGCCACGCAATCAGTTGACTGCTGACTGGGCGTTTAACTGGATGGAGGGGGCAAGTTGAACGTTTGGAAGAGTTTAGGGGCAAAAGTGTGCAAAAAAAACTTTAGGGGGCAAGTTGAACAATTTTAAAGAGTTCAGAGGGCAAAAGTGAGCTTGTTTCAAGAAATTAAGAATATAATAACAAGTTGACAACTATATTGCTATAACTTCAAATGGTAGGAACATTAAATTTACAAATTTCAAATTATTTACCAATTAGTCAATTACACAACGGCATAAAGAAAACCCAAAAATATATTCAGATTGAAGAAACAAAGAATAAATTAAATAGATATTTAACCAACCAACAAACAAATCCACCTCCTTCCCCTTCTTCTTCATATCAATGGCAAGACTCACTGAAGCATCTCAATTTCCATGAATTCCGTTTCAATTGTAACAATATGAACCAGATTGTATCTTCTGAGTCATCGGAAGCTTATCAGAATCCATGAAAAGCCTTCTGAAATCCGATTGAGCTCTATACAATAAATGCCTCAAGCTCCCCTTGTTGTGCGACCCGCACGGCGATCCTCTCTTCGTTCATCTCCAGATCTAGCTTTCTCGACAGGATCCAGCCGAGGCCCCCAATCTAGCTAGTTCTTGATCGGGTTAGTGGAGAAGGAGAAGGAATTTAGAGAAGACATGGATCTGGAAAAGGACGAGTCAAGTGAGCTGCCGGAGCCGGAAGTTGAGAGAGAAGGATGAGAGGCGCTTGTAGAGAACGTAGTCAGAGCGGAGCAGAGGGAAGGACAACGTGCGTTATTAGTGGGCATGCACCAGCCCATTTTTTTCTGTGGGTTCAAAATTTAGAAAAATTAATTTCTTTAAAATAAATATGGGATATATGAGCCATTCTGATAAAATAAAAAGATGATATAATTACCGTGGAAATTATACATTCAAACAAAAAAGGGTAGAAAATTCTGAAAGCTTAAAATGTCTGATTTATTAATTAATTTATTTATTTTTTAATTATTTATTGCCACGAAAGATTCAATATATTTGTTTTGCTCATTTGAGGATACATTTGTTTTCAATGCTCATGTTAACTTTCTCAAATTTAATCTAAGGACTCATACTTCTTTTCATCTAAGGTGCTAAAATTTGCTTTCTTCTTACAACAAACGCAACGGAAAAAAAATCCGCAAAAACCCCGGTCATTTCCATGTTTTTTGCAATAGCTTATGCACGGTTTGCTGTTGAAAAAGCAAAGTTTTAAGGATGTATATTGACATTCTTCATTTGCCTCCATCAATTCACCTGCAAAAACAATACTCTGAATTTACTTTTGCATTGTGATTCAAATAAAATAATTTTCGTAAGATCGCAAGTCTACATCGAATTAGTTGTTTTCAAATATCATCTTCTCCCTTCCCTACTCTTTAATTGGAAAATTAAATTCAATAATTGTTAAAACTCAAAACTGGATCTTGAATCATTCCTTGAAATGAAAATAAGGAAGAAAAGAGTCAAATAGGGAGTACTTGTTGGTTTCTATTCTAAAACAGTACTATCATTCCTTATATAAATTCGGGGTTACTTTTGTGACTGGTTTCTCCGTTTCAATCATCTTTTTATATTTTGGTGTGATTTTCATCTGAACTAATTAAACATATATGGACTAACAATTATATCAAGGTAAAAATTTGTCCATATGAAAATAATTGATAGAAAAAAAACAATTAAATTTTCAAATTATAATTTGATATAAATAATCATTTAGTTTAGTCGTTGAATATCTTGATTTGTAACATTAGATATTGTGGGGTTTAAATCTCATATGCATCGAATTTAAGTAAAGTATTTTCTCTTTATTTCTTTATAAAATATATTCACTTGGGGACTTTAAAAAAACAAATTATAAATTTATAATTTGTAGGGATGAAAACAAAATTATGCCTTAAGCAAAAATAAATATGTGATGCAATTTTTATTATTGGATTTTATAGGAGTGTAACTGATAATTTGATGTTTTAGTTGCTATACACATGTTCAATTTTTCTTGCATTTGTTGCATATTAAGTTTCTAATGTACTATGAATTCAGAAACCGATCATAAATTCAACTTTTAATGAAAGTAAAGAAATCAAGAGTAAAATAGTATGATCATGTGTTCAAGTTATCTTAGGATCAAATTTATTGCAAAAAATTCAAAATCCAAACAATCTTTTTTGTTCATACTTACTTGCGCACTGATGCATTGCTACAAGAGAAAGGAGCAAAATTCCGAGGAATATGACGGAGTATTGTTTGGATGCCATTTTTGTAAAGCTGGCTTGAAATAAAGAGTTAGTTATTTAAGAATCAGATTGCAATGTGCTATTTATAGGGTTATGGGTTCATTGTATTTATTTATTTATTTAAGGTTCATTGTATTTTTATGAACCGGGCCTGTTTAGCTTCCCCTAAAGACTTGAGAAATAATTCCAATAGTAATTAGTTACTTGGTTCATCTGATTGGATTATAGATTGCATTGACAGTGGAGGGTGAATATTCTATCAGCAATTAATTAATAGACTGGATTCAATCTCCCTTTCAAAATGCAATTAATCGAATTAATCACCTCAAATTGGTCCAGAGTAACAAATAATAATGGGCCTCTTCGGTAACATGGAATAAGAAGGGAAGAGTGAAAAAAGATGAAACAAATTTATTTATTCCGCCGAACAAGAATGGAAGAAGATGGAATAAAGATGTAGAAGAGTGGTTTAACTTTATTTCATGAGGGGGTTGGAAAAGTGGAAGGAGGTGGAATAAGAAGATTTTTCTTCCTTCTCTCTCCTCTCTCCAAATTAAATAAATATTGTATTAATTGTTTATTCCATTCTTCCACCCATTTATTGTGCCGAACACTCTTGGAATAAAATTGGAAGATGCATTCTTCCATTCTTTCATTTTCTGCTATTTCACTTTTTGCTGAACGCCACCAATAGGTTGTGATATCAACATGAAAAACTTTTATTAGCTACAGAAAAACTGATTTATAATGACAAATTTGCTCCTAATTAATTATGGTATATATTTTGGAAATAATTATATACCTTAACACGTTTTGGAAGGCAAATCTAAACTCAATATAAATTAAATTAAATCGAGGCAAATCTAGACGCAATATTAATTGAAACTAAATTTGTATATTTATTGTTGGAATCAAAATTAATGCAATACAATACAGGAAAGGAATAATGATTTAATTGATCATAATCTTTTGATTTTGAAAGTTTTAATAATATGAGTATTTAAATTTTCTTATTCACAAGTTCTGGCTCCATTCATTATATTTAATTAAGAAATTATCTCAAAATAATTTATAATACTATCACTTCTTAATTCAAAAAATAAATAAATTACATTCTTAAATAGGGCTGCAAATGGGCGGGACTGGGTTGGGGATAGCCTTTCCCACATCAAAACATTTATGCATGGGGATTCCCCATACCCCTCCCGGATTTCTTCGCGGGGATCTTTTGCCCCCGATCTCCTGCACCATGGGAATCCACATCTCCACGGTAATATTTATTCCCGTCAAGTAAAAAAATTAGAACGGAATTTTATTATAATGGTGGATTTAGATACTTATAGGTATATATTCATAGCAAAATAATTATCATTACTACAAAAGATGGAGAAACGAATGTCCCTTTTGAGGAGGTGCAAGAAAATCTCAATAATCTATTTTTATAACCAAAAGATTTTTCATTTATAACTGAAAAAAGAATGTTAAGTTAAGAAACTTCTAAAAAACTGAGTACAAAAACGAAAGACAATATACATCTTCATACAGATATCGTCCTCTCAAAAGATCAAGTACTTGTGAAGCAGATAGAGTTAACAAACTAGATATGTACACAATTGTGTCCTTACAATCTCCGTTTGTTCTAGCTCAATCATCAATTGCTCTGTCCAAATTCGAGCTCTTGGACTCTTTTCCCGTAAATTGAAACCGCTTGTTGACGACTTTTTTTCCCTTGTGTAAAAATGATAAATTCTTATAATACCAACTCTATATTCAGTAAAAAAAAATATTGGAACTAATTATTGATACTTGAAACAAAGATAAATTCTTGTACAGAAAATGATATATTCTTGTTTTATCAACGGTATATTCAGAAAATGGTAGTTTCTAATACTTCAAACAGTGATAAGTGCTTGTACCATCAACTATATATTCAGTAAAAAAATATTAGTACTAGTTTATGATACTTTAAATAATGATAAATTCTGTAGAGGAATGGATAAACTCTTGTATTACCAACCGTACATTCTTGCAATGAAATAATAAATCCCCTTGGACTTATAAGTGGAGGATATTTGAGAAAACATAAAAAGGAAGAAATGAAAAAAAAAAGTGGAGGATATTTGAGAAAAACCAGCATTGACTGTTCAATACGGCCAGATTAGCATATGGGACTTTTCTGTTTAGGCTTAAAATTAATATTTAGCCTTTGATATCTGGACTTCTTATGAATTTGGGATTGTGACGAGGATTTATTAATTACTATCAGTTCGGACGATATATGATTAAAAATTTTAAATTCTTTATGAAAATGAAGTTTTAAGTCAATAATTTCTGATGTTATTTGTCAAATATAAAAGATAACTCAGACACATTGAAACATGATTAAAAGATACTTTATGTTTCGTTGATTTTGACTGAAATACACTCGGTCAAAAAAGTTCAATATTTTGTCTATTCATTCTAAAGTAGGAAATAAATAGAGTAATACTTTTTTGACATAATATTTCACGATAATAATTTTTGTTGTTGAGATAGTTGAGATTTGAATCTGGGTTCCGCTATCACATCCAATAATTTTACCGTTAGAATAAGTGATCGCTTGCAATTCTCAATATTATTGGTATGATATTTTTATGATATTATTTGCATTTACGTTGTTTTCTTCTTGAAAATTTTCTATTTATTTAGTTATTATAATTTTGTTGCAGATAGAGAGTTTTTTAAAGACCCACATATTCAGCAGGAGACGGCCAATCGACGGTTGGAAATACATGATTGAAGAAATCGGGCCGAACGCAAGAAAAGGAAAAGGAAGCGTCAATAGACTTCCAAGTATCGCTGACTCAGCATTACAGCCTTTCAAAGAAGAAAAAGAACCGGGTTTTGGTTCAAATGGTAGTTCTTCGTTTAGAAGAAGATGAATTTTAGAAGAAGAATCGGGTTTTAATCGAAACCCTAACTCTTCATTTAGACGGAGATGAATTTACGTGTAATTTTTAGTATATTTGGAATGGTATATGTGAAATTTTGTCAAGTTTTATTTGTGCGAAACTTTTTGAGGAAATGGGTTTCGTTTGCATCATAAAATACTTTTGTTTAGCATCGTTTCTGTATTACGGAAAACCCCCATCGTTCACTAGTATGTCCCAAATTTTAGTATTGTCTACAGAAAGAACTTGGAAGTTGTATATATGTAAAATGAAATAAGCTTGAGTAAAAAAATTATATAATATTTATAGGTGTATGTGGGTACGTTTGGAGTTTTTTAATCAAATCTTAATTTATAATCGTTCTAGCAAGAAAACCGTTTTTACCCACTTGACTTACCGGTAGGTTTGTAATTGGAAACAAGCAACTCAAATTACTATTTGGATCAAAAAATTTATATATACTTATAAAATCCCAACCCAATTACAACTTTGAAGCAAAAAGAGACAATTTTGGAGCTCACCATAACATTCAATTCCCAGAAGTGAATGTTGCAAAATAATGACATAAATGAGACCAATGCCGAAAATCATTACAAGAAAATCACATAAGATAATGAGAAGATACAACAAGATATCATTTAAAGTTATGTTATTTTTTTGTTTGATATAAATAACTATTTTTCTTTCTTTCTTTATTTATACGATTTTATTTGCATTTTAATAATCCACTATTTAGTTTTATATAAAATATTATTTCTTTATTTATTCAAATATTTTGATTTGAACAAAGTAAAATATAAAAATAATATTTTTATCCAAAAACAAATTAATTTGATGAATGCAAAAAATCAATTACTAAATTATTATTATACATATTTATACAACCGTCTAAATCCAAAAAACAATATTGTAAAAAATTATGAAGATTTTTGAAAATTTTCATAAATAAAATATTATAAATAAAATTTCATACAACCGTCTAAATCCAACTAAAATATTATAAATAAAATATTGTTAACATTTATATAAATTATGAAAAATATCGTATATATATAATCATGTTCTAATTTCTTAAAAAAAATTTAACCAGTTCTTTTTTTTAAAAAGAACATCCAAAACCGGGTTTTTGCTCTCTCAAAATAAATTATTTGAAAAAAAGAACTTAAAGTTTAATTAGTCTCTCACTTGAAAATTTTCTTAAAAGAATTCTAAAAGTCTAATTAATTTTCTTTCACTTGAAAAAAATTCTTAAGCTTATTAATTAAGTTTAAGAAATACTATAATTTCGGATCAGATCTTGAAGAGAGACAGAGACATATTAATTAAAATAAAAAATTCTTATGACTATGAGAAATGTTAATGAATATTTAAAATATATTTTGAAGTAATTGGACAAACAGAACTAACAGTATTAACTTCTAACTAATGGTAGTGATTTTTTTTTTACAATTTTGGTAATAATGTAGGTTTTTTTTGACAATTTTCAATAATATAAGGACTTTTTTTAATAATTAAGTATAATTTACGGGCTATTTACAAATATTTTGTTAATTATTGTACATGTTATATTTTTGGAGACTTCATATTAATGTTATTTACATATAGGCAGAGCCAGTCCTGTGTCATTTCAAACCAAAAATGATATTTATTTGAGTCCTTCGTGCATAATTTATATATCAAATTAAATAAAAAATATTCAAATGGAGAAAGTTACAAATAAGTTAACTAAAGATACATAACACTATAACTAATCATAATTATCTAAGAATCACTGATTGTGCTCTTTTAAATGCTAATAAATCAATTAGATTTAAATAATCTAGTCTTTAAAAAAATATAAAAAAAGAATCTCAAGAGAAGAGAAGAAATAGAGAATATTCCAAAATAGAGATGATTTTTGCTTCTTTTTCTTAATTTTGTTGCACCTTTTTGTTTAGTTTTCATTTTGATAGAATTTAGTTTTTTTGTTTTTTCTTAGTATTGGCATTAGGATGAAAATTTAGATTATTAAGGAAATAAAAAAAAAATAGAAAGTTGCTAACTAGCTAAAGGAAAGAAAATAAAGACTATTAGTAATTGGCTGGTCAATTTTGGACTTTGAGCAGACCTACAATTTGAAAAATAGCTGGCATGTAATTCCATATCTCGTGACCAAGTATTGAGTCTATTACTAAACATAAAATTGGAGGCACTAAAACTGTAGTCGTGCAAATGCGGAACGACATTTTTTAGCGCGACATAAGGAGCTGGAACTTGTCACGTTAGCGGGCTTTGATTTTTTTTAATTTGTCCTTTTAAAAACTATTTACACCTATACATACTAGAAATACATGAATTGAAGGTCCCATAAATTATAAGGTCATATGCGCCGGCAATACAATCATAAGAAAGACGTTGGGATTCTACCTGAGTAACAAGGACATGATTTATCTGGTTGGAAAAGAATAACCGGATTTTCAATGATGAAACAAAAAATCATCAAGCAATTGCAACAAGGATGATCAAAACGATACTCGAGTGAAGGGATAACGGCTGGCAACATAAAATCCTATCGGTTAGGGCTCAAGGTAAAATTGTAACTTCCGATTTGTGTTTTGTTTGCTCCTTTGGTGGTATTGTAACTTGATGTAAACAAACGCTTTTATTTTTAATATAAACAACAATAGGCGGTCTATTGAGTATTCTAAAAAAAACAATGAATGAATTGAGGTCAACATTAATTTTCATGTGTATATGCAATGTTTGGTTACTTAGATAACCCTTCACAGTAGTGTTCAAATCGTAAGGTTCATCAGAGCTGGCCAGAATCTAGCTGAACTTGATATTACTTTTGAACCCAAGCATCCAAACTCATAATAAACTAATATAGAACCAAACTTGTCAAAATTTGATTCCGGTTCTTCTCTAGGAACTGAACTGACCCACCGGATTTTATCGGTCTAATCGAACAAGAAAGTGGTACGGGTCCGGTTTTTTCCGGTCGGATCCACGGTCAAATCCAGGTTTAATAACACTATTACAAAATACCTACTTGATGAAATTACCAAAAAATACACGATTCTCAATATAAAAAAAATTTCGTTCAAGGCTATTATAATCATTTAAAGGGGTTACTTGCTGAAATTACAAAAAAAGCCATGATTCCCGGTATGATCTTTTTTCGTTCAGGAGTATTATCGCCATTTAATGGGACACGTGTCACAAATGGAGGAAAACTCAACTTTATATATATGAAAATATGATTAATGTGTACATATAGTTGATATGTCAAATTTTTGTAAGG
Organism: Juncus effusus; assembly: GCA_027726005.1. Lineage (NCBI taxonomy): Eukaryota > Viridiplantae > Streptophyta > Magnoliopsida > Poales > Juncaceae > Juncus > Juncus effusus. The sequence continues at coordinate 8,151,536 of CM050905.1, read as the reverse complement.
ATGCTTTGTTAGTGTAGTATGTCTAGGCTAATGTATTTGAGACCTAAATTTATGGATTGTGTTAAATAAACATTATATTTATTTAGAGATATTTTATATAATAATTGCGGAATTGTTATTTAATTCTTATTACTAAGAAGGAACCATAAATATGCAATTCAATTTTGTGTCATCAAAATATGTGACTTTGATGGTAAAACTATAAAATACTATGAATGCTATTTTAAATTATTTCTGATTATTCATAAATATTTATAATTCTCAAAACCATAACAGCATCTTAATTCAGAGGAAAAAAAATATTTGTGTACAATTTTCAATGGGGGTTCTTTTTGCAAATTTTCCAAATAAGGCAATCCATGAGATTTCCTATGATTCATGTGATTTTGATAAAATCCTGAGTGAACTAATGGATGGATAGAAATTTGATTGAATAATTTGAAGGGTGAATCTCAGCCTTGGCCTTAATTCCGAATTTCAAATTCTGAATTAAGATGCTGTTATGGTTTTGAGAATTATAAATATGGTGTGATGATTTGGAAGGTGAATCAGAGTCTTTTGGTTTTGATTCAAATGTTTGAACATGAATGTTGGACATGTCAGATTGATGTATTGAGAATTTCTGGAATATTTTCCCTTTTTGTGTTTTTTCCTGTCTATTTTTTTTCACATAATGTTTTTCGTTTTAAGAGGCATATGTGAAATTCCACCTAAAATTTATACAAGGACTAATGATGGGGTTTATCAGAGTGTTAATCTCTTTTTTCTCTCTCTAAAGAGAGAGTGATGACTTAATGAATAGAAATAGCGCGAATTTCACCTCAGCTCTTAAATTGAGTATCTAGTTGCCACAATATGATGATTTTTGTTCATATTCATACTCCAAACTGAAACTTTCTTCCATGATTTGCAATTTCTTCAAATGAGCAACATGTTTTTATGTGAATCACTGAAACTAATTTCACATTAGGCGATGATTTCTCATCTCTCAGCTAGCAATCTCTCTCTCTCTCTCTCTCTCTCTCTCTCTCTCTTTCACACACACACACACACACACACACACAGAGGCCCGGCCTTGTTAATTGGCATGTAAGGCGGTTGCCTAAGGCCCCATATAAGCTAGGCCCCACTTACATAGAATGAAATTATAAATATGTATGTCTAGAGGAAAGTTAAATTATGTCTTGACAGAATTTTCCTAAATAAAATCGACGGAGAAATAAGCTTGCTCCATTCATCACTTCCATTTTGTTTTTAGTGGAAAAAAAGAAAAAAAAACAAGTATACAAACAAGAAAATAATATTTAATGGAATTGGTCCATTATAGACCATCTTTGTTATTATCATAGTGCTTTATGTGGCTCGTTATGGACCAATTTCAGTTATAATTTTCTTACTCATACATAAACCGGGAAATTTGTGATCTGAACTATAATCCTTGCTTTTGAATAGGAAAAGATGAAAAAAAGCATGTTATAAAATTTAGTTAATTTTTTTTCCTTTAAAATATGATGATTTGGGTATACTATCAGTCAAAATGTTATATAAGTTTTATAAACTCCGCATGTAGATATTATTACTTTTATTTAAATTACTATTTTTTGCTGAACAAAAATCAATTTTCTAAATTTTAAGACTGCAAATTAATAATCGTCTAAGGTCCCCGAAAAAACAGGACCGGCTCTGCGCGCGCACACACATTATCATATCGTTTTCTGCTACAACAAGTAAACTTCAATTGTCTCTATTACTCCGTTTTTACAAGTTACATGTCTGTATCTCCTGATATTATAGTTTCTTCAATTATTTATGTTCTTCTGATTGAAACTTGGACTCGAAGATATTTACTGTGTTTTCAAGTTTTGTTTGAACTGATTTGTGGAACTAAGCACTAATTTGACTTTTGCAGTATGCTTGACTTGGTCCAGCACAAAATCTAAAACTAGTTCAATGAATTTGCTTGTCCACACAACCGTTCAACGAATTGTTTGCTCACTTAACAATCAATTTACATTCAAGTGAACTCACGTGTATTGGTACAATAACAGTTCATGTTGCCCAATGTGTCAGCACTTGATCGTAGGTATTGATTTATTCCAATTTGTAGGACAATCAAAATCACTTTTTTATTAAATTAATAAAGCTTGTTAGTAAATTTCATTAAATATTTGTGGGTACTGAGAATTCTTTTAATTGCAATTATATTTTGCAAATTCCAACAAATTTTTCATTTTTTTCCTTTTTGGGCTACTAGACTGATGAGTCCATTTATTTCTCTTTTTAGGTAATTAAATTGAGCCCATTTTATTATTTCCTTTTGCAAGTAATTAAACAAAGCCCATTCGTTTGTTTTTAGGATATTAAGCAATGAATACCATTCTGTTGATTTTTTTTATATACCATTTTTTTGAAAAATAATTCAATATTTGCCACTGTTACCATTTCCGCCACTCTCAGTGGCGGAACACTGGCGGAACATGTTCATTTTCAGTTTTTTCAAAATCGGCCCATTTGACGGGCTAAACATGATTAATTAGTGTAAAAAATCTTGTTCCGCCACTACTAATGGCGGAACATGTTAAATTAATTTTTTTGCCACACTAACAATTAAACATGGCTCATAGATAGACAATTAGCCTAAAAATTGAAGAATTAGCTTGTTCCGCCACTACCCAGTGGCGGAACAGGCGAACATATTTTTTGCTCTCTTACTGGAAAAGCGCAAAAAAATATACCCTGTTCCGCCACTGCCTGTGGCGGAACAAGAGAAATTTAGCTTGTACCGCCACTACTAGCGGCGGAACAGCCTGATGGACCTGTAGCGGAACAGCAAAAAATATAGTCTGTTCCGCCACTATCTGTGGCGGAACAAGAGAAATTTAGCGCGTTCCGCCACTACTAGTGGCGAAACAAATTGATGGGTCTGCTAGTAGTATAAATACATGTCCCCCTCCCCCCTCCCCTCTCTCCCCTAATCTAACCTAAACGGCGTCCCCAATAATAAAAAGCGATTTTCAGACTATTTGAAGGTGATTTTGAGCCAAGAAAAAAGAGGAAATAGAGGAAAATTAGGGGAAAAAATAGCAAGTTAAAGAAAAGGAAGAAGGAAGTAGGTAATTTATTATAGAATTATTTTAAAAACTTATTAATTAGTTCAATTTAGTATATATTTTTTTGAGTTGTTGAAATATTATTGCAATTAGGAAGAAGAAAAAATAGATATTTGAAAGAGGATGGCACATAACTCAGCAATCTTTCTATATTACGATGGTCGGATTGTTCAAAACCCCAACGGCTGCAGTTATGATCCAACTGAGCTGGCTGTTCTACCATAAAGCACAGCTACAAATAGAAATTATGTCCAATTGTGTCATGAAATTTATGAAAATATCGGTTGATCGTAACAGACAACTGGTTCAATTTGCTGAGCGCGTCAGAAGTGTTGGTCTAGAATTAGAAATATATGTGGATCGAGAACCAAGTAAAGAATCTCAGATAGGAACTAGTAGTAGAACAATTGAAGTTGCAAATGCGGATAACAATGAGAGATTAGAACCCGTAAATAATGGACAGAATAATGGAGATTATGAGTGTCAAATTCCGATATTTGATAGGATGGTATTAGAAGATGAAGATGATGAAAATGAATTAGATGAGGAACCAGAAATGGGTCCAGAAGACGAAGAAGAAATATATGGAGATGGTGAAGCAGAAAGGGAGAAAATGAACCATCAGACGGGATATATTTATACGGAAGGGAGTCAGATGGTTAATGTGGGGATTTTTGACGATCCGCCGGCGGCGGAGTTCGAAGATACTTCAAGCTTCAATAAAAAAGTTATGTTTCATCTTCCTCAAAAAAAAAAGTTTCATTCTCTATATTTGTTGTCTTGTTTGCTTACTTTGTTGAGTTTTTTTCTTTCTTTTTATCAACTATGTAAACTGTAAAACTGTACTTATTCTGGAACTACAAGCTCGTTGTATTTTTTTTTTTTTATTTAATAGAGAGGGCTCAAAATTCCATATCTATTTTCAAAAAAATTTAGCTTTGCCAAGATTTGGACCCACAACTTTTGGATTAATGGGGTGGAGCCTTACCACTCCTACTAGAGGAGCTTTGGCAGCTCGTTGCATATTTAAAAAGAAAACTTTATGGAAAATTTATTTGCAAGTATGATTCTTCGTTTAGTTTGCAAAAATATGATTGCTCAATTTGCAAAAACATTATTTGTACCATTTAGATGGTGCAAGCTTTTGAATAATCACCATTCCAGAGATAGTGTAAATGAATTCGTCAATGAATAATTTACTGTTTTCTTAATAGGGATAATTTCATATATGTCACTACAAAAACTCGAAATATCATATTTACCAATACAAAAACTTAAATATCATATTTGCCATCATAAAAACTTAAAATATCATATATGCCATTACAAAAACTTAAAATAACCTATTTGCCATTACAAAAACTTAATATATAATATTTGCCATCAAATTTACTAAAAATTTAAAACCATCCATTTTTTTCATTAAAATTAACGGTCCAATCTTATAATTATCATTATACTCCTAAATTTAGTTAATGAATTAGATTTCATATTAAACATTCATTTGATGATCTTTCTCTCTTCATGATCGAAATTCGTATATAAACAAAAAAAAAATCTTCACTTCAATTTGTTAGCCAAAATAATTTGACACTTCAAAAAAATAATCAATTCATTTCTATCATATCAAATTCCTTTGACTCAAATTAAAAGAAAGAATTTTTTTTATTTATATATGAATCTAAATCATGAAGAGAGAGAGAGAGATGTTTAATATGAAATCTAATTGATGAAATCAATTTAGGGATATAATACACAATACCTATTATATAGCAATAGATCCATCATAAGAGAGAAGAGACTCGTAATAAATCATGTCCATGGCGAGATCCCTAATAAAGTGCGAGTTTAGAATGTGAAACACCGCAACAGATGATGATTTCAGTTAGACACAACTTGTAAGTTGTAGCCATTTAGAGAATACGTGTTGTCGGATGCAAGAAATTAGCTATGTTGATAAAAAATGCAAAAGAGGCAATCGGAGAAGGTGATATATAAAATATGTTGGAGGGGAAGTTTTGAGGAGAGACAAAATTCGGAAATTTGAGGTTTGGCAAAATTAACGAGCAAATTTTGAGGCATAAATCATAATTTATCACACGTGAAGAGAGAGCAAAACCACAAAAAGAAAGGGGACCGGCTAATTACCTCGCACAACTTGTGGCTCTCCGGCTCCCGTCGAAGGAGAAGCTTTTATGTGCCCAAAAATTGGGAGTCATTTGAAATTTTTCGGAACTAACGATTTTATGTACTCCTGAGCTTCCATATTTTGCTGACAATATTAGAAGCTCCAAAATAACTCCCACGAAATTAACCTCTAATTGTTTTATTTAGTAGATTCTTATGACTCTCAGTAAATTTCTCATGTAAGATATATTGTTGGTAATATAAAAGCATAATGTTTAGAATGTAAGTTATATTGTTGTGATATAAAGGTATATTATTTCTTTTGGAGGAGAGATATTTTTATTAGTCTCATCATCTAGATCAGTATGATGAGACTTCTACATTCAACTATTTTTGCATTCATTTTCTCTTGTTTAGAATGTAAGTATATTGCAGTGAACATAATAAAGGTATAATGTTTATAATATAAGGTATATTGTTAAGAATATAAAAGTATAATGTTTATAATCTAAGGTATATTGTTGTAAATACAAAGGTATAAATAGAAACCACAATAAAACTATGAAATTTTTGGCTAAAAGATATAGGAGTCCGGGAGCCAACAATATGAGCCGGTTGAATTTTTGGGCTGAAATATATTGGAGTCAATAGAAGCTAATAAAAAATATTCAAGTATATGAGATGACTCACAATTTAGTCTCTCATTTTATTGGGAGGCAACAAGAACTAAATAAGATGGGAGGTCCAAATCATGTATGTTAGGGCCTTTCACAATGAGTCACTTATTATTATTTAAGATTTTTTATAGATATAACGGTTTACACTATGTGGAGCTTCCAAATTTTGTGGCCTTTTAGGCCTATGACTATATCATCTGCATTGCTTGATCAAACGGGTGTTTGTGAGTGTGTAGTTTATGGACTTTCCGAGAAACAAATAATAATAATAAAAATAAAAAGATACTATTTTGCTTGGGTGATACTATTTCGAGGGCTAAATTTATTTCGTCCAGAGCAATTTAAAATTTTCTCTCCAATGCCAATTTTACCCCTATTTATTATGGATATCAATTATTCATTCTATTTCATCTTTCCATATTACTCTCCCTAATAATTATTTATTTATCAATCAAAATAGAAAACAAATAAATATGACATCGATAACTCTGGCTCGACGCATTTTCAAAAGTATCACTATATTGTCTATAAATTCAGTGCCAACATGTTATATTATTAGGGTATACATACAACATATAATAAGTTAATGATTATATAATAATATATATCATATTTATTTTATAATGATTAAAATATCTTTTTATTGTAATATAGTTAAATGTGAAAATATTAATTATGTAAATATTAATATTAAAATAAATCAGTATATATTAGTAGTTAAGAAAAAAATATAACAATATTATATTAATATTAAAATAATATTAAAAAATAGTATTAGATATTAACTATTATTATATAATAATTATTTTATATGTTATATTGATATATTAATAATATATTAATGTTATGTTGAAATTGACTTTAGAGATGAAATATAACGTATTTATTTATTTATTTTTAATCTTGTTGATTAGTATTTAATTAGTAGAGAGTAATTTTAGTATGAATTAATGTCATCTATAATTAATAAGGATAAAATTTGTATTAGATATAAAAAAATTCAAATTGCACTCGACGAAGCAATTTTAGCCCTCGCAATAGCATTTTCCTTTTTCTTTCTCTTAGTTTCATAATTTAAAAGTAAATAAAAGTAAAAGTTCGTACAAACAATTACTATAAAAGAATGAAAATTTACTTTAAATTACTTTATCTAATGGTCGGAACAATTTAAGATTTATTAAAAACTTCTTTATCTAAAAATGATTGTGATGATATTACACTTTATTAATAACGTTTTAAAATAGTAAAAAAATTAAATATAAATTTAAGATTTATTAAAATCTTCTTAATCTAAAAATGATCGTGATGATATTACACTTTATTAATAACGCTTTAAAATAGTAAAAAAAAATAAAACATCCTTTTGTGTCAATAACGTTTTAAAATAGTAAAAAAATAAAATATAAATTTAAGATTTATTAAAAACTTCTTAATCTAAAAATGATTGTGATGATATTACACTTTATTAATAATGTTTTAAAATAGTAAAAAAATAAAATATCCTTTTGTGTCGTCAACAATTTTCTGTTTTAATTTTTTTTTCCCGAAAACATATTTAGATAATTAACACCATTGTCCAAATGAAAGAAAATAATATTTTAAAAATATCCTTCTTTAATTTTTCATTATCAAATATATATTCATATATACCTCAAACTACATGAAAATATTATACTAAAGAATATAAATTGGCAATAAAAGTAAAAAAAAAAAACACTAGCCGAAAACTTGAAATTCACATAAAGTTAACAATTCATCATCAAAAATAATAAATTCATACATATTTTAACACTAAAAAATTATGAAATTCGATGTGTTAGATACGGTAACATTATATTGAAAATGAAAATAACAAAATAATATGATATGTTAGATACGGTAACATTATATTGAAAATGAAAATAACAAAATAATATGTTCATATTTAAAAGGGAAATGTGAAAACACGACAAGTTGGAGCAAACCCAAACACGATGGGATTTCACACATACCGTTGTACCACTTTTTAACATACCTTTTTTTCTATCTACTATTTTCTACTATATTATATATATAATTTTTATACATTATTTATTGTTTGAAATTTGCATATATTGTTTTAGCGCTTTCCAATATACTATTTATTTTTAATATTTTTTTTACTGTTTATCCCGACAAAAAAGATCATGTTTATCTCGTTGTGCAGCATCAATCTCAAATCTCTATTAAAAACCTCAAATCTCTATTAAAAACGATAGAATTCTTAATCTTCAATCCTGCGAATTTTGCATTAGGCCACAAAATAGCGTGCAGAACATTATTTTTCTCTGATTTATTAGGGCATTGATTTTAAAAGAATGATAATACACTTAAACTAATATCTCATAAGAAAAACGAGCTAAAACAACAACAACAAAAAAGGTAACAAGCAAACACCAATATAGGTGGTCCTTATACAAACTAAAATCTCATATTTGCTATAACCAAAACAGAAAATATCGTCTTTTCTAACCATGTTTATGTTGCTCATTCTTCGAGTTGACAACCACCACCAAGCATCAATACGATTGAGTCTGACTCTCATCACCTCCACTGATCCCTACAATTAATTTACACATCAGGCCTTCTCATATACTATTATTGAAGATCAAATTAAAATCAAGTTTCGCTAAATCAATGAGAAGTTTTAAATCATCTCATATTATGCCAATTCTCACCTATACATAATTTTTTTTAACTCAAACCCACTACTAAAGGGTTTGGAGAGACTTGCTAAATACTAATTGTATTAAATGAATTCCCTTTGACTCGAATTTGGACATCTCCCAAAATTCAAATGGTGCCTACCGCTTGAGCTAGTAAGTTTTGACGGTCTTTACACAATTAGGAGCCACAAATTAATGTTCCATTAGTTAGCACATGTACCACGATCAGGACTTTGTTGAGTAATTCTGGGTGGGTCTCGATTTCTGCCACCACCATCATCTCCTCCGTGAGCTCCACCATTTCTAGCATCACCACCATGGTTACCTCCATCACCGCCTCTGCCACCTCGTTCAGGCCGTCTCACATATTGATCAACCACCTAAAACAACACATGCATGCAAGAACAATAGCTCACTATAGCAAACCCTAAATAATAAACTTATAAATGAATACTAAGTAAATGACTATATAGTAAAAGAATCATCAAACAAAGAGTTCAGTTATCTGAGTGTACTTGTCTAGCGACAAATTCGGTAATGATGCGGCCCTTTCCAGGTACAATGTTTTCAGTAACCGTGACTAAAGGCTCAGATGGAAGATCTCTATTCTGATCATGTCTAGCAACTGCTCCAACATCCCGCTCGTTCTGATCAGTAGCCGGCTGAGCCACCTGCTGTCCGGCCAGTTCGCCGGAGATAGGAGGGGGATCGCCGGAACTTGTGCTTTTACTTCCCTGCTCACTCATTTTTTATGTGGTTTCTTTCTTTGTGGAGCTCTAAAATATTTTAAAAAGAGTGTGGTGTGGTGTGGTGTGATTTATTATAAGGTGGTAGGATTCAGAGAGAAGAGGGATGGTCAAGCATGCATGAGAGGGACACATGCCGGGCTGTGAGGGTAACACGCTGATTTGTCAAGGGATGAAGGTAACATGTGGCGTGCTGTGAGGTGAACACACTGACTTGTAACTTGTAAGAGATCCATTGAAATTCAGAATTCCTCTTATATAAGGAAGTCTGTTGGCGGTGGCTCGGTGCTGCCGCTAGGAAGTTTCTAGAATACTTATGTGCTCCTTTTCTTTTTGAGCAAGTAAAAGATTTCGAGTCATGACAGGATATATATACGTACAAGGAAAGAGTCAAAACGTATACAACGGATTTTGTTTGGATATGTTGTTTTCATTACTTTTCCTTTTTTATCTTATTAATACTGTAATACAGTGTAAGTTACACAGCTTTTATTGGCAACATAATAAGAAGTTGGCAATCACAGCCCAAGATTGAAAGGGCTCTGAGGCCCAATAGAAAACATTATATAGTTAATACTATATACTATTTTTTAGATTTACACATCTTTTCTGATTTTATACTAAGTATATATAAAAATTGGAAGAGTTTTCTTGCCACGTGTCGCGCAATCTCAAAGAGTTGATTTGTAGCCGTTCAGATCAAATCCAAATTATTTATGACCATCCAGATGAATTACAATTTCTTTTCCAAGCGGTCCACATACAAGAAAACCAATCTGTTCAACGGGCCCATGATAATGGGATCCATATAACAACAATCTTTTCACCATGATGTCCAGATTTTCTATGGCAAACGCACGTGCACAACTCAGCAAGCTCCGGCATGTCCAATATACTATGCGTCAGTACACATGGCTCGACGACTAATATTGTCCACAGTGAATCCGGAGTGAGCATGTGATACCATGCTCTGGGCACACGCTTATACACAAGGCAGATATCATGAAGGTTTATAAAGATCTTGATTTGGGGTTCTAGTGGTGGGACTAAAAACCATACCAAGAACCGGTCAATTGTAGTGAGCTGGACCCATATTTCATGTGTACCTAATAATAAATAATTTCCAACCAAATGTAATATCATATTTTCTGTATACCCCTCCAAAATATTAAAATATAATTTGGGTCTCCATTTAAATAATAATAATAATAATAATAATAATAATAATAATAATAATAATAATAATAATAATAATTCCTACAGCACAAGAAAATGTCGTATTCTTTCCTAAAGAATAATTTCCATGTGCACCTATGCAAAATTTAACTATCACATATATGGGGTATGCCCCTAAAAATAATAGAGAAATTATCATGCATTGAGTTTTATTTTGAAATATTGTGAACCTCCGTGATGTGATTATGGAAGACATTTCATGCACACCAGCTTCAATAATATGATGTACAACTTAATTTTTGTGCATTTTTGTTAAAGCAAAGTACAAGTTGTTTTTTTCTTCTCAATTTTTCAATTCGTTTTAAATTTTATATTTCAAATTTTTATATAATAACTTTTTATGTCAAAGTTTATGTATGGATTTATTTCAAAAATTCTTACAATTTTGTTAATTAAGTTTAAGAAAAATTATTTCAAATCCGAACTGAAACGGACTACCGAACCGAACTAACCGAATATCATCAGTTCGGTTTCTCGAATAAATTGAACTATTTGAACACCCTAGCCGAAGCGGTCAGTTCGGTTTCTCGAATAAATTGAACTATTTGAACACCCTAACCGAAGCGGAGCGAGAATCACACCTAGTAATTATATTGTAGTTTTGTATACCCATATACTGTTTAAGTGTTTACTATACTTATTTAAATGCCAACATATATGTTTGCTATATTTACATATTATTTTACACACACACAAACACACATACATACATAATGTTTTTATAATATTTATTTATATGATTTTATAATATTACAAAATTCTGTGTATTTATATAATTTTTTTATTATCTATGAAAATATATATACTTGTAATAAACCAATATATAACAATAGAAATATTATATAATATGTCAAAATAGTACTAAAAAAAAGCAAGCTCATCACCATGTGCAAAACAGCGTATCACTATATTATACACCAAAATGACCAAAAAGAACAAAAAACTTCAAAAAAAAAAGAATACTTCAATTGAGCAACAAATATGTAATTAAACATATGCAACACTAAATCATTTAATCAAATCGCTTATTACCACCAAACACCAACTCTTAAATCAAGAGCACCATCTACAACAGACAAAGCTAAAACTCTATTATTTCTATAAGAACTTAATTTTGCTCCTATAACATAAAAATAAAATTAATTAAAAAAAATGCTTCAAATTAACTAAACATCAGTCAAAATAATTGAAGAAACAATCATCAGATATGCAAGAAAGAAGAACACTGCAATTTGTATTAATAACTTTGGATTTTCCCTCAAACTTGGTGAAGCTACAGCTCTACAAAATAAAATAAAATAAAAAAAGATTAAAAAGTATATTAACTAAAACCACATAATTTCATATTTTATATTGATAAAAATATGCATTTTATACCTTGCGATACGTTGTGAAAGGCGATTAAAAGGTAAACTTTGTATAAATACAACACCAGGTCCAGTTAGAGTGCCCATAATTTGATTATCTCCCTGAATTAAATAAGTAAATAAATAAATATATTCACGAACCGAGAAATAAAACAAATGAATGAATGAATGATTATTTGAAACTCAGGAATGGACACAAAATTACTAGATCCTAACCCCAAAAAGTAAAATTGGAAAAAAAAAATAAAAAGAACTAATACCTACTTGATAATTTCATATTTTCTTTTATTAAGTATTTCAGATGAAAATAAAAAGAAAAAGAAAAGCTGACTATACGAAAATAAATAAATAAACAAACAAATAATTATTTGGAAACTCAACAGGAAATAACTATATACAAACCTAAAATAAAAACAGAAAAAGAAATAAAAGTCTGTAGTAAATATTTCATATTTCTTTTTTATTAAGTATTTAAATAAAATAAAAACAAAATGAAAATCTTAATATACTAACCCCCAAAAAAGCCCTTCTCACTGGATTGAAATTACCAAATTGGACTGAGATCATCTAAAATAAATGAAAAAAATAAAATAAACAAATAATTACTTCAAAAGTCCTGAACAGACTCAAAATAAGTTTTTTTCTAACCCCAAAAAGATAAATAAAAAAAATGAAACTCTGTAGAATTACTATTACCAACTCAATAATTTTATATTTCTTTTTTTTTTTATTAATTATATCAGGGAAACAAAAAGAAAACGAAAATCTGACTATACTAATATAAATAAATGAACAGACAATTATTTCGAAAGACACTAACCCCAAAAGATACTAATAACCTACTTCATAATTTCATATATTCTTTTATTAAAATTTTCAAAACAAATAAATCAATGAATAAAAATACTAACGGCAAAAAAGGCTCTTCTCATTGGATTAGAGTTTTTGAGCTGGAAAGAAATAGTGCTCGTCATGGCTACAATGCTGGAAGCGTCTACCACCACTACTTCTCCAACTCCCAGAATCTTCTGCACAACTGTCAATAAAATAATAATAATTATTATTATTATAAAATGAAATAAATAAGGGAAATTTGCAATAGAGCCCCAGTATTATGCCAAAATTGCATAAAAGGCTATACTGTTGGTTAGAAACTGACACTGTTATTTTTCTACTTTAATTATTTGAAAGAAAAATCTTAAAGTTTAAGCAATCTCTTTCTGTCTAACTTGGAAAAAAAAGTTAAAAATTGTAAAATTTAATTTAAAAATCCTTGAAGTTAAAAAATTTAATTTTTTTTATTAATTAATTACTTGTATTATGCCAATATTGTAAAAAAGCCTGCACTGTTAGTTGGAAACTAATGTCATTTTTATAATTTAATTATTTGAAAGAAATTTTAGAGTTCAATTAATCTCTATCTCTGTCTGTCTTGAAAAAAAAAGTTCGAAATTGCTGAAATTTAAATTAAAAAATCCTTACGTTTGGTAAAAAAATAAATAAACAAATCAGAAAGACTATTCTTTTAAAAAGTGTATAAAACATGATAATTAATTAATTACCAGATCCGCCAGCAACAAGGAAAGCCAAGCCTTGGCCTTTCAGTTTCTGTTTAAGTATCACCTGATATAAGAATAAAACATTATTTAAATTAATTTTGATAATTTGGAAGGGTATTTTTGTAACTTTTAAAAAATTGAAGTGAAGTGGTTTTTTTATTTTTGTTACCTCGGCACCAATTTCATTATTATTATTTCGAGCTCTTGGATCAATTGAGTTTGTGACTGTCACGTCATTCACAGAGCAAAGAAACGCATCTGGCTGCAAAAAAAATAAAAAAGAAAATTAAATAATTGAAATGAAATAGGAATGGAAAGTTTTTTGGTTTTTCATAAATGGTAAGTGAAAATTTAAGATTTAGATATTTTACCTGGCAAAGGATTTCGCCATTGAAATTTGACAGATCTATCTGCATGAGCATTAAAATTCACTAATTAAGACTCAATAGAAATAAAAAAAAATACCAAAATATCATTCAATTAGACCCGCTTAACTTCTTAAAATAATGCAGAATTACCCTCTTTCCTACTTATTAATCCAGAATAAAAAATACGAATTTAAAAAACAAGGGCATTTTGCTAATTTTGTGAAGCAAATAGAGACACGAAGACTACACATGATACTTCATATGATTTGTACTTTGTAGGGGTGCAAGTGGTAATCATATATTTTGTAGGGATATTTTTGTAAATAGCTTTTAGGAATTTCATACATGATAGTTTCATATATGCTTTTAACATATCTTACAGGGGCATATTTGCAAAAACTGACTATACCATCAATCATTGAAAGTTGAAACATAACGTCATGACGTAACAAGCACATTTTTATAAGGGTCTTTATGAAATTAACATACTTTACAGGGGTAATTTTGTAAAAAAAAACTGACCAGTAAAATTCTCCCAGGATAAAATATTTTAGAGGTATTTATGCAAAATAGACTTTGGGGACAACTTTAACTTTGTTATACCATATAGTTTGAGAATTGTATACATGATACTTAGACATGAGGACTGAAAAAACATTCATAAATTTTACAGGGATATTTTGTATTAAAAAAACTGACTATACCGGTAGAATTCCAACAAACTCATCTTCATTTTTGGTATTAAATAAAGTCACACTTATAAATTTTTTACCGAAAAGCCACTGCCACATTCCCCCATTCACATCATTTTGAAGGTGTACTTTTGTAAAATAGACTTTGGAAATAATAAATTTTGGGAACTTCATACAATTATACTTTCATTTAATTTTTCCAATCATAAATTAGGAATTTCACACATTACCCTTCCACATAATTTTGCCAATCTTATGAAACAAAACAGAGACACAAGGACTAAAAACGATATTTCAAACAATTTTTAGGGGTATTTTTGCAAAATACTTTACAGGGTTATTTATGTAAAATTTACCGGTAAAATTCTCCCAGGACATGGAGCAGCGATTCCAACAAACCCATCTTCATTTTCTGTATTTAATAATGTAACACTAGTAACATTTTTACCAAAAAGCCACTGCCACATGCCGCCATTCGCGTCGTTCTGCGCGGAATACACGTTTTCCATTTTTACCCCTCCTGACATGTAACACGTCAAACCTGTCCAAAATATTAAAAAAATGAATTGATTAATTGATTTATTAAGGAAGTTTGTAAAAAAGTAACGGTGTTAGTTGGAATTGCGAAAAAAGTAACGGTGTTATTGGAAATTGTGAAAGAGTAACGGTGTTAGTTAGATGTTAATTATTTAAAAAGAATACTCTTACGTACAAATATTCATTTGATTTCATATTTTAATTATTTTAAAAGAAGTAACGGTGTTGGTTGGAAGTTGAGAGTGTCAATTTTCATGGTTTGATTGTTTGAGAAGTGTTTTTTTAAGTGTGATGAATGTTTTTTTTCATGTCATGAGTAGTAATGGTAAGTTGCAGAAATTAAAATTGAATTAAATTAATTAATTAATGGAAGGATGGTTCAAAAGATTGTGAAAGAGTGAAGGGGTACCAGGTTTGACGGTTACTTTTTCTTGGGATTTTAGCATTATCTGAAAATGAATTAAAATAAATAAATAAACAAAGTCAAAAGAATAATATTTTTTGGGTTGTTCAGTTTCTTAATTGAGCGCTTGAAAATTAGGAAATAGACTAACAATATTTGAAAAAAATAGTCAAATTTGGTAGTATATATTATCAGGAATAAATGATTAAGCAATAATGAGTGTAAATAAATATACCTGAACGATCTGAGACTCTCCACCAAGTATCTGAAAAGCTGTTACAGCTGATTGTTGGCTCTGTTACAAAAAAGGGAAAAAAAGAGATAATAAGAAAAATATAATGAGAACAATTGGAACATATTTGGCGGGAATAAGGGCGCGGACTAATATTATTCCTTAATCAGACTGAAAATCAACTGAAAATATTTCCTAAGGAATATATCTTTTCATCCAGAAACTAATTCCAAGTTCTCATTAGAAAAGAAAATAATTTGTCGAGTAAATCAACTCAAATTGAAAAGGGCTTCTACTTCCTACTCTTAGCTTAAAACAATCAACATTTAAAACCAAATTCACAGAATTATCAGAAAATCAAACTAAGCTTTGCTTCTCAATCACCACTACAGCCACCACTAAAGCACTCAGAACAGATTTCCTCAAATACCCAAAACGATTACCCAAACGTATTTCCAAAAATCAACATAATCCATCCAGATCCACCTATTCACAATTCACGATTCAAACTCTTCATCTAAATCTAAACCACACCTCACTCACATCCAACAACAAAAACAAAAACCCAACAATCAAAAAACCTTTCCCAACCTGATACACATAAGGCTGAATCGGCGTCGAGTAAAAAGGCGCTGCCATCGCTTCTCTCTCTCCCTCTCCCTCTCTCCCTCTCTCTCAACCTCAATTCATACTACAAAACCAAAAATGTAATAATTTTCTTCTTTGGAGGGGTCAAGTCGTAAAGATGTTTATGACCGTTCGATTAGATTAATATAAATAAATCGACGGTGGATATAATTCCACGTATTCTGTTTGCCATTTGGAGTCCACGTTGTCAGAGTGTACCTGTGGAGGATTCGGATTGGAGGACTTTTGTGAGTCGACGTGTCTGATTGGGCTTGAATGTAAGGGCCTCCTCCCAAGAGGAGGCAAATGGGCTTCTGCTTTGATAAATATATAATATATTAGTTGTTCAGTTTCGCGAATAATATTCGTATAATTTATTATGAATTTGACGCATTACGAACAATTTTGGTAATGATGTATTTGTATCTAATCAATTGATAATTTATGAAGAGAAATTACAAAAAACCTCCTATTTTTTCTGAATATTATAAATAACCCCTTGTAATTTTGTTTATTACAAATAATCCCCTGTCAGATGTGTTTTATTTACAAATACCCCCTACCCTCTTTTTTCCATCCATTTCATGGTTAAAATTTAAAAAATGACAAAAACGCCCTCAATTCTTTTATAACATTTTCTTAACAATATTTTTCTCAATTCATATATATTGATGTGAATGAATCAAATTCATGGTTGTTTGTATTGTGGTTTATTGTGATTTAAAATATTAAATATTAGGAAAATTCTTCAAAAACCCCCTAACTTTTCTGAAATTTATCAAAAACCCCCTCATTTTTCAATTTTCTTCAAAAACCCCCTATAAAGTGATTTGAATTATTTTTATCCCCCTATACAGTTAAATCTAACTTTTCCATCCACTTAATTTTTTTAATAGACCAAAATGCTCCTCAATTATTTATTTTTCATATTTTATTTTATTCAATAAAAATAATAAATAAATTGAGTATAATATTCTACGATATTATTTTTGACGATATTTTACGGTAAAATTTTATGATGTATTATTTTTTATTTTATTATATTATATTACAAAAAAAATTATTTTTATTTTTTTATTATTTACAAATTATAGTTTTGACTAAATTATTTTGACGATATTTTTTAGTGATGATATTTTATGGTATTATCTTATGATATATTACTTTTTCTTTTATGATATTAGATTACAAAAAATATTTTTTATTATTCCATAATTAAATTATAATTTTATTTTACGTAAAATATTTATTATGATTTTGTATATTAGTTCAAAATTATTTATATTTGATGTAAAAAAATATATTTTTCATTTTTAATTGAATAAAATAAAATATAAAAATAAATATATGAAGGGCATTTTGGTCTTTTAAAAATTATATTGGATGGAAATATTAGAATTAACCCCATATGGGGTAAAAAAATAATTCAAGCCACTTTATAGGGGGGTTTTGAAGAATTTGAAAAGATAGGGGGTTTTTGATAAATTCCAAAAAAGTTAGGGGGTTTTTGAAAAATTTCCCTAAATATTAAGTTAACTTAAAACAAAACTATTTATTTGAAAAAGAAACATAAAATGTAAAAATTATATAGTATTTTGATATTAATAGATATTAATAATAAAAAAAAATATTTTTATTTGAGCTTATATTGCTCAACCAAATATTTTATTATGTATGAAAATAGAATATTATGAGAATAATATATAATATTTTTGAGAAATTAAAATATTTTATGAATTATATAGTATTTTGAGAATGATTTTATGGGATAAAGAATGAGATGTGAAGTGAAAGTGGATACAGCGATACTTATATTTTATGTTTTTTTTTAAATAAATAATTTTGTTTTAAGTTAACTTAATATTTAATATTTAGTATTTTAAATCACAATAGACGACAATACAAACAAGGATGCATTTGATTCATTCACATCAACATATTTGAAT
The DNA here is from genome assembly GCA_027726005.1 of Juncus effusus. Lineage (NCBI taxonomy): Eukaryota > Viridiplantae > Streptophyta > Magnoliopsida > Poales > Juncaceae > Juncus > Juncus effusus. The sequence goes on along the minus strand of CM050905.1, from coordinate 8,133,225 downwards.
TGAGAAAAATATTATTAAGAAAATGTTATAAAAGAATTGAGGGCATTTTGGTCATTTTTTAAATTTTAATCATGAAAATGGATGGAAAAAGAGGATAGGGGGTATTTGTAAACAAAACATATCTGACAGGGGGTTATTTGTAATAAATGAAAATATAGGGGGATATTTGTAATATTCAAAAAAGATAGGGGGGTTTTTGTAAATTTTCCATTTATGAATTTTATGAACATTTTGAAAATATATATCTTAAACATGTATTACATATAATGCGGATTTTTTCAAAAAAAATGTTTATTCAAATAATAATAATAAAAACTTAAATTTTGTACAAAAATTAAGATAAGAATATCAATTACAAGTTTATACTTTAAATATTATTTAATGAAATAATGGTATTTCTTAATTATCTTTTAAATAATAAGTTTATGTTTATATACTTCTATTATTCTATATACCGAATTATTGTATTTGTATTGTATAAGATAAGACTAATAATAGACGAATAATTTTACCAATTATATCATTAGCGTTTCTCTTTGGATCGTGGCGCAACCAATTTTGTATCATGCTAGACACCCAGTATGATGTCGCCATTCGAGCATCATCATGACCTTTTCCGGTTGGGGAATGTTCATCATTAAGTGTTTTAATCTGAAATGTTACACCATCTTGCAATCTAGAAGTATGTATACGCCACGGGCACCTGACATCACTGTATTTTGCCGTTACTCTATTGCTTTCATTTTTCACATTAGTGGTGTCAAATCTTTTTGCTATAGCATAATACTTTAAGGCTAAATGAAACGCATCTACATCCTTAAAATCTTGACCAACTACAAGCCTAGGATCTCTCTCGCGTGTAAAGAACGATATTTCTTCATCCGAGAATATTTCCTCCTCATCCAACTCCTCATCTACCGGTTAGAACTCGTCATCGGTTTCTAATTCCTCCACTACAACAACCGCTCCGTTATCTAATAAACATTCATCATCTATCCCCAACATCCTCTCATTTTGGCGTTCATTTGAAATAAAAGCACTTGATACAAAAAGATGAATAGGCGACGCTAATTGCCCTGAAGGCATTCAACCTTTCATAATTACAAATTAGGAAGGAGATTTCTTAGGCATAAGGTTTCTTGGCAAGGGGATTTCGTTATTATCATGTATTTTTTATTTTTTATTTTATCTTTTATATTAGGTAGTATTGTATGGTAAATTTAGTAACAAGGTGATGGTTTCTTTTGGCAACCCCTCAGGCCTTGCCTATTTAAAGGGTTTATTAGCTATTGTAAGAGACAACCAATCAATTATCAATAAAGTTATTTCTTGAGTTGAGTACTACTCCTCTTTTATCGTGTCTTGTCTTTATTTTTCTTTCAATTATTCGCTTCCGTACGCCATCAGTTGGTATCCGAGCAGGTTCAATGGCCGCCGCTCATCAACAAAAAGGACGTAATGACGCCTCCACCGCCCATCAGGTTCCAGAAGCTGATGCGAAGCACGGATCTTCGAGCAGTTCCGACGACAACATCAACTCCTTCCACAACAACCGATCCGCCAATTACAGCGACGCGTTCTCTCCTTCACCCCGCCACCATCGGAGAGAGCACCACCGTAGGTCTATTGATGTGAAAACTGACATCCCGATTTTTGAAGGACGCATGCAACCCGACGAGTTCGTTGATTGGCTCCATACAGTTGAATGCACATTTGACTACAAAGAGGTGTCTGACGAAGAGAAGGTCAAGATTGTGGCAATCCGACTAACGAAGCATGCCTCAATCTAGTGGGAGCAAGTCAAACAACGATGAGTAAGAGAAGGCAAGGCGAAAATTCGCTCGTGGGAGAAGATGAAAAGGGAACTCCATAAGAAATTTCTACCTGACGGCTACTTGCAGGAGGTCTTTTATCAACTCCGAGATGTGAAGCAGGATGATCGCCGTTAACGACTATATAGAGGAGTTTGATTTTCTTATGATGAAGTATGGAGTATCCGAACCTGAAGAACAAACGATTACGCGATATCTCCGAGGGATCCGTAAAGATATTAGAGACAAGGTACAACTATTACTCCTATAGCGACGTGCTGAAACTTGCATTAAGGGTTGAAAGACAGTTAAAGGAGATAACTCAGATAAGAGTAAACCGTAGTGAATTTTTCCGTAACACCAATCGAGAATTCAATTCTCGGTTGAACCGAAGCCACCACACACAAACCATAAAGAATCCTATTATGAACAACCCAGACAAGTCCACCGAAAGCACCATCGTGACTCGATCCAAAGAAAGGAAACCCAATATTTTAAGTGCAAAGGTTATGGACACATCGCATCAGATTGCCCGAATCAGAGAGTATTCACTGTTTTCGGAGAATCTATAGAAGAGATGGAGAATATCGACACCCCGGTGATTTATGATGATGATCCAGAAGATGCCGAGGAAGTGACGTTCACGGATTCCGGAGAACTATTGGTGGCGCGACGAGCTAATCCGACCCTTGATCGAAGCCACGACCGCCGACCGAGGCACGAATTTTCGAGCAGCCCCGACCACAACATCAATCATTTCCATAATCGACAATATGCCATCTCAGATGAGGAGTTCTCTCCTCCACCTTATCGCCATCAAAGAAAATACTGTCATAAGTCAACTGATATGGAAACCGACATCCCCTCTGTTGACATCGTCAACGATTATCCGAATCAAGAAATATTCATGATTGGAGAAAAACTCGTAGAAGAGATGATGGCTTTTGATACCCCAACGATTTATGCTGATTATCCATATGATATTGATGAAGATTCCGGAGAGTTACTTGTGACACAACGCGCTTTTACTACGAATTCATCCTCTAACATCTTTCACTCGCAGTGCACTTCTCATGGTATGATATACCAAACTTTTAATAATAATGGTAATTATGAGAATATTGTTTCAACAATTATAGTTGATAAATTATTTTTACAAGATGAGAAACACCATGGATCTTATAAATTATCATGGATTCAAAATAAAAACTCTCTTAAAATAGGAACAAAGTATTTAGTGAGTTTTTCTATTGGGTCTAAATACCGAGATGAGTTTTGGTGTCACGTAGTACTTATGAATGCATGTCACTTGCTCCATGATGGATCATGATAATATGACCATAAACTTTCTCATAATGATTTTACAAATATCTATTCTTTTGAGAATGAAGAAAAAAAGGTGACACCCAAACTGTTAAAATTTGAAGATTTACCTAATCAAGTTATTGCAGAGAATAATATCTTTCTCATGAAAACCCCATTTCATGAAAATTTGAGGAATCTGAGGTAGTAAAATGGATTATCTCTCAAAACCGAAAGCTGGGTGATCCAACAAAACCAAAACATTTACTTGAAGATCTCCAAGACTTTATCCTAGATGAAATACCTCCCGAACTTCCATTTGTTAAGGATGCGAAGTGGTATGCCTCGAGATATCGAATTCTGCGACATAATACGAATCACGAAAGGAGCAATATGAGACAGCGTAAGCGTGGTAGGTTCAAAGAAGGAAATTTAGCAGGGATATATGCCAGTAAGGACTGTTTCACATCGAACCGACTTGGAAAGATCAAAACTCGTGCTGATGGCTCTGTCAATGTTCTTGAACGCATCAATGATAACTCTTACAAGATTAAGCTTCCAGAAAATTATGGAGTCCTAGCAATTTTCAATTTTAAAGATCTAACTCCAAATAATGAAGATGAAGAAATAAACTCGGGACGAGTTTACGTGCAACTGAAGCGAATGAAGGCACTCAATCTTCCATAATTACAAATTAGGAAGGAGATTTCTTAGGCATAAGGTTTCTTGGCAAGGAGATTTCATTATTACCATGTATTTTTTATTTCCTATTTTATCTTTTATATTAGGTAGTATTGTATGGCAAATTTAGTAACAAGGTAATATTTTCTTTTGGCAACCCCTCAGGCCTTGCCTATTTAAAGAGTCTATTAGCTATTGTAAGAGACAACCAATCAATTATATAAATGATCTATTAGCTATTGTAAGAGACAACCAATCAATTATATAAATGATCTTGAGTTGAGTACTACTCTTCTTTTATCGTGCCTTGTTTTTATTCCTCTTTCAATTATTCGCTTCCGTAATTCATCATGCCCAGCCATCATCATCAAATTCACATCCTCACAAGTTAAAATCCGCATATCCCCTTCACCTCCAACACTATATGATAATTCAAAATTTTTAGGAACCTTCAACCCACAACCATCTTCGATATCTCGATTAATTGTCACAAATGACACTCGATCAGGATCTAGAAACATCGTCTTGTTTTCTGCACCATTGTGAATAATTATCTCCACATCTACATTCATCTATAAAAAATTGAACAATTTAATAATTAGTATCAAACTGTCATTTAATAATTAGTATTAATAATTGATATATGTATACTTTGTTAATTAAAATCATTAAGATGTTAAATAATAAAATAAGTTTTGAATTTGATTGATCCATCAGATGGAAATACGGTTTTAAAAGGAAGACCGACATGGATAATGTGCAAACATATAATGCATGATTTGTGGTTAAGTTAAACTCATAGTATAGACTATGATAATATTTTTCCAAGTCATCATGCTTATGTATTTCAGAATTTTCTTGGGCATATGTTCATGGTATGACTATAAAAGATGCCAAGTGGATGTCAAGACGTTGTTTCTTAATAGAAACATATGAAAGTATGTATATGATACAACTTGAGAGTTTTGTCTATCCTAAAAATTTTGAAAAGAGTTTGCAAGTTGTCATTTATGAATTAAAGCAAACATCTCTAGGTGAATATTTATTATTTGATGAAATAACCAAACAGTTTGGTTTTATCAAAAATTAAAGATAAATCTTATGTTGAAAAGAAATTCAGTGGGAGCATAATTACATATGATGTGAATTAAGTGTAACAAGCACACATAAGTTTAATCTTAGTGAAAGTCACTAAATAATAATCAAGAGTATGATTATATACTTGAGAAGGATAAAGTATTCTTCTTAGATTATGGTGGACATAAAAAATTATGCAAAGTATTTGCATATGACAATGTTTGATAATCCATTTAAGAACCCAATCCCTTAAATGATGGTGATCATGTTAGGTCAACTGGTATGTGATACCACATAGATCAATGAGTATGAGATACTTGGTTGATTTGGCCTAGAGCAAGTGGGAGATTGATGGTGTTATGCCCTAGGCCAAAGTGTTTCTGACCTAGATGATGGATTGTAATAACAAACATAATATTTATTTTAAGATATTTCATATAATATGTGCGTATAGGTTATTTTAATATAATTAAAATAGACCATGAATATGCAATTCAACTTTATGTCATCAAAGTGTGTGACTTTGATAGTAAAACTATAAAGTATTATGAATGCTATTCTAAATCGTCCCTGGTCATTTATAGGATATTTGTGGAGACAAATATACTTGCGGATATAAATAAATATATATATTTATAAGAAGCTATAAATGTACACCAGTATATTAGTTGACTGATGATTATGTTTTACTGATCATGGATAAATAGTTATCAAGTCATTAATATAGGTATATGTTAGAGACCATATACTGGACTGACCCGCCATAAGAATGCTACATGTTTTACGTCATTAGCGATTCTTGTAACATAAAGTATTTATAGTCCTTTGACCTGAGATTGTCTCGGTTCCCAACATGAGTAATTTTATACTTTAATATAATCTAACACTGCCTTTAACCGGGTGGTCATAACGGTTATGATTAGGTATACAATGAATCATGTAGAGGGATGAGTGCAATCAAGACGGGATTTGTTACTCTCATAAATGAGAGAGATATCTTTAGGCCTCTTGATGAATTGAACTGAAGAAATGTATGGCCATACTCAAATGAATTAATAAGAGTTATTAATGTCATTTGTTTTTTTTCAGTTTAATTCGGGATCAAGAAATATTAATTCGATTAATATAAGGATGACGTATTAAATGCCTTATGATCGATATAGATATCGTGTAACAAAGGGACTAAATACGTGATTGTTGATTAGGTAAATCGGATCACCGATATTCACTTAAATTGGGTAGTCATTATGGCTTGCTAGAGTCCGCTCATGATTTATAGACTGTCAAGTCTATTGCCAACATTAAGTGAACCTACAGGGTCACACACAAAGAACAAACTGAAACGGGCGCAGAAAATCCTAGCGACTTATATGATGAGTTGCATAAGAATGTCACAAAAGATATTGTCATCTTATGTGATAAGATGTGATATATATGTATATAAAGACTATGAGCACACAAGATCATGTAATCTAGAAGAGTCTAGATGATGATATGTGGATAATGATGAGTGATGTCATACACATCTCTTAGTGTGAATAGACATGACTCTTCACCTCTATATAAGGACATAGAGGGCTCCAAATTCATTGTACCAAATGATTCTCTTTCTCATTATTTCTCATTCTCTTTTGTGAGACAAAAAGAAAAAAAAAATATCCTTTCTCATTTGTGTGACAAAATTACTAAAGGGTGCTTTCCTTTTATATGAAAAATGAAATGGTGCAATTATATGAGAGAAATATACATCTTTTGTGAGACAAAATAAGAAAAAGAAAAAGAGTTTTCTTGTGCAAGAGAAGAACAAGCTACTAGCATATATATTGTTCTTCTTCCCGTTTTAAGAAGTTTGTTCGTGTGGACACCGGTAGAGGCGTTCGTACTTTCGGCGCTTGTGATCTATTCGGCCTAAGAAGATGAGAACGGGTTGTTGAGAGTTTTGGTGGAGACCGATTGTGTGTGCGGTAGATGGCTTCCGCATGATCCGACCTAGACGGACTAGACGGACGGAAAATCGGTTAGGACGGTAACCGGTTTAGAGGCGCTTGGACAACACGCATGGTTTGAGCGTCACGGATTAATCGTAATCCGAAAGGTATCTTTAAGATTTATTTCTTTGATTTAACCGATACGCACGGATTCTCGGGATGGGTTTTATACGAATAATTTTTTGTTTTTCCGCTGCGTTATGCACGTCCAAGACCCAACATGCATAAGCAAGTATCAAAACCAAGCTATCATTAACAAAAATCCCAAATAACAAATTATACAACTGTGTCAATGACACACCAACATCAGCAACTCTCTCACAAGGGGAAGCTTATAAGTGTGTGACATGCACACATACCTATTAAAAAATTCCAGAACAAGAATGGGACAGCTTCAGTCCTATCAAAAAACAAATTATACAATCATGTTTTGATAATAATTATCATGGAAGACTGATTTGTTCTTTCTTAAGTTAAATACTACAAAAATTAAGGAAAAAAAAACAAACCACTAATATTTTCATGAAGCACAAACTATGCAATGAAGGTGAGAGACGGCATGGGCAAATCACTATTTACATGACTCCGGTTAGGATGAGCTTCTTTGGGGCGAGTACTTGCTGGACACCGGCGCAAGGAAACGATGTTAGTAGCTAGATGAAACTAGGGTTTAATTGGTGGGGAAATAGTTCTATTTGGGGGAGATGAGTTTTTTTTTTTTTCAAAACTTAGAATCTGGATGGAATGAGTAGAGGGTTTTACAAGGGGCATTTTGGGATTTATAAAAAGTATAATGTTGGATTGGATGGAAAAAAAACGGTAGGGGGGTATTTGTAAACAAAACTTGTCTGACAGGAAGTTATTTGTAATAACAGAGAATATAGGAGATTATTTGTAATATCCAGAAAAGTTAGGGGTTTTTTTGTTAATTTTCCTTTTATTTTCTTTCTCCATCTTGTTTCTTCAAAGTTCAAACTAAATAAACAATGAAGACATTTTTATTCCTAAAAGCTACACAAAATGCAGTGGAAAAAGAGCAAAAAATAAAGGAAAAATCGACCTTAAATATCAGCTCAGTGAGATTATGTGTTGAGAGACGATCCGAGTTGTTTTGTTATTCATTTTTTGTTATATTTTTCAGTTGTAAGATGATTTATGACACTAGAAGTTTTTTTTTTCTTTTTTCATTTTGCCTCAGATTATTTTTACTACTTTTTGAGAACTCACAGTTATTAGATCTTATTTGAATATTGATTGTGCAACTTTATTTTACTTTTTAAATTTATTGAAGAACATTTTTGTTGTATGTTAAGCCTTAATTATACATTTATTGAAGATCTTATTTGAATATTTATTGAAGTTCGCGTCTCCATTTCAATAATTCGCATTAATTCGCATTAATTCGCGAATTTTTGACATGACAAAAATTCATCCCATATTTTTCGAATTTTTGCCAAATAATAATATTTTCTCAGTTCTTTTTAAATAAAAAAAATATATATTTACATAATTTTATATACCGAATTTTTTCGAACAATGAACCGAATTGACGAATTATTTTTTTTTTGAAATAGTAGGCAAATTGCCTACTAAATTTTTATTGATTTAACATAAAGTTTACAAACTGAAATAAATTCTAAAACAATACACAAACAGAAAGTCCTCTTGAAATAGCCATCTAGCCTAAAGAATCCTAAAAATTCTTTAGCAAACTACTTCCTCTTCCTAACTAAACTCTACCCAACTTTTTGCTTCCTCAAGAGCTTCTTCAAAAATCCGAGCAGCATTCTTGGATTTTTCTTTGAAGATGCGCGCGTTTTGTTCCTTCTAGATGGCCCAACATCCGGCCATCCATATTGAACATGCCGTTGTCTTAGCTTGCTTCCCCGTTTGCCTAATTAGGTGATGCCCTATAGTATGCGCATTGTCATGTTGCATGTTCTGATTCTTCTTAAGTTGGTCAGCTGTTTGCTTCCAAATACACTTGGCAAAATTGAATTGACGAATTATTATCGTCTCCATTTTAGTTGACCGAATATTTAACCGACTTATAAAACGTTCAATACAAATTATACACGAACATAATTATTCACGTATTACGTTTTCCTACATTACTACCAATGACTACCTATGCTTTATTTTACTTTTTAAATTTATCGAACAACATTTTTGTTGTATGTTAAGGTTTATCCGGTTCGGTTTCGTAATATTTGGACTTTTTTTTTGAAAGGGCCAAAAAAAAAAAATTAATTAAGGGAATGGCCAAGTTTTAAAAATATTTGCAAAAGTAGCCATTTCGCCCAGCCACCGGGCGATACACAAGTAGTTTCGCCCAATAACGGGGCGAAACAGCGCGGAATATGAATTTGCCTAATTAACCCTGTTTCGCCCAACCGTAAGGCGAAACAAAGTGTTTTTAGTATCGGTTTTTTGAAATAACCGTTACAGAATAAACGATTTAGTATCGGTTTTTCCAAAATAACCGTTACGAAATAGAGAGTTTTAGTATCGGTTTTTAAAAAATAACCGTTACAGAATAAAAGTTTTAGTATCGGTTTTTTAAAATAATCGTTACAGAATAAAGACTTTTAGTATCGGTTTTTAGAAATAACCGTTACAGAATAAAGACTTTTAGTATCGGTTTTTGTAAATAACCGTTACAAATAAAGACTTTTAGTATCGGTTTTTATAAATAACCGTTACAAAATATTCTTTCGCCAGTTTGCTGGGCGAAACAGCTGTTTTTTCGAAAATTTTCCAAACAGCCAAAAAAAGGGCGAATTTACACAGAAAAATAAATAAAATAAATCTGAGGACAAAAAAATAATAATAAGTAACTTATTTTGATGGAGAATTTCTTTTTCATATTGAAATGACATGTTAGGCTATTAGTACATAAACAGAAAAATAGGGTACTAGAGAATATTAGTACATAAACATTGATTTAACATGTTAGGCTATAGGAGGAATCTAAGTTTTTTTAGGTATACAGTTTAGGGTTCAGATATAGGGTACTAGAGAATATTTACTTTTTCAGATTGAAATGACAATTTGGCTTTTTATTTAGTGGGTAACATTGATTTAACATGCTAGAATATAGGAGGAATCTCATAATTTTTAGGTGTTTAGGGTTCAGATATAGGGTACTAGAGAATATTTACTTTTTCAGATTGAAATGACAATTTAGCTTTTTATTTAGTGGGTAACATTGATTTAACATGCTAGAATATAGGAGGAATCTCAGGATTTTTAGGTATATGATTTAGATTTCTATTTAAAGAGTCCTCTTATTATACTTGATCATCAAAAAATTAAATCTCAGAAGTCTCTCTTGCAAACTTCTTCTCTTTATATCTTTCTCCTTATCAAGAAAATGCCACAAAATTCTGAAATATTTCTATATTACAATGGTCAAATTGTTCAAGATTCGAGCGGATACAATTACGCTCCACAACAAGGTGTTCTTCTCCCGCGTAGTAGAAATAGAAATTATTATAGATTGTGTTTAGAAATTTATGCTACCACCGGTTGGCCTAATAGTGACGATCTTAAAATTAGTGGTAGGTTTCCTTACCGTCAGAATGATTGTTTGTGTTTTAATATAGTCAAAATTTCGAATGATTCACAGTTAGCTAGTTTTGCTCAGTACGTCAAATATGGTGAACACGGTTGGCCTGAATTAGAAATATACGTTGAACGCATCCAAAGTAGAGAATACTATGTAGGAACTAGTAGTAGATCAAATGTACCTTTTAATGATGACGAGCTTGAGAGGTTAGAACCTGTAATAAATCGTGATGAAGATGAAGTGCCAGAAATGGAAGAAGGCGACGAAGATGAGTTTGAAAATGTTGAAGAGGACGAATATGATGAAGATGAAGTGCCAGAAATGGAAGAAGGCGACGAACCAGAAATAGATGTTATGAACAATTATACGGAAGTGGGTGAGATGGTTAGTGTAGGAACTTTCGGTAATCCTCCGGCGAAAGAGTTTGAAGATACTACTATGTGGGAAGAAGCGAAAATCGATATCTTATATGGTAAGAGCATGCATGTGAGTAGCGATAATAGTTTGTATGAGGGACAGACGTTCGACACGAAAGCAGAGCTACAATCGGCCGTAAAATTATACAGCGTCATGCATCACCGAGAATTTGTAGTCTCCAAATCGAACAAAACGATCTACACTGTAGTCTGCAAGCTACAAGATGACCGCGCTGGCTGTGATTGGAGGCTGTATGCATGCAAAAATAACCGACATGTGTTTGAGATTAAAAAATTGACACAACCACACGTATGTGTTAATCAACAACCTAACAACGACCACAAACAATTAACAAGTGCATTTATTGCGGGGCTAATTCTAGATGTCGTTAGAGCAGATTTAGCAATTAAACCAGTAACCCTAGTGGAAACCGTCAAATTAAAATTTGAATATACCATATCATATTGGAAGGCTTGGCACGCCAAGCAACACGCGCTTAGATTCTTGTTTGGCGATTGGAAGGGGGCATATAATTTGCTTCCTGAATTGATGGCAGCAATATATTCAGCAAATCCTACTACTGAATATGCATTTTGGAGAGGTCCCAAAAACCGTGCTGGTGAGGAGGAGTTCGAAGGTCTTTTTTGGGCATTTGGTCCATCACTTAAAGGATTTGAGTTTTGCAAGCCTGTCATAACAGTAGATGGAACATTTCTAACCGGAAAATATCAAGGATGCTTATTGATGGCAGTCGCTAGCGATGCAAATGGTCAATTATTTCCCTTAGCTTTTGCTTTAGTTGATAAGGAGAGGGTAGAAACGTGGGGTTGGTTTTTAGGGTGTTTGGGTACTTTGATCGGCCATCGCAAAGGTTTATGTGTGATTTCGGATAGGCATGCCGGAATAATTCGTGCAATGAAGGATCAACAACCTAACAGCTATCATCGTTATTGCATGCGGCATTTAGAAGCAAATTTCAGTAGCGCTGTATCAGACAAAACATTGGTTAAAATGATTGTACCACTAGTTAAGGCGCCCACCAAATTTAAATTTAATAAGCTATATAAAATATTAAAGGATAAAAATAATGAGGCGTGGGAATGGTTAAATAAAAAAGATAAATCAAAATGGGCGTTCGCGTATGATACAGAAGGTCGCCGGTGGGGTATCTCTACTAGTAATCATGCAGAAGTGATGAATTATGTTTTCAAGGGTATGAGGAAGCTTCCCGTTACGGCTATTGTGATGGAGACATTCTACAAGCTGAATAGTTATTTTGTCAACAAGCGCGAGATAGCTGCAAATATGGAAATGAATAATAGAATGTGGGGAAAGGAAGTGATGGAAAAAATGGAGAATAAAACAGTTAAGGCGCGTGCGCATCGAGTCACTACCTTCCATGTCGAAAACGGTGTTTATGAGGTGATAACAGGATCTACTGGTTCCAAGGTAGGGGGAAAGAGCTTCCATGTGAATTTCAATGAAGGCAAATGCAGTTGTCAGAAACCGATGCTATATCACTATCCTTGTTCGCATCTGGTAGCAGTTTGCATATGCAGAGGTGTTAGTCCCGAGTATTTTATACATCAACATTTTTCGCTGGATCACCTTAAACATACATATGAAGGAAGTTTTTATCCGATAGAGGATAGAGAACAGTGGCCTGAACGTAAAAAAGTTTTTAATGGTGGTACGTTAGTTCCTCCTGAGAAACTTATGAGGAAAAATGTCCGTGGAACCAACAAGCGTGGAAGAAGACAGGAGAAACGCTTTCATAATAGTATGGACGTCATGGACAACGCAGATCGTAGAAAACATTGCAGTATTTGCGGAGTAGCAGGGCACACGAAAACAAAATGTCCGAGAAGGTTGTAGTGTTTTATGTATGGTAGTTTATGTTTATTTATTGTGGGTTGTAATGTTTTATGCTTTGTATTCTATGTTTTATGTACTGTATTTTATGTTTATGTATTTTAATTTGTAATATTTTATGGATTGTATTCTATGTTTATGTATTTTGATTTGTAAATTAAAGACACATAGTGAGCTCTCTAAAATAGTTTAAATATCAATCTAAATTAACAAAACATAGTCCAAAAAGTAAACATAGTCAGTAATGCCAGCGGCCTCCTCCTCCTCCTCGTGTTCCCCCGCGTCCTCCGTGTCTTCCTCTCCCCCCTCCCCCTCCTCCTCCGCGTGGTACTCCTCCGCGTCCTCCTCCGCGTCCTCCTCCGCGTCCTCGCTGCGCCTGAGGCTGAACCTGAGTAATCTGACTAACTCCTTCATCTCCGTCTCCTCCTTGGCCTCCTCCTTCCCCTCCTCCGTCTCCTCCTTCGTCTCCAACCTGTTCGATGATCAAACCCCAATCGAAGTCGCCCTCATATTCATTACTTTCCTTTATGCTGCTCCGGATGCACCCTAACAATTTTTTCAATTTCCCTGGTACATCCTGGCACTCGGCTTTTAGCGCTTCGAACCCATGTTTGCAGGCCTCCAAAAGAAATGCATGCTAAAAAATAATATTTGAGTAATGTTTAAAAACTAAAATAATATGAATAAATAATAATATAAATAATAGTCAATTATTTTCATTACCGCTTTCCTTTTTTGCGGAACCATCGGATGATACGATACCGTAGCATGCGGGATATCGGACTACACATAAGGATCGGTTGCCGTTCTATACCAATTCCAGTATGCATCATACTGGCTAGGGTCATACGGCCGCCATGAAGGAATATTTATTTCACGTCCCAAGCGTTTCTCTTCCCACTTAGCCAGATAAGCTGAATGTACGGTAGGCCAATCATTTCCACGGTAATTTGCGATATCGTGCAATCGTTTGTCGTACTCGCAATTTGGGGGTACTTCCATCGCATACCCGAACTGACGCAACACCCGCTCCGGACGATGCATCTCGACAATCCAAAAATAGATCAATGGCACTGTAAGAAGCCCCATAGTTTTTTCGTGCGCAACTATCGGCGGGAGTATATGACGGAATGCGTCATAAGGTGTCCAAACCACCTGAGTGTCGACCAAACTGTCGAACTGATCGCGATGTGTCGGCAAATGCCGATGAGGTGTTATATCCGCGTATTGAGTACAATCTTTCCACAAAAAACCAACCGTAGGTCTCTCATCTTCATCACCATAATTCGCCATATCCTGCAGTTCCTTGCGTACATCTTTAGGAACGGGTCGTCCGACAGTGATATGTTCCCATGCCCACAGTTGCAGCAACATGATACACCCTCCCATATTTTTCCGTTTCTTATGCGTACCTTTACACAATGCCCTGTAAAGGTACGCAAGAACTCCACTGCCCCATGCCCATCTATCTAAAACCGACATGTCCTCTAATAAAAGCAGAGGCAGTGCTGAAACACAATCTCCCGAAGCTTCCGTAAATAATACATCCCCACATAATGCAAGCATGTAGGCTCTACAATACTGCTCGACTTTCTGTTCCGGGGCATCAATTTCCAAATCGGAAAAATTATTTTTCAACCATGTTCTTTTCAATAAAATTTTGCTTCTCCCCTTTCCCTTAAACTCCAATTCCGGGATTTCTTTCCCGAGTAGTTGCGTGACCTTTCCCTTCCAATCAACATCTTTATTATTTAAACACATTGCCTCACCGTCCGTCCGCATTCCCAACAAACACGAAACGTCATCTAGCGTTATGGTCATCTCACCAACAGGCAGATGAAACGTGTGTGTTTCCGGTCTCCAATGTTCCTGCAGAGCGCTTATCAGTCTGCTGTCGTAATCCAGCCAACCCATCCTGGCAGTTTGTAGTAAGGTTGCTTTCTTCAAAAAAAGGGCATACCGATCGTCCCATGGAACCTGCAGAAACATAAATAAATAAAATAAATAAATAACATACATATGATTTTTTTAACTTTCTAAAAAAATTTCTAAGTAATACCCTAACAAAAAAAAAATTACCGGAACTTCATGTTGTCGGTAGCGCATGGGTTTGATAGTTACATCTTCAGTGTTGCCAAACTCGTTCGTCCGATGCATGTGTTGTTGTGACTGAAGCGCATAATTTGGCCGACTAGGTCCCGCGTCAGATGACATCTTTATTTAAAAAATAAAATAATATAAATAAATAAATAAAATAATATTAATAAATAAAATAATATTAATAAATAAATAAAAACTACTAATAAAAACTAATAATAAACATACATACATAAACATACATTTGATTTTTTAAACATTTGATTTTTAAAAACATAAATAAATAAAAACTAATAATAAATAAATAAATAAATACATAAACATAAACATAAACATACATAAATAAATAAATAAATAAATAAATACATAGCATACATTTGATTTTTTAAACTTTTAAAAAATAAAACTATAAATAATATACTAAAAAATATATCTATAACAAAAAAAATATAAATAAATAATCCTAAACAAGAAAAATAATTTATAAAATAAATATATACATTACCTAAACTACAAAAATTAATTTCAAAAATAAATAATTTCAAAAATAAATATGTATCTAAACTAGAAAAAATATTACAAATTTACTTGTAATTATTATATTTTCTTCTTCTTCTTCTTCTTTTTCTAACAATATCAACAAAATCAACCAAATAATAAATCTAATTTCAAATCAACCACACAAATGGAAAACTAATTTTGAGCAAATAAACCTAATTTGAAACTAATTTTGAGCAAATAAACCTAATATGAAACTAATTTTGAGCAAATAAACCTAATTTGAAACTAATTTTGAGCAAATAAACCTAATTTGAAACTAATTTTAAGCAAATAACCAAAATTAACTAAATCTAAAGTCAAAGAAATCATCATACCTTCCCTCTCCTTTTTTCTGTTTTTTTTCGCCTCTTTTTTCGCCTCTGCGTCGCCCTTTTTTTTCTGTTTCGAAAATTTGCGAAAAAACACTCGAAGTAACGGCAGTGGGTTGGAATTATACAGAGCTGTTTCGCCCAGCGATCTGGCGAAAGAAGATTTTGTAACGGTTATTTGTAAAAACCGATACTAAAAGTCTAAATTCTGTAACGGTTATTTGTAGAAACCGATACTAAATTCTATATTCTGTAACGGTTTTTTCTAAAAACCGATACTAAAAGGCTATATACTGTAACGGTTATTTCTAAAAACCGATACTAAAAACGGCTTGTTTCGCCCGACTGCTGGGCGAAACAGACTTAATTAAGCAAAACGTGATTATGGCTGTTTCGCCCCGTTACTGGGCGAAACTACTTGTGTTTCGCCCGGTGACTCGGCGAAGCTATTTTTGCAAATATTTTTAAAACTTGGCCATTCGCTTCATTAATTTCTTTTTTTTGGCCCTTTCAAAAAAAAAGTCTAATATTCGGTTCCGGTCCGGAGCTCTTAACTCCTCTCTCCTCACACGAGCTTCGAACTCGTCTTCGCTCTCTGTCAACTCAGGTCCTCCGTCATCACCAGTCGGCGTCGCTCCTTCCGCCTCTTTCACCTTGTACTGCAGCCTGGAGCGCCGACGGTCTTCGTTACTCCTCCGCTTCTTTGAGCCGCCAAGATCCGATTGAGCAACGTCTCGTGGATGATACTGGAGAAACGACCATTCCCCGCCTTTCTGAGCTCCGTCGTAGCTGACACAGAATCAGCCGTTTGAGTCTGTAAGTTCTCTACAATCCCTTTCTGCTCTTCCGTTGTTCTGGATCTCGTGAGTGGCATACGCTGCTGGACCACTGAGATAGAAAGCGAGATAGAGTGGATTTATCCAGTCTCAAGTCAATCGCCTCCTATCTTGAGTTGTTGGTTTGCTCTGGTACCAATTGTCAAGTTCCCAATTCAAGAACTAGAGAAAAACGATGGATGGAATAGAAAGAAATTTGGTGGACTAAAAAGGAAATTCGATAAATGTCTTAACAATCCGATTACAATTCGAAATATAGAAATAAAATGGGTAGATAAGTAAATGTTTTATGATAACCCTAATTTCAGCCAAAGAGGCATATATATACCCCCTAACCATTACACTTATAACCTCACAATCCCAAGATATTACAAAAAAGAGTAAATAAAACAAAATGGACTTAAGTGCAATTTATCTATCTTGCATCCTCTCCAATATTCATTGAAACACACCCTCCATTAACTCAATTAGGCTTCGCTTGCACTTGAATTGCTTTTAAATTTAAACCTAATCCTTGGCGCTCTATTCGATTTATCGAGTCTTGACACAATAACCTTCAATTTGTCTAAACTATGTCGCTTTGTGAAACTTTCGTTCAGGTTTTGAGCCCATCAATGGAAGAAAAGAACGAATTGGTAGCTGTGCCAGTCGGTCCACAATCGAGTGGCAAAGGGCTTCCTTACGCGCCTGAAAATTGGCCGAAAGAAGGAGATGTTTGGACTTGGAGAGTCGGTGCTAGGGTTTCGAAATCTGGCTTTTTTCTAGATAGGTACCTCAACTTTTTACTAATGTTCATTTTTCTCGCTTATGCCCTCCAAAAATCTGTAATTGCTTTCCTTGTTTGTTAAATATTACGTTCTTATTTTCTGTGACTTTTCATGGTTTTAGCGTAGAGATTTTGCTAGGGATTAGGGTTAAGTTGTTATTTGATTGTAACGACCTTTTTATTTTGAGCAAGAGATATAATGATTTAAATAACTAAAGAGGTCTATTGTCATTCCAACTTAGTTCCACTAATTTGAGCATTGATCGAGTCTGAATAGTTATATTCCACCAGACTCAAACTCCTGCTTTTACAACCTATTAAACCCTAAACCCTAAAATCTTTTTAGGTATCTTTACCCGCCTGAAAGATTCGGTAAAATCCGCGCGGACCGGCCGGGGCTCATTAGCAAAGTGGCGGCTCAAGAATTTATTAAGAAGGAATTTCCAAATGTGGATCTTGATACTTTCTTCTCATCTTTCATTTGGAGAATCCCTTGTGATGGAGGTATTTATTTTTTTCATTTTTTTATACTTTTTTTTGCATTTTTTTTTTTTAGATTTTCTGCATTTTTGGATTTTTTGCATGAGTAACCATAGAGTCTCTAAAGAACTTATTACGATTTGTGCTTGGTAGATTAGTTGCTTCTTATGGCATGTTTTTAATAGGAAGTTTGCACATATGCCCTTATAAAATGACAATACTACATATTCACATAAAACAATGTGTATTTGATCTAAACCCTCCCAATTTCAAACCTATCAAACCAAAGCATTCTCAAAAGAAGAAAAAAAACAAAAAACTGACAAAGCCATACTTATATCTTATACATTCAATACCATTTAACATGACACTTCCACATATTTATTCCTTACATTCTTTTTTCTCAATTTCCAGTACCAATCATTGAAAAACGGACCTCTTCCAAAAACAAACCCAAAACCGAGATTCTAATCCCCAAATCCGAACCCGAACCCGACCCGCTCCAAACAAGCCTCTGCAAAGCCCGCAACAAATCCTGCATCAAAATCCAAGAATCCAAATCCCTCCAAATCCCGGACTCCAATTCCCAATTATCCTTCCCGTGCGACATCTGCTGCTCCGAACCCGGGTTCTGCGTCCACTGCTGCTGCATCCTCTGCGGACTCACCGTGGACCTGGTCCACCACGCACCATGTTACTTCAGGTGTGGAATCTGTGGACATGGTGCGCACATTAAATGCGCGCACCGGTGCTTTTTGGCCGGGGTCGTTGGGGGGAGTATAGGATTGGATGCGGAGTATTATTGTAGGAGGTGTGATGAGAAAGGGGATTTGGTGGACCATTTTGAGGGGTTTTTTAGGGTTTTGAAGGGGAGAGAGAAAGAGAAGGGGAGAGAGAAAGAGGAGGAGATAGAGAGGGTTTTGGGATTAGGGTTGAGTGTTTTGACGGGTGTGAAAAGGGAGAAGGGTAGGGGTTTGTGTGAGAGGATTGATTCGGCCTTGGTTAAGGTAATTTTGTTTTGTTTTGTTTTGTTTTGTTTTGTTGGTTTTTGTGTTTTTTCAATTGAGTTTGGTTTTTATTTCGTAATTTTGAATTGATGGTTGATTGGTGTGTAGATGAAGTGTGGGATTCCGATCGGCGAAATACTTCAAGAGGATATGATGTTAGCAAATAATACGTTGGGTAAGTTACGTAAGTATAATACGCTTTATGAAAGCGTAAAATGCTTTGCAGTTTTACACAATTGTTTTAGTGAATTTGCAACTAAGGGCCGAATTTTTTTTATTTTGCAATTAAGTCTACATATTTTGAAGAGTATTTACTTTGCCTTCTGACTCTTGGTGCAATATAAGGTGAACCTAATCTATTAAAGTATTAATAGTTATATATGCACTATCTAATCTAAAATATTTATATCTACGCTAAGATTTTTGCATGATTTGCAAGAAAGAAAGCCAATTCTCATATGAGAACATTTTTTTTTCTTATTAATGCAGGGGATATGAGCAATGCACCAAACGATGAAGAGCAATTTTTGGACATGCAACCTATATTAAAACCTTGTAAAAGGAAAATGGAATTTGATGATAATGAGGATTTAACTTTCAAAAAGCAAGAAATATGTAACAATGGCCATGAACCCGACTTTTTAACGCACAACAAAGTTGACCAAAAAAGTCTCAACAAAAAACTAGACAATGAGATCCAACAAGCACTTGAAAGTTTCAAAAAATTGCACGAGCAACAATTCAAAATTGTAGAGGAAAAGCTCATTGCACAGAAAGATCAGATACTTAATCTTCATAAAATTCTAGAGTTGGAGAGATGTGATTTGGCTGATCCGATTGTTCGGCAGTGCAATGATGGTGAGACTTATAAAGCGCTTGTTGAACAAGTTGTTTCAAGGCTTGATGAGGTCAGAATTGAAGAGGATAAATTGCAGAGTATGTTGAAGAATTGTGATTTGATCATGCAAAAGTCTAAAGATGGAATTAAAGAGTATTTTGGGGTGGAGGCTAATGGGATGTTAAGTTTAGATTTGAAGTGGTTTTGATAAATTTTGCACAAAGTAGCTATCATTATTGGTTCATTTAGGTTTTTAGGACTTATTATGCTAAGAAACTTTATCTTAATTTTTTGTTTTTTCAAAATGAAATTTTTAATTATAGCAGTGTTAGTGTTTCTTCTTTTGTAAGGCATGCTCCCGGATGTTTGGCGAAGCATTATTAATAGTTAAAATCTGGTTATTATTATTCTTTTAAGTGCTTTTTGTTATTAATTATATATATTGATTTATATTCTTAGCAGAGTTGTTTTTTAAATAAAAATGTTACACCTCAGCTAAAACATGATGACGACATGATAAGATCTTTAGTGCAAATATTTACTTTAGTTAGCTATATTCAGTCGTAATTAGGAGTGTTCATTTTATTAGTTTATTCGAACGCCAAACTAAACTGGCTGATTTAGGTTAAATCGGTTTAAATTGTTTAGGTTTAAAAATTGTAAGATTCATAAAAAAAATTATACTTTAGACCTCATTTGAGATTGTTGCATTTCCTGTTCTTTTTTTTTTCCTTTAAGAAGAAAGTTAAACGTGTTTGGGTATCTAATTACCCCAGTTTTCATGTCCAGATTGCAAAAGAAAAACAAACGAAAAAAAATGTTGTCTCTTTTTGAAAACGAAAACAGAAATCATTTTTTGACGCCGAATGAGCCTTTAGCTTTCGCCAGTAAAACCCACACCAACCAAACATAAATACAAGTTTCCACTTGATTCCCTTGATAGACTCGGAGATTCTCTTCAATATTTACATCTTTGTGGTTGTGCTCTGCTGCCTCAGCAGGGATATACTGCATTTAGGTCCCTGAAAAAGTTAATATTAACCGATGCTCTATTTTGTGAGAGAGAAGATGGTGCAAAAGACAGGGAAGAATTCCATGAATTAATACAAGAGAGGTTTCATTTACTAGTCAATGGTTGCTTGAATTTGGAAATTTTATCTCTCATCTAATGTCGATTCGTTGGCGTGCTGAGAATTGATGCATCATTTTCGCGTCTAAAGGAAATAAAATATTGTGAACATTTTAGGGGGGGAAATGATGATAGTTTGTGCTCCTAAATTTGAGAGTCTGGATATTTATAACATTTATTTTGAGGAGGATATAGAACCGATTCTGAGCGTAAAGAACTTGAGATTTGGATTAGATTATGATGGTCGAACTTATAGATTGGATCAGATTTCTTCCACTTTTCCTTGTTTGCAGACCCTTGTTCTATGCTTTGAATTAGGAGGGGTCAGTCTTTTGAAAATATTTTTTGTTTCTTTTTCTCTAATTAGTTCTATCTTGTATTCATCTTTTAATTTTGCTTACCTAAAAATTGAGAATAATTTTTCTGTAACATTCCCAAAATATCATCTTACTTTCCAACCCGCAAAACAATGTGAGCATAACCATTAATTAGACCTTGATCCATGCATGAAAACCTAATTAAGCACTAAATAAGCCAAAAAAACGAACTGAAATTCAAGCCTTGAACCAAATTATTATATATGTAACATTTGACTATAAATTTGTAAATTTCCTTTATTCGTTGTCTAGGTTTGGCTTCAACCTGTGCGTTGTTCAGTTTTATTAATGAAACTAACGCGTCTAGTAATTGAAGCTAGAATGCCTGTGATTTGTAACCCTTTATGGATTGCTTTAATTCTTGAAGCGGCACCATTCTTGGAGACATTTGAAATAAATGTATGTCTATTTACAGGGCATCTCAAACATTGCTTATATTTATTTTTTTATTTTATTGTACTTTTTCTGCATATATATGCTAATGTGATTCTCTCAATTGTAGATTGACAAGAAGAAATTTCCAAAATCATCTTGGGAGGTAGTTGAGCCGCCTGAGCCTTTCAATTTAATTTAAATCTGTCTAGAAATCAAATAGTATACATTGGGACTTGATATGTCACGATATATTGTAGCACACTGAAATCACGTTAACAATATATATACAGCTTAATAACAGTACAATAACAGTATATATAATTCATTTTTTGTAATAGTATATACATAAACAATAAAAATAGTATATAAAAAACAAACTAGTATATTAAAATAGTATAAAAAAATCCAAAAGTAAAAAATAATTTGTTTAGAATAGATTTGAGAATATGTGGGTAACCATGGGCTCAAAATTTGTCAGTTTTACATGACTAATCCAGAAATAAAGAAGGAAAATCTGATATCATGACAACACTGTAGCATACCGGATCGGTCAAAATCTTGGCTAATTGATAGAGTGTGGCTAAAAAACATACGGTCCAAAATACGTATTAAATCATCAAAAATTCAAATTTCAACCGTACGGATGAAATATATATGTTTTGAATATGTTGTAGATTAATTTTCACAAGAATCAGAATATTATATCATTGTCATCAATATATGATGGCAATGATATAATATTCTGATTATTGTGAAAATTAATCTACAACATATTCAAAACATATATATTCCATCCGTACGGTTGAAATTTGAATTTTTGATTATTTAATATGTATTTTGTACCGTATATTTTTCACCCCAAAAACATATGTATGTTTTTTAGCCACTCCCATATATATATATATATATATATATATATATATATATATATATATATATATATATATATATATATATATATATACACTTCACTTATGATTATATATTAGTTTTATCATTCTATATATTGTTTTTATTTTTTAAGTATTTCTTTTTTTTTTCTCTTCTGGAACTTGTATATACTGTTCTAACATAGTAGTTTGTTTTTTATATACTGTTTTCACTCTTTATATATATACTGTTATAAAAAATGAATTATATATACTGTTATTATACTGTACTAAGCTGTATATATATTGTCGTTGTAATCTGGCATGCTACAGTTCCGTCATGACATATCAGATTCCAAGAAAGAAAACAATCGGCCTCCCAAAAGGCCAGTGAAAAAACAAAAAGTGGAGATTGCCGCCTGGTTAAATCATGCATCATTATGTTCATTATATTGTACTACTGTACATTTTAACAATAAAAGTCTATTTTTTTATTTTTTTTAAATTAAAATAAAAATAGCATTCAAAAACTATTTTGTAGTATTTGGATCCTATCATTTAGGATATACTGTATTTGTCATTATTGTATATACAACATACAAGTAAATATTATATATTGTATACTATGTACTATTTTGTCGGGTAAACAAGAACAATATATAATATATATTAAATAGTATATACGAATATTAAAATAATGTATATTGTTTACATATACTATAGCGTAATGTGCAAATATATAAAGGATAGTATATGTAAACAATATACATTATTTTATTATTCATATATACTATTTAATATATATTATATATTATTTCTTGCTTATAAATAATATATTATGTATAAGTTATATTAACATAAAACAGTTAATACTTAATACCATTATGATGCACTATATATGTTGTAAGTACATAGTATTGAAGGACAGAAAATTCAGTCTTAACACCACATAAGATCTCAATTCACTCATTGATTTTTCTGAGTTCTGACCATCCATCTATTGACCGTTGGAACAAATCCCGCCGTTAAAATTCAAATTTCAAATTCCATCTCCTTCTCCAAACTCTCCTTCTTCTCCCTTCCCACATTAGATGAACCAATAAAACACAAACAGAGCTCAATAGAAGAGCAAAATCAAACAACCAGTAGAGCAATAATGGATGGAAAATCAGAGAAAAACCAACCACCCAAAACCCAGTCCGAAACCCTAACCCTAACTCCGAACTCCTCCTCATCCAAAACCCCTTCCTCGTCTTCTTCTTCCCTCGCCGGCCCGACAACGGGAAGCTCAAGCTACTACTATCCGGGCTGTCGAAAGGACGCTAACTGTAAGTGCGACATCTGTCTCGCAAGCATACACGCGACTCGCGATTTAATCTCAGGCACCCATCTCTCTTCCAAGAAGCGCTCTCAGCCGTTCATTCGTTTCAATCCTTCAGCCTCTCCTCAAACTGGGTCTCGGTCAAAATCCAGATCCGGATCCGGGTCAACTGTTACAGCTCCGGCCACTCCGCCTCTGTTGAAATCCACAGCGAAAACTCGACCGTTGGAGAAGGCTAAGAAGGAGGAGCAGAAAGGAGAAAAACCCCGTGTTTTGGACTACCGGGTTTTGGGTTATCGGATTTTGAGCTTGGTTCTTTTGTGGTTGGTTTTTTGGGTCGTGGATTCAGGATTTGTGATGAGAGGATTTGGGTTGACGCCCAAATTGAAGATGGAAGAGGTGGAGAGAATTGGGGAGGAGTCGAGAGGAATTAATGGAGATTTGAATCAGAAAATTAGGGTTTTTCAGAAGGGCATTGGAAGATTAGTCGGCGATGAGAGAGTTCATGATTGTGGGGCCCACGATTCAGTTTGGGAAATGAATCAGGTTCGATTTTGATTTCATCTGAATTTCTTAGTCAAATTCATCTCTGTGTTTTCCCTAATTAAAAAATTTCACTGCTATAAAATTTCTATTCAACAAAAGTTGTACTTAATTGTCTTTTTTTTTCTGATATAGAGAGGGCAGGAATTTTTTCACTGGAGGTGTGTGGTTTACAAATCAACCGGAGAAGAAGTGAGCATTTGGGGCAGTCCTCTCACAACGTCTGGTTTGTTTTCAACTGGACTCTCCAGTCGTTCACTCACCCTTCTTTCTGGCAAACTCACCGAGGTAATAGAAAGTAAAAACTCACTCCAGTTGTTAATTACAGTGCACCAAAAACATTTGACTATCATTCGTAATTTAAATTTAATCTTAATTTGAAATATCTTTAATATAGTATGATAATATCAATTTTAAAATATCATATTTCTCATTCCAAAAACCTAAAATGTCATATTAACTGCTACAAAACATCTAGCAACTTTATTCAAAATTTAAAATCATTTATTTTCATGTTAAAACCGCAAATATGATATTTTAAATTTTAAAATGACAAATATGATATTTTAAGTTTTCGTAATGACAAATTCAAAATTTCCCCTTTTAAATATTAATTGTTAAGTTAAATAATTACAGTGGTCGGATGGAAAATTAACGTCTTCTTTGCGAGCTAGCAATTGCAGTTCATGGCATTACGGTAAATGGAGTTACTCGGCAATTCAACTTGAACCGAATACATGGATTTTAGAATACAAGAGAAGTGGGATCGTGCAAGGGCCGAGATTTATCCCTGAAATTTGTGATCTTGTCCGATTTAAAATCGCAAATTATGTTAAGAGGCTCAGAAGGGAGCCTTGGAGATTGTTTGTATTTCGTAGGGTGGAAGAAGTAAAAATTGTTCATCCGACTTAAAAATAGACTTGAGTTGTATTGTTTGGGGTTTATTTTGGTTTGTATATTTTTGTGATGAAATTGTGTATCACTTAATTGGTGATATGAACAAGTTATTTTTTAATATTCTAGATGATTTCTTTATTAGATTGTTATGTTATATATAGGTCTTGAGTCTTGACTGATCTCATGAGTCATCAAGTTTGAGAGAAAGTAATCGAGTAATTGGACAATTTTCTTTTGCATTTTTGTTGTTTTCTTCGGGAAAATTTCCACTTTCCAAAAAGAAAATTTGAAAATATTCTCAGCCCTCATGTTTTAAAATAGAATATCGTTATTTGAAGAATTAGTATGAATAAGAAAATGAAATTGTATACTTGGTGAAGCTAGATTTTTTTACCCTTATGGCAATGAAAAGAAAAAGAGCATTGCAAAATGAAATTGTATACTTGGTGAAGCTAGATTTTTTTACCCTTATGGCAATGAAAAGAAAAAGAGCATTGCAAAATTTGACTTTCGGAAAGTTATTATTTGCATCAACTAAATTGGAGAAAATTTCATGTATTATATTTCTTATATTGTTAGAATATTTTAATACCCTTGAAAAGGCTTTTAAATAGTGAAATATGTTAGAGATGTATTTAGTCTCGTATTTACCCCTTGAGAAATAGTCCCTTACATGCCTGAAGTAATACAAGTAATTCAAAGATTACACATTCAAAGATATATTTTGTACATTACAAACATACAAGTAACTCATAGATATATTTTATAAATTAAAAATGTTGTTTTTTTAAGATTATGTCTTTCATTTAAAAATGTTGAAAAGAATTCTCTTTTGGATTATGTGGAATTGACTCTGGCTAGAGAATCAATCTTAATTCAATTAATAAATTTGGGAAAAGTACTCCTCTGAGGTCATTCAATTAATAAAAGTTGCAAAAAAAATAAATTTCTTCCATTTAGACTGGATATATAGCCTATTAAATTCATAAAAAAAAGAAACGACTGAAATATAGACCAAGTAAATTCTATAAAATCATAGTTCTGAGAATCGCCGATTCCAATTCAGCCTGTTAGAGTCAGAATCGGCAAGCTCCTATCCGATTAGATTCTCACGATTATATAAATTTGTATTTTTATTCCGATTCTTCATCCGATTTGACCGATTTTGATCCGATCAGCCGATTCTAAATTGCTATTCTAAGGGGCCGACTCCGGTAAATTGCTATTCTAAGGAGCTGACTCCGGTTCAGATTCCGATTTTCCGAACCTTGCATAAAATTAGTATAAGAAAAATAAAGAAAAGAAATACATGAATGAAGAAGAGTGAAACAGTCCTTTATTCAGTAAAAAACAGAGAAAATCAACACATATCATACAGAATGGTAAAAAAACAACAATATTCACATAAGGAGAGACTGAAAATCAAATCATGTTAAGTTAATCTACAAAATCCCTCCTATAAATCTTCCTCTCAAAACAAATAAACAAAAACAAACAAACAAGAAAACTGAAATGAAAAAACATTTTTTTTTGAATTAGAAATGAAAACTATTATTCAATTAAAAAAAACTAGCTTGAACTAATCGACCGTTCAAACCGCTTCGACGAAGCGCTCCTCAAAAGTTGTCTCATTCCTTCGGCAACTCGAATCGCTGGATTTTCATTAAATTTTCCGCAAAATGACATGTGGGCTCTCACAGCTTCCTTTATATCTTTCATACCGGTCTTGCAAGCCTCATCTCGTACAGATTCTGAACAGAGCCCACATAACCAAATTCCCCCAAAATTGGATTTTACGCGGATTAAGTAATTATGCGTGCAATCTTCTTTTAGGCCGCAGCACTCACACTCGGCTGATTCTATCTCCATTGAATCATGGAATGCTGGATTTAAGTTGATTTTGTTTTGGTGGATTTGATGAAGGTTTTTGAGGAGTTTTTGGTGGTTTTGATTTGAGGGTGTGAAAAGGAAGGAGTGAGGTCTGATGGTTTGAAGGGGTATTTAATGGTATGTAGATTTGAGGATGCTTTTTGATTAAGCATCCTATTATTATTTTTTAATGATGACATTTTTTGATAAGAGTTTTTTTGAAAACATTCATTACCTGGTCAGTGATAAAAAAAATGTGTAACTTGCAAAAAGGCCCTTACATTATGTCTAAATTTAAAAAAGAAATTATTTTTTTGAAAGTTGATAGAAAATCCCATAGTTGGTCATTTCCCCTACTTATCATTTAAATTTTTTAAATTAAGTGTTCTTAATCTCAAATTTACTCATGGTATTCCATTCGGCACAAATGTAAAAATTTATACATTACAACTAGGATCTTTAATCTAGGAATTTGCTCAGTACATATTGTTTGTTATTTGTAGCTCAAGTGCCATATATACCAACTTATTATGACTACCCAAAATCAAATTAACCCAAAGTGCTTATAACTAGCTGAGTTATAGTGATATCAAACATCTCTAGCTATGTAACTTCAAGCTCTACTCACAACTCAAAAGTGGATTAAATCCACTCAAATACCTTTTGTTGTGCGATAACTTTCTCACTTAAATTTCTAATGTCCAAGTCATAATTAATGTGGCTAGTCTAGTAGACATTGTGTACATTTCTTAGTACCACCATGAAGTAGGATAATATTCTCGAGACTCTCCAATAGACACTTGTACGACTTCGATCTAATAATTGGTTCACCACATTTCTCTCTTCGATCTAATAATTGGTTGCTACCATTTGTTATCACTTAAACCAAGCCATTGTAGTAATTTAGTAATAAATT
Source organism: Juncus effusus (assembly GCA_027726005.1). Taxonomy (NCBI): domain Eukaryota; kingdom Viridiplantae; phylum Streptophyta; class Magnoliopsida; order Poales; family Juncaceae; genus Juncus; species Juncus effusus. The sequence goes on along the minus strand of CM050905.1, from coordinate 8,105,320 downwards.
ATAAATAAGATATCGTTTAACATATATATAGTATTTTTTGGAAGGATAATCAATATCAAATTAATATATTTTTGGTTATTCTAGAAACTATCAATTATCTGGACAAAATTATTTGTTTGCTAGTCAAATATAGATTTTATAGGCCTAACTGTGCAAGCCGAAAATGACTAATACTTGAACGACTAAATGACAAGTTGCGTTGCACAACACGCCAGACAAGAAAGCACCACAAAGGGACTATTTATTTTTTAGGTTAAGTAATGATAGATACTTAGAGATATTATCTGTCATTACTCAAATAATTGAATGTGTTATGAATAATATAAATGTGGATGTCCATAACGTTTTGGATTCATAACTCTAAGGATGTTATGTATTTCTCTTAACTCTTTCTTTTAATATTATGTAACATATAAAGATATTTTACGTTATAAATAGAGCTTTGTAATATGTAAAAAACAACAACAATTGAATACAAGTGAATGAAAAAAAAAATTCTGTATTTTCTCTCCTTCTTTCCTCTTTATTTTAAATATTTTATAACAGAATGCATTTTTTTATTATTTGAATAAGATAATGATATCATTCTTTAAACTATTGTTTTCGTTTAAGATTAAGCCCATTTTTCTTCAACACTTTGTGTTTTCACACTTTGATCGCTGTTATAAGTGTGTGATTTCACAACTGAAATATTTGACATTTGTCTTGCTGTTATAAGTAAGGATCATTTTAAATATTCACAAAAAGTAAGGTGTTTTGAAAATTTCCCTTACATAAATTGAATCCATTTGCTGAGCAAAATAACAAAATTTCACAATATTTAATCTCTAGCAAAAAGCTATTTACATTTTACTAGTTCCTCTAATTTTTGACAAGAAATAGTAATAATAAACATAATCACTCTATTTATTAAAAAAACATTATCATTCAAATTTGTTCATATTCTGACCCTTGATTTCCGGAGGGAAGTAGGAACATATTGCAGGTCTCAAGTTCTCACTGCCTCTTCATTTCATTGGCTTGACCTTTCTTCTTCAAAAAAATAAAAAAATACCCTAAATTTTCTTAATATTTTAAAGAACTACCTATACTTTTAAGATCCTTTTTAATGTATAAAATTGAATTAATTGTTTCACCCCTAAAATTATCATTATACTTCCTATTCCTTTGCTTTATCTATGATGCTTTTAAAGAACAGCTATATGACAGATATGATCTGTTTACAAGCTTAGTTGTTTTGTATTTTTTTTATTAAAGATGTCCATAATGTTTTTATAGAAATTAATTATAACAACATTATTATATTACTTTGAGGTGTATTCATTTGTTTGGTGATATTAAAAAAGTGGGTTCCACCATGTGCTTAATATACTTGTAGAATTTATTAAAAAAAATATTTTTAACTAAAAATATAATTATTATCTGCTTGCCATTCTACTTTCTTGCAATATACAATCTGCAAAGATTTGTTGAATTTATTTGACCAAAATTGGTGTAAAATAACGGTTCCTGGATACCTACTATTTTTAGGTTTTCAGAGAATTATTCAATATATAATATGAAAAATATTATTAAGAATAAATTATCAAAAATTATAGTCAAAATGGAATACTTGATCAATATGAACATTAAAATATTCAAGAGTAATAATAGGCTTGACGGCAGCCCATTATGTACTAGACTTGAAATAATACTTTACAATTCGGTCCTTTACAATTACTATTACAATGCAACAATTTTTAATTGGGCTGAATTCAAGCCTTTTCTGGTAACATTTGGTTGTAAATCTGAGAATTGAGATCTCAGATTTCTCAAAAATGCGAGATTTTCAATCTTGATTTTGATCAGTCACCTTAATTTAGGATTTCAATTCTCAATTCATAATTTGAGATTTATTCCCCCTATATACAATTCTTCAATTTTCCTAACTTGATGACACGTGTGTTTTTTAATCTTTTTTGTGATATCTATTATGTGTAGTGAGTCAGTTAAAATCTAAGTTTAGTTTAAATGGAACATATAGATTTTTTTTGTATCATGAATCTGCCATAAAGAATCAAGAAGAAAACTAATTTGATAAAAAAACAATGCCCAGATCTTTGTGATATTTAGTATAATGGGTCAAGATTAGTTTTTATTAGAAACACGTTTGAATTTCTTTCTAAAAAGAAAGCCATAAATAATCACAGAAAAAAAAAATCTGCCTCATAAAATATGTTAGTCAAATATGTGTGGTATATAATGTGGTGGGTCATTTTTAAATTTTATTTACACCAACAATGATTCATTTCATGTCACAAATAAAATATCCTTCCATAGCTTTTTTCCGACAAATCTTGAAAAGTTTGATGCATTTGTTTGCTCCAAACATTAAATAGATAGGGTCTATGTAACTTGATGTAAAATACGGTTCACATGAACCAGGCATACTTCAAACATACATATGCTTCATCACGTGAGTGTGTAGTATGACTTTCATACATACCCCTAAAAGATCTAAAGCTATCATGTACCTATATAATTAGAAATTATAACATGTATTTTTCTTTAATAACAGCAAACTTTGCATCTATCATGTAATATCTAAAAGTATCATACACATCCCTAAAAAGTGTTAATTGCTTATTATGGTGGACCTGTAAGTTACACCTCAATTTTCTTGCGTTCTTTTGTCTAAAAATTGTTTCTACTGTTTAATTTTTTTTTTCAAAAATGTCATTGCATATCAATTTTTGTCATGCTTTATATTACTATTTAGTAGAAATATGAATTTTATACTTTTATATTCTTATTCTTTATTTACAAACACATATAAATTATATATTTTACTATTTATTTATATAAATACTTATAAATATTTCAATCTTTATTTATATTTATATTTACAAATACATATGAATTATGTATTTAGGCCTCGTTTGGTATCGTTACTGTTTTTTATTTTTTGTTTTTTTTCTCCAGAAAAAAACAAAACGTGTTTGGCAAAATGACTCCGTTTTCATTTTTTTTCTATCCAAATGACAAAAAATAAACAGGATTATTAAAACAAGAAAAAATTGTTTCTTCTTTTCTGTTTTTCACTGCCAAACCTATAAATGTCCGAAACCACACGAAAATAATATGGTACCACTAAAAAAAAATATTGACCTTGAAATATTGTATTGCGCTAAAAAAATGTAAGTTGGCATAAAAACTAGTATATTCATATTAAAAAGGAATTTTGACCGTAAAACTTTATATCCGCTAAAAAAAGATAAGTCGACACTAATTAAAAATATTGACCCTGTAACTTTATATTGCAGTAAAAATAAAATAACTTACCACTGAAAATAATATAATGATACCGAAAAAGGTTTATTAATACTAAAATCTTTATATTCACACTGAAATGTTATATTGACACTAGAAATGATATATGCCGATATTAAAAATGATATATGAACATTTTTAATAATAAAAATGATATATTGACATTGAAAGTGTTCTATTGATACTAAAAAACAGTATTTTGATACACTAAAAACAATATATTTTCACTGAAAATAGTATACTGAAATCTTTATATTCACACTGAAATGGTATATTGACACTAGAAATGATATATTGACATTGAAAGTGTTCTATTGATACTAAAAAACAGTATTTTGATACACTAAAAACAATATATTTTCACTAAAAATAGTATATTGACACGGAAAATGATACATTGATATTGTAAACGGTAGATTGCACTAAATACTCAATATATTGGCATTAGAAACATCATATTAACTCTAAAAATAATTGCTAAAAATATGATATTAATCCTTAATAATGATAAATCAACATTGTAAACGGTACATTGATACTGAAAATGATATACTGGTACTTAAAACGGTATATTAACGCTGAAAATATTATGTTGATACTATAAACAACATATTGACGCTGAAAACTTGATATATTAGCGCTGAAAATGTTATAAATGTACATTTGATAAAATAATAACTAGGAAAAATATTATCGGTTTTAAAAACAAAAAACAGTTTTTTTGAAAACAAAAACAGAAAAACAGAAAACTGATTTTTGTTTTTAAAAAACGAAAAATAGAAAAACGGAAATGATGCCAAACGAGCCCTTAACTATTTATTTATATAAATACATATAAACATTTTTATTCTTTATTTATATTTATAAATACATATGTTATTTATGTATTTTAATATTTATAAATATATACGAATTATGTATTTTACTTTTTATTTATACTAATAATTTTATTCTTTATTTATATTTCTAAATATGTATTTTAATATTTGTAAATACATACACTTTATAAATATATATAAATAGGAGGAATTTTTTTTAAATATTTCATTAAAAAGAAAAATCGGTTATTTGGTCCAATTGTTGATTTAATTAATACATGTTGTTTACTTATAAAATAAATTTAAACAATTAAACATTTTGTTAAATTATCAGATGGGTTTATAAAATAAAAGATTAAACTATGTATAAAGATCATACAAAAAATAAAGTGAAATTATATTTTATTTAGATAAAATAGTATTTTTATAAAATAAAAAAATATTATTTTAAGTAATATAGAATGATATAATAAAATAATATATTACATACTATATTATAAAATTGTGCAAAAATGGTATCATCAAATTAAATTACCAAGGATGTGCATCAAAATCATTAATTTAAAACAATTTGTTAATACATTAATTCATATATATCCCTACTATTAAAAAAAATTCAAAAGTATCATAATATTATCTACATCTTTATAAAATTAATAGTTAGTTGAATCTATGTAGGAAAAATACTACGGAAAAAATCTACATAAAATAATAAAATTAGAAGTATGATTTTTCCGAAGCGAAGTCGCTTGTATGTATAAAGTTTTTCATCCTGAGTGAGATGACAAATCTGTGATTTCATCACATTAAGGATTTCCAATCCTGATTTTAACAGTCCCACATTTAAAATCTGGCCTTTTCCCAATTGAGAGTTCAAATGCGAAGTTTAACATAATCTGAGATTTTAAATCTCAAAATTATATAATGATGATAGTGTCTCTTTAGTGTTACTTTTTCAGCTGATTCATGCTATCTTTATTCATTTTTAACTCTACTTTTTACCAATTTCCTAAATTTAGAAAAGTGCATGATTTATTTTTGAGATATTTTAATTTAGATAATCACAGAAACATAACTAGAAAATTATAAATAATTAATTAAACAAAAGTCTCAATATCAAGCTATTTCGATTAATGATGAATGAATCATACATCTACTCCCAGAAAAATAAATTTCTACAATTAATCCCTTCTAATAATCTATCTACCAAAAACACATGCATATTGTGTTGATCGGGTAGAATTTTGATCTTGATATGATTGGTCGAGTTAAGTAGAAGAGATGCATACAAAGTGTATATATATAGGTATATATATATATATATATAGGTATATATATACACATGTATATATATATATATATATATATATATATATATATATATATATATATATATATATATACACCTATATATATATACACCTATATAAATATACATGTATATATATATATTATATATATAAATATACATGTATATATATATATATATATATATATATATATATATATATATATACATGTATATATATATATACATGTATATATATATACCTATATATATATATATAATATATATATACATGTATATATATATATACATGTATATATATATATACATGTATATATATTATATATATATATATATATATATATATATATATATATATATATATATATATATATATATATATATATATATACACCTATAAGAGAGATGAAGATCGAGAGGAATTCAGGGCATATTAGCCGCTCGGTTTGACCATCCGTTTGAGGGTTCACCTCCAACCTTGCGAAAAGATCCTTCCAAAACAAACTTGTAAAAACCGGATCCCTATCCTGACAAGCTCTCAAACAATTCTGATTCGTTGGTCAAAGAAAAAAGTAAAATACGAATAAAGTGTTACCACATCTAATTTCATGGAAGTAATTCAAATTCTATATTAACTTTAATACATTAAACTTTCATTTTTGAGCCGGAATGAAACCCTAATCAATAAACACAAATTGTGTGCCCAAAAACAAAAAATGAGTACATTTTAGACTTTAGAGTTGTAATTTCATTTAAAATTTGTACTTGTAAATGAAGTGTCGACCTAATTCTCTCCCTCTAGGTTTGAAATGTGGAATATCACTTATGTTTCTGTCACAAATATGGAAAAATGATGGTGTTACTGAAGATAACAAGTAAGTTTTCATTTCATGAATATTTTCACTTTCACCCCTACAAAACATCAAAATATCATTTCAAAACCCCCCTCTTGAAAATTAAAAATATCGCAATTTCACCTTTTAAACATTTCTTTTGTTGCCAAGGTCTTGCATGATATTTAGAGGTATTTAGGGTAGATATGAAAAATTTCCCTCACTTTAAAAATTTATTTTTTATATTTTTGGTTAAGTACTACATTTAATGAAGTTAAGGTATACCCAATTCCTGCAATGCTCTACATGGCTAAGAACTTATTGCAGGTAAATTAATTTAGCCTCATAATTATAATTTATTATATATTAGTTAGCATATTTAACAAATATAAAAAATTGGAAATTTGCAAAAAAATTGGAAATGGTTTGTTCATGCTTACCTAGGTACTTGGCCACGGCTACGATTGACCATATGAATCATGCTACTGTTGCTCCCAAAGCTTCCACTACTACTGGCTGTTCTCTGACTGGAGTGCGATCATAGCTCCGACATTAAATACGGTCTCCCTGATCCTTCATATGTCTCCTTCTTGGCCACATTTTTTTGCATATATTGTTGCAACTTATAGATTGGATCATATTTCTTCCATTTTTCCTTGTTTGCAGACCCTTGTTCTGCGCTTTCCAGACAAGAAGGTTAGTCTTTTGAAAATCAATTTCGGTTTATTTTTCTCTAATTGCTATCTTGGAGTCATATTTTGATTTGGCTTTCCTTAAAATTACTAGAGCATAGGTATTAATTAGACCTTGATCCATGCATGAAACCTTAATTAAGCACTAAATAAGCAAAATATGGCACAAACTGAAATCCGATCCTTAAAGCAAATTACGTTTGTAATCTTTGACTATAAATTTGTAAATTTTTTTTGTTCTCGTTCTCTAGGTTTGGATTGAACCAGTGCGATGTTCAACTTCATTTATGAAACTGAAGCGTTTAGTTATTGAAGCTTTAATTCTTTGGAGTTGTTCACCCGAGATTTGTAAATCTTTATGGATTGCTTTAATTCTTAAAGCGGCACCATTCTTGGAGACATTTGAAATAAATGTATGCTTATTTGCAGGGAGATCTCAAACATTGTTTATTTTTATTTTATCATAATTTTTGCATATAATGCTAATAAGATTCCTCTCAATTGTAGATTGAAAAGAAAAATATTCCGGAATTATTTGAGGAGGTAGTTGAGCCGCCTGAGCCTTTCAATTTCCAACACAAGAATTTAAAAGAGTTTGAGATGAAGGGCTTTAAGGGAGATCCAATGGAAAAAGCCGTAGTTCGGTTTGTAATGGATAGTGCAACAGCTTTAGGAAAAATCGTCTTATGTAATGATGAGGATTATTATGAAGAGTTTGATGCGACAAAATTTAGTTCTGTTTTTGAGTGAGAAAAGAAGATTCTACTCGTGAGGTTGTAAACTAAATTTGCTTTCAACTTTGCTTTTGTGTTGTTTGTTGTGATGTTTAGAGGTTATGCTGGTTAACTATATGTTTAAGTTTTTGTTTGTGCTAAGGTTATGCAAGCAGAGTATATGTCGAACTTGGATCAATTTAATTTTATTGTTTCTATTAAGAAGTCTAGTGGTTGTGCTCGTTAAATACATATGAAACTCGGAGATACATTTTGGCTTGGAATCCGAAAATGAGAGTAAGAACAGTACTTTTTCCAGAAAAGTCTGATTTTAGTCCATGGTTTATTGATTTTGTTCATTTTGTTCTCTCATTTGTTTCTTGAGTCGGCTTTGTCCCTTGTCTTTCTTTGTTCTCTGTCTTCTTGTTTTTTTCTTTGTGCTTGTTCTCTCTCCCATCTACATGCCAAAACCCGAATATTAAGGCCGGCAACCTCTATCTCATTGTGGATCTGTACGGATGTGCTAGAACCTTAGGTGTTGGTTCCCCTCTTTAAATTGTATTGTGGATCTATAAGGGGCACAAGCCTAATATGCCCTGAATTCCTCTCGATCTTCATCTCTCTTATGGATTTTAGTGGCGGCAAAACCCTAACGTAGAAGGCAAGATGAAATTTGTGATCTGAAATGCTAGCAGTTCTGATCTCCCTCTCGAGCATATCCTCTCTCTTTCTGGATGTCTGAGATGGTGCGGAGACTGCAACTTAGTAGACAGTCCCAAAACTATGACTTAAAGCCCGGCATGCCGCCTCTCTCTCGGTAATGTCACATTTCGTATTGTAACTCTACGGCACTTCTCTTTCTCTTCCGGAGAAGGACAATATGGTGCCCGTACCCCTCCGGCAAGCAGACTTGATGTTTTGGAGTATAATAGTTGCTCCTTTTGTTTTCATATGTGAAATGTTTGATGTGTTATTTTCTTCTACTTTTTAATCTTGCAACTTTTTATTTCGTTCAATGAAATTGTTTGTAGAATTTTTGTCCACTTGCCTTCAAAAAGAATATAAACTTAATTGTTCTCTACAAAGCAAAATCATCTTATAAAATAATGTTCATACAGAAATAGTAAATGAAAGACAATTATAATATAATTTATATTAAAGAAAAGTCTGTTTTCACCGCTTAGATATTGGCTTTATACACTTGACATCAACTTATAATTTGTCCATTTAGCCCTTTCAACTTTTTAAGTTTTTCAATTTTAGTGCTTCCGCAAGTAATTGTGTGTTTCTACCTCAAAAAAAAAAAGTAATTACAATAGGCTCCATCATCATTTTTTGATATTCTTTACCTGTCGAAGAAAAACGAAAGAAAAGAAAGAAAAATTTGATTTAAAGGAGTAGGCTCTATGCCCTACATCCTTGTATTCTGATCAACAAAGTATTACAAGCCGTAATTACGAGTAATTTTGAGAAAAAGGGAAAGATGAAAGGAAAAAAGTTGACAAACTATAAAACAATCTTCTTAAAAGGATTTTTTTCCTAAGTAAAATTTCTTCTTGGATTATGTCTGCTAGCATTGGCGGTTGGTTTGAAGTGTCCGAAAAGATCTTCCAGACATTGAATTGCATTCCTAAGGGATGAAAAAACCTTATTTATATTGATGTATATTGTTCCCTGGTTTTGCTGTTGTATGATAGTCCAAGTTTGTGAGGTATATTGACAATCCTTGAATAAGTGTTGGACGGATTCAAGGTTCGAGTTACACAAGTAGCACTTGTTGGGTATATTCCAACGATGTTTTGCTAGGTTATCAACCGTGCTGATTTTATTTTTAAGTGCTAAGTATGCAAAAGCTTTAATTTCTAAAGGTGCTTTCTGTTTCCAAATTTTGCGAAGGTTGGAGATTGTGTATAGCCCTTTTGTGAGGAGAGTACTTTTAATCACTATAATTAACATTTTCATTAAATTGTTACTGCATTGTTAATGTTAAATAAAATTATTACTTACAGTGATTTAGAGAAATTAATTACCGGTGTTAGATGATAAACTAACTGTAGGGACTAAAATTGAATTTCTCAATAATGGAGGTTTTTTTTTGCAATTTAAGCATAATTAGGGCTTTTTTTTTTTTTGCAAATTTCCAATTTTTTATATTTGTTAAATATGCTAACTAATATATAATAAATTATAATTATGAGGCTAAATTAATTTACCTGCAATAAGTTCTTAGCCATGTAGAGCATTGCAGGAATTGGGTATACCTTAACTTCATTAAATGTAGTACTTAACCAAAAATATAAAAAATAAATTTTTAAAGTGAGGGAAATTTTTCATATCTACCCTAAATACCTCTAAATATCATGCAAGACCTTGGCAACAAAAGAAATGTTTAAAAGGTGAAATTGCGATATTTTTAATTTTCAAGAGGGGGGTTTTGAAATGATATTTTGATGTTTTGTAGGGGTGAAAGTGAAAATATTCATGAAATGAAAACTTACTTGTTATCTTCAGTAACACCATCATTTTTCCATATTTGTGACAGAAACATAAGTGATATTCCACATTTCAAACCTAGAGGGAGAGAATTAGGTCGACACTTCATTTACAAGTACAAATTTTAAATGAAATTACAACTCTAAAGTCTAAAATGTACTCATTTTTTGTTTTTGGGCACACAATTTGTGTTTATTGATTAGGGTTTCATTCCGGCTCAAAAATGAAAGTTTAATGTATTAAAGTTAATATAGAATTTGAATTACTTCCATGAAATTAGATGTGGTAACACTTTATTCGTATTTTACTTTTTTCTTTGACCAACGAATCAGAATTGTTTGAGAGCTTGTCAGGATAGGGATCCGGTTTTTACAAGTTTGTTTTGGAAGGATCTTTTCGCAAGGTTGGAGGTGAACCCTCAAACGGATGGTCAAACCGAGCGGCTAATATGTCCTGAATTCCTCTCGATCTTCATCTCTCTTATAGGTGTATATATATATATATACATGTATATATATATATACATGTATATATATATATACATGTATATATATATTATATATATATATATATATATATAGGTATATATATATATATACATGTATATATATATATACATGTATATATATATATACATGTATATATATATATATACATGTATATATATATATATATATATATATATATATATATATATATATATATATATATATATATATATATATATATATAGGTGTATATTTATATATAGGTGTATATATATATATAGGTGTGTATATATATATATATAGGTATATAGGTATATATATATATATATATATATATATATATATACATGTATATATATATATACATGTGTATATATATACCTATATATATATATATATATATATATATACCTATATATATACACTTTGTATGCATCTCTTCTACTTAACTCGACCAATCATATCAAGATCAAAATTCTACCCGATCAACACAATATGCAAATGAATAAAAACACAACACTAGAGAGACAAAAGTATATAAGGAAAACCCCATTGTATTATTAAAATTGTTACTGTGACCATTTAACCATTATAATTTATAAGAATGAAAATCTTCATCTATGGTTTTGATACAATCAGGGTTTTGATACAATCGGACACTTAGGTTACACTCATCACCTGCTCGGTTTACATGTTCGGAGAGGTCTCAGCTAAAACAAGGGAAAACTAATCCATTGAGAGACTTCAACCGTACCGGTTGTACCAAACGAGCAATGTAAAATCCACTTTACACATTCCTTTGGTTGGTGGGGTTCACCGTTCATCGCAGAGAGGCAAATTTCGGGCTGTTTTATTGTAGAATAGCAATAATGGAGAGGCGATCAGAGCAACTAAGGTCTTGTATTATGAAATTCTGGGAAGCCTGTGATATTAATGGCTAAATACAATATGTTTTGTACTCGCCTAAAACACAATAATAATGGCTGGATCTACCTTTTTTGCCAGAAAAGTTATCAAGTTCTGAATCAATGTCCATTTGCCTTTTGCCATTACGACATGATTAAGAAATTCAGTTACTCCAACGACAGAGGTAGGATCCGCTGCGCATGTAACGTACATGGCTACGGGTTTCCCAACAAAATGTACATTAGCATTATTATGGTGTTACAGGCGGGAATTAATAAAACGTATTGAGATAGATTTCCGTCCTGTTCGTAGGAGCTTATTAAACATAAATTCCTAGGAGTATTGATTAGGAATGAAATTAGTTGTAACTGTAAAGAATGCAGCGGGTAGTTGAAATTCTTAGGTAAGCATATTAAATTTTTTCTTTTCTTTTCTGATATCAAAAGAAGATGTATTTTCTTATTAAACCAACAACTATACTTTTCTTTTATCCAGAACCATAAGTAAATGGCTCTTGTCTGATTAAAGAATCAGTCAACAGAAGCAATTCATTCTCAATTGAATTTATCAAAGATAATATGAATTTTATATATTGCTCCAATACGATTTAAACATCGAAAATCAATGTCCAAAACTTATTTGATTTGACCTTGTTAATCGGACTCCTTCTGTTATGATCCAAATTTTTATTAAGGATATTTTCATAATAGTTTAGAAGTTAGGGACTAAATTACAAATACTAAAAATTAGTTTTTGTTAAAATAATAAAATTAATATTTAATTAATTAGTTGTATGTAGTCATATGTGAAAAATTGTGCGTAGTTATATGTGAAAAGTTATTTAGTTATATTTCAAAGGATGTATAATAAAATAAATAAATTAAAAAAAAGATTATAAAATGAATGAGTGCAAGTAGGAGATAAAATAAGATTATAAGATGAATGAGTGCAAGTAGGAGATAAGATAAGTTTGTCAAATGAAGAGGTGTAAGTATGATATGTATATAACTACCCCTACTCCTTATTCTCTCTCTCCTCATTCCTTAATTCATTTCATTTTTTTCCCTCTCCCTCTCTATTTTCTTTGGTCTCCATTGAAGCAAAACATAAAATTTGGTTTTTGATATCTATCTCCCAACTTTTTCCCTCTCTAATTTCTCCAATAAAATAAATAAATAATCAAATTCCAACAAGAAGAATATGAGATATTAGTGTCGGTGATGCGTGTTAATTCAAGATGATAGTTATGATCGGAAGTTACGAATCGTCATTAGTCATGTCATGTCTCTTTCAAGGTAAAGATTTATGCTCTCAAATACGTTTTCGATTTTTAAATTATTTTGATATATATATATATATATATATATATATATATATATATATATTAATAATAATATAAATTATATTTTATTAGAGCTGATATTGCTCGTAATAAATATTTTATTATTTATGAAAATAGAATATTTGTGAATAATATATAATAGTTTTGAGGAAATATAAAATATTTTATGGATTATATAAAATATTTTGAGAAATATATATTTTATGGGATAAGATTTGATTTGTGAGATAAGTGAAAGATAGTTAAGGTCACTACAGCCGTACTTGGTAGGTGGAAGCTAAGGCTGCTGATTTGTGATAGGTGATAAGCCGTACTTAGTAGGTGGAAGCTAGGGCCGCCGAATCACCAAATAACGAGCTCGAAAAGACTTGTATCTGTGCGCGTACTCGATGCTACGGAGCATGATCTAATGTGTGTGTGTGTAAAAGTGGAATGAGAAATCGATATTCCAATATAAAAAGATTTTAAATATATTTATATTTATTACGATTTATTCAAATATTTATTTACTAAAATTAATATTATTTTCAATGTATGCGAAGCATACCCTTACTGAGTTTCGACTCACCCCCTTTCCCTTTACTCAGATTTCAGATTCAGTTATTAGGCGGGGTATCGGGTTGAGCGACGTCATAATTTCGAGAGATTTAATGTAATAAATATTTATAGATACTTGATTTTTATAATATATAGATACTTAATTCTTTTATTTTCCGCTGCTTTAATATGATTTTAGAGTCGTATATCCTTGATATAAGTTGAGGATATACGGCCGTTACATCTCGGGACGAAAATGGATCCGGATTGTAACACCTTCATACAATTGAAATAATCAAAAGGATAGCAATCCTTCAAAACCATACCAAATAAATAAAAAAAAATTTAGGAAATTTGGAGGGGCTTAATATCCCCCTTCCAAATATTTTTTATATATATAAAAATATTTACAAAGGTTTTCTTTCTTCATACATATTTAAAGAAATAAAAAAACCAAATCTAAAACCGGGCTTTTCTTCTAATAAACCAGGCCCAAGCCCAAGCCCAAGCCCAAGCCCATCCCCTATATAATCTTACAAATAATTCTCGGATCACAGGGCCTGGTTTATCGAATCCCATATGTTACAGCTTACAACTACAAATACGAAAATGAAAATCTGGAACCATCTATTAGGTTCTTTCTCTTTCTCTTTCGTCGCTTGCTCCGCCTGGCGGCGCCATTGAAGGAGCTCGATCTCAGAAAATACACGACAACACCGCTCTCTCCAAAGACAGAAAAGAAAGATCATAGTAATTTGTCTCAGCGATTCACTTTTCCGACCTTCTTTCATGCCAAATAAATTAAATGGACATATTTTGATTATCTGCTGTTTCTTCATTGAGAGGATAACTGAGAAGTTTATGCGTAATTCACACAGACAGTTGACTTACTAGCACAAGAGCTAATATTTATTGAGGGCCAAAAGCTAACTAACCCAAACTCGACAGATTGAAGACAAATCTCTTTTCGGAAGGTGAGTAACAGCTTAACCTTTTAAAAATTTGTTTCTTTTCTTCCCAAGTTGAGAATCTTTGAATACTTACTGAAATCAGAGAAGAAAAGAATGAAGCGCTAATATTATCATTTCTATAGATTATTGCTGTGCAATGGGAACCATAAAGATGAAGGTAGAGCCTGAACGTGCTGCCATTTCACAATCTGATCATCATGATTTCACCATATTAACCAAGCTACAAGGCATAATTACAGATCCTTCCAAAGCACACCGCCAACCTGTCGATCTAATTGCAGTACTTGACGTCAGTGGAAGCATGGGCAAAGGCTCCCGCCTTTCCTTGCTAAAAAAATCCATGAATTTCATAATTCAAAACCTCAATCCCTCTGATCGCCTCTCAATTATTTCTTTCTCTAAAAAAGCGACCCTGGTTTTGCCTCTCTGTGTGATGAGCCCCCGCAACCAAACCCTAGCAATTGGTCGTGTTAAATCGTTGAAACCTGATGACACTACGAATATTGGGGCGGGTTTGAGGGAGGCAGTTGAGGTGTTTGAAGAAGATAAGATAAGAAATAAAGCAGTCGGAAGTATTATTCTATTCTCGGATGGGAAAGATAACCACACTCTTAAGGGTAAATCGTTGAAAGACTACGATCTCCTTATACCAAGTTCTATTCTACATAGGAAAGGGGGAAGTGGTTATGTACCTATACATACGTTTGGGTTCGGTTCTGATCATGATGCAAATGCGTTATGCAAGATTGCTGAGAGGTCTGGCGGGACCTTCTCTTTCATCGAAAGTGAGGACAAGATACAAGATTCATTTGCTTTATGTGTAGGAGGGCTCATTAGCGTTGTTGCCAAAAACATACGGCTTAAAGTTAAGTGCATGAGTGGAGTCCGTCTGTCATCAGTTGAATCAGGCGGCTATGCAGTTCAGAAATTGGACGACAATGCACGAATTATTTATGCAGGGGACTTGTATGTAGATGAAGAGAGATGCTTTATGGTACGCGTACATGTTCCTGAGGTGAGAAGCTCGCGTAATGAAAGGACCGAGTTATTGAAAGTCACTTGCAAGTACTCAGATACCGTGAGCTCAGTTACCGGGAGCAATAGTACGAGAACAGAAGCCCAAGTCGTGAGTGTTGAGAGACCGACTTCTCTTCCTTCGAGCCAAAGAAGATCTATTGATCTAGACTCTGAGAGAATCCGCCTCAAAGTCAAGGAAGCTTTGGAAAGCGCGAGAGACTACGCAGACAGGTTTTGGAAGGAAAAATAATAATTCTTACATCCTATTGAAATCCACTCTATAATTCTTTCTTACTTTGGTACTATATAACGGCCTCATGTTTATATAATTGTTCTTCTTATTCATCATAAACAACGTGTTGAGTGTAGCTCATTATAAATCCACTTCACTTATTTCTTATATTCAACAGTGGATCGTTTGGTGAAGCTGTGGAAGAATTAGCTAGAGCGAATGAACTCACAAAGTCAACCAGCCCGAGTCCACAGATGACACGATTAAGTAAAATGTTGCAACAAATGCAAAAAAATGTGGCCAAGAAGGAGACATATGAAGGATCAGGGAGACCGTATTTAATGTCGGAGCTATGCTCGCACTCCAGTCAGAGAAAAGCCAGTAGTAGTGGAAGCTTTGGGAGCAACAGTAGCATGATTCTTATGGTCAATCGTAGCCGTGGCCAAGTACCTAGGTAAGCATGAACAAACCATTTCCCCACTTTGAGCAAATATATAGAACGCTTAAAGCTTTATGCACTATGAAGAAATTGTTATTGCAGCATAGTCAAATGCCGTCAAATTAAGGTGGAAGTATATTACCAAACCATTTTTTAATTAATCTTTCTTTATTTTTTTCCTTTCAACAGGTAAAGAATTTCGCAAAATGATGATGGAGCATATAGCTCATTGAACTTTATTTGAACACCCCCCTCCCCCAAAAGAAGTAGTTGCTCTTGTCATGATTGGTCGTAAATCTACAGTTTATTGTTGTTTGTACTACATACTTTTAAGTAATAGGGATATCGCAAACCGCAAACACTTTTGTGTTTATAAATGGTTAAATAAAATATGTTTTGGGCGGATGGTTGTAATGTAATTCCCTTACGTTTGGCTTGTCTTGGATTTGATCTGAATCAAATGTTTGTAATCTTTTGTTCTTAATCCGTATATAAAGTGACATATTTCGCTGAAGCAATTTGTGTTAGAAAATATAGGTGTACCAAACAAATTTTCTTTCATAGGAATTTTGTCAAAACACTTTGTATGCATCTCTTCTACATAACTCGACCAATCATATCAAGATCAAAATTCTACCCGATTTACACAATATGCAAATGAATAAAAACACAACGCTAGAGAGACAAAAGTATATAAGGAAAACCCCATTGTATTATTAAAATTGTTACTGTGACCATTTAACCATTATAATTTATAAGAATGAAAATCTTCATCTATGGGTTTGATACAATCAGGGTTTTGATACAATCGGACACTTAGGTTACGCTCATCACCTGCTCGGTTTACATGTTCGTAGAGGTCTCAGCTAAAACAAGGGAAAACTAATCCATTGAGAGACTTCAACCGTACCGGTTGTACCAAACGAGCAATGTAAAATCCACTTTACACATTCCTTTGGTTGGTGGGGTTTGCCGTTCATCGCAGAGAGGCAAATTTCGGGCTGTTTTATTGTAGAATAGAAATAATGGAGAGGCGATCAGAGCAACTAAGGTCTTGTATTATGAAATTCTGGGAAGCCTGTGATATTAATGGCTAAATACAATATGTTTTGTACTCGCCTAAAACACAATAATAATGGCTGGATCTACCTTTTTTGCCAGAAAAGTTATCAAGTTCTGAATCAATGTCCATTTGCCTTTTGCCATTACGACATGATTAAGAAATTCAGTTACTCCAACGACAGAGGTTGGGTGATTCTTTGCTTTCTCATCTTCTTTGTCATTCTTATGGCAAGAGAAGAATGGATGGATGATTTACTTACTGACCTATTTCACGATGATATGATGAAATGAATAAAGCGTTTATGACCTATCAAGAACACTTACTTATGGGTATATTGTAATAATTAGGACTGTTGCTTCCATTCTACAATTTACAGCAAAATTGTATATCCGAACATAACATATATTCAATTTACATAACATCCAAACTTCATAAAAAGACAAAAAACTTAAGTTGCCAAGTTGAGCATATATTCAATTCAACTAGTATAACTTTCCAAATTTAATACAACCAAAAACTTAAGTAGAAAGTAAATTTAAATCTTCATTTCTCACTCAAAAACAGAACTAAATTTTGTCGCATCAAACTCTTCATAATAACCCTCATCATTACATAAGACGATTTTTCCTAAAGCTGTTGCACTATCCATTACAAACCGAACTACGGCTTTTTCCATTGGACCTCCCTTAAAGCCCTTCATCTCAAACTCTTTTAAATTCTTGTGTTGGAAATTGAAAGGCTCAGGCGGCTCAACTACCTCCTCAAATAATTCTGGAATTTTTTTCTTTTCAATCTATAATTGAGAGAAATCTCATTAGCATTATAAGCAAAAAAGTACGATAAAATAAAAATAAACAATGTTTGAGTTCTACTAGCAAATAAGCATACATTTATTTCAAATGTCTCCAAGAATGGTGCCGCTTCAAGAATTAAAGCAATCCATAAAGGGTTACAAATCTCGGGTGAACAACTCTCAAGAAACAAAGCTTCAATAACTAGATGCTTCAATTTCATAAGTGAAGCTGAACATCGCACTGGTTCAAGCCAAACCTAGAGAACAAGAACAAAGAAATTTACAAATTTATAGTTAGAGATTACAAACGTAATTTGCTTTAAGGATCGGATTTCAGTTTGTGCCATATTTTGCTTATTTAGTGCTTAATTAAGGTTTCATGCATGGATCAAGGTCTAATTAATACCTATGCTCTAGTAATTTTAAGGAAAGCCAAATCAAAATATGACTCCAAGATAGCAATTAGAGAAAAATAAACCGAAATTGATTTTCAAAAGACTAACCTTCTTGTCTGGAAAGCGCAGAACAAGGGTCTGCAAACAAGGAAAAATGGAAGAAATATGATCCAATCTATAAGTTGCAACAATATATCCAAATCCAAATCTCAAGTACTTTATGTTCGGGTTCGTATCCATCACTACAAAACTATTATAAATATCCAAACTCTGGAGTTTAGGAGCAGAAACTATCTCAATTCCTTCACAATAACAACAATCAAATTTTATCTCCTTTAGATGCGAAAATGGTGCATCTATTCTCATCACACCTTCAAACTCACATATGATGATCGATAAAATTTCCAAATTCAAGCAACCATTGATCAGGATATGAAACCTCTCTTCTATTAATTCGTCGAATTCTTCGTATCCTTTTACATCTTTTATCTCATAAAATATAACACCTGTTAAGGTTAACCTTTTGAGTGATGCAAATGCAAGATATCCAGGCTGAGGAAGCAGAACACAACCACAAATATGCAATATTTGCAAAGAGTTTCCAAGGCCGTCAAGGGAATCTAGTGGAAACTTGTATTTGTCACGATCAATAAGGGATGATAAAATGAATTTAAAATGTTCCAATTTACCACTGAAAACATTTAATATACACTCATCTAAAAGGGGCTTGTGACTTGCATGAAAATATCGAAAGTTGATGAAGAGGCTTCTTATGTTAGGTTTGGTATTTGGAACCAATAAATTTTGTATGGTTTTTGTAAACTGGGTCATTTTCTCATCACGGTGAGAAAAATTAGGTCTTTCTAGAGTTAAAATCAAGTGAGTAAGGGAATGATAGAGATGTTTCCATCTTTTTGAGAGTATGCTTGTGGAAATGGCGGATTTCGTATTTAATAAGCTTAAAATCTTAATCAATATATCATCTGGCATATTGCTGATTGAGTCTCTATCATCTTTATTGAGTGAGATTTGCTACAAAATAATAAAACATTAGTTAATTGAAAGAAGCTATCAGCCTATTAGTATTAAATAAAGCCTGCAGTCAAATAGAATAAAGAATAAAGATAAATAATTCCCGAATTGCTCTATTGTTAAGGATACAAGAGGACAATTAGTGAGGAATTACCTATTTTTAAGGATAAAAGAGGTCAATTAGTGAGGAATTGCTCTATTTTGAAGTATAAAAGAGGTCAATTAGTGAGACTGAGGGCTTTAAAATTAACGCAAGAACTAATTATTGGGGGATAAAGAGATAGAGAGACAATACCTCTTTGGCGAGAGACATCGGACAAAATCGCAAGAAGAGAAAGCCAAGCAACAATACCTCCTCGCTCCTCCTCTGGATTCTATTCTAGGCTTTTGGTTTGCGAACTGTGACTGTGACTGTGACTCACTGACCCCAAAATGTGCGAAAAGAACTATTATTCTCTTCAGTTACTCTTCTACTGTCCACAAGGCTCTCAAATCGGATTCCAATTGAAATGAAAAATATATACCGCCTCCTAAGTTGATGACGATTTTGGGGATGAATTTGAGGGATTAAATATCCATTAAATTAAAATGGTTTTGATAAGTAAATTGGAGTAATATTAAGGTTGGAGATGATTATGTACAGATGTAACATGGTGTTGTGATATTGTGTTGTAAATTGGATATGCCCAAGTTTAATTGGGATCCGAACTGGACCCGTTAATTGATTGGAACTGGAAGCTACAAAAAACTCATACGACATAAAGAAAGTAAAATATAGAGAAACTGGGTCAGAATTCAGAACCAGCAATGTTAAAATGGGCTTAAGGCCTATCAAGTTGGTGATAAATTTAGCTATTCTTTAAGGAATAAAGAATAAAGGCCCATCTAATCTTTTATGGAATTGTGAGAAGAAAAATTAACAAACGATTAGGGGCTTTTTGCAATTTTCTAAACAATAGAGTGTTTTTTTTGGTTTTTAAAGAGTTAAACAATAGAGTTTTTTAGTTTGCAATTTCCATTAATGGAGTTTTTTTTTTTTCAATTTAAGCAGAATACAAGGGATTTTAAGCAAATTTCCCAAAATTTTATTTCATTTCATGTCATTTTGATAGGTATTTAAACAATTTTTTTTTAGGATGTAGATATTTTTTTTTTTTTGAAGGAATTAAGGGGTACCAAGTGGTTGTTTCGATTAATTGAAGCGTTTAATTACAATCATACAGAGATACATAAGCAGCCTTGAAAGGCATTCAAACAAATAAAAACATTCAACTAATAAAAGAGAGCTAGCTAGCTAAACAGCTACACCTAAATAGTCTATGTACAATTACAGTGAGTTAATCCAGGAGTCAGCACTCGATATAATGTTTAGTAAGCAAGCCTGTGGATCCACCGTTCCTCCTCGGAATTTTGCCCTTTTCCGATCAATCCATATATGCCAGCAAGTCCACCCTCGCCAAATGGCCCATTTTTGCTTCTGCTCTTTGTTTAAATTGGGCATGAATGTGTCCCAAGTGTCCCCATTAATGGTGCTTGTTGACATCTGTAAACCCCAGCAATGAAGAACCCGCTCCCAAATTCTTCTGGCGAACATGCAATTGAAAAAGAGATGCCTTGGAGTTTCTATGTTTGAAGTTGGGCAGCACACACATAACCCGAGTCCATCGCCGCCTCGTTTCATCCAATTATCACATGTTAAAACTTTAGTATGCAATATCAACCACACTAAGGAGAAGGCAAATGTTATGAAACCTTAAATCTTTCAAACCCGCTCCACCATTGATTTTCGGCGTGATCATTAGATCCCAGTTGGCCAAATGAAAGCCCGAGTCACTGTTACCCTTCCAAATGAAAGTTCGCTGAATCTTTTCCATTTCATTTATAACCCAAACCGGGAGCTTAAAACATTGCATGAAAAATGTAGGCAATGCCGAGAGAACCGATTTAGCTAGTGTGATTCGTCCCGCCACTGACAAAAAAAGACCTTTCCAGCCGGCGAGTCGTTTTGAAAACTTTTCAAGCAGAGAGAGAAAACAGGACTTAGCAGGTCGGTTAATTGTAAGAGGCATTCCAAAATAAGTAATCGGAAAATCCGAAAGGTTGCAATGGAAGGCGGTAATTAAACGAGCTTGATCTTCAGCTGCGAGGCGGATCGGTACCATCTCGCTTTTCCCCCAATTAATTTCAAGCCCCGAAATGAGCGAGAATGCTTGGATTAGAATTTTGAATCGCTCGATTCCCGACTCCTCAAATTTAACCAAGAAGCTAGTATCATCCGTGTACTGAAAAGTGAGAGCATTGGATGCTAAGAGATTATTGCTCTGCTTTTGATAGTGGTATTGTGGTTAAAATTTTTGCATTGCTATATTGCCATTTGTTAAATAGCATGGGTGATCTTTACTGAGGTGATTCATTTTGATTTTTTTTAAGGAAATTCATTTTAAATTTTTGAGAAGTTGTAGTTATTATGGTTTTTCTGATGTGATTTGTTTTGCATAGATTATTAGCTCTCCTTTTGATAGTGGTATTGTGATTTTTGCATTGATTAGAATTAACAGAATTTTTTTATCTTTTTTTTTTTTAATTGTGAACAGAATTTTTTTTTTTGTCAAAAGAGTAATATAAATCATTTAACAATATTATAACATATTATTAATCAAACGGTTTGTTTGTGTTAAGAGATATTCGGGTGTTGTTGTCTTCCTATTGTTCATGTAAATGTAGTATCTAATGTAAAACATACTTAAATACTTTTTTTTTGTGAGAAAAGAACACATGCTTTATACATTGGTGATAATTTAAGGAGTATAACATACAACAAACCAACGCATACATGTTTTACGCGTACGGTTGTTACTACTACATGCTCCTAAATATATACCGACGGATAAATTTAGCTATATGTACAGCTCAGGATTTGAAGTACACAGATCAGCCTTATTCTAAACTCCTAAAAATAGTACACTGATGATAAATATAGACCCCCCTTCCTCTCTATATAAACCAACATTACTTCTCAATTCTCACGATTAATCAACATAAACTCTTTCTTTCTCTCTCTCTCTCTCAAACCAACAAAAAGAACTTCAAAAAAAGATCTAAAAACAAAAAAATGGGAGCCTACACATCATGCATGTGTGGAGCTGCGCCCCACATGCAGGGGTCAGCCATGGTAATCCCTGATGCCACGTCGGCACCTGAGAGGTGGCAATTGCCTGCAGAGGTGATCGACGTTTTGCTTCAGCATCCTCTTCATGAGGTTTGTAATTAAACTAGAATGATTTTGATTATATTGAATATAACTTATCTTTGTTCTCTATATATGAAACTTTTCTATGAAATTGTATCGGATTTATTACATTTCTACTTTTTCGTTTTATAACGAAATTTCTTGACTTCATCAATTATCATATATATATGAATTTATTTGTTTAAAAAGATTATATATGGAATGTTAATACATTGAGGTTCAGTTTCCTGTCCTGTTATTTATTTTTAGAAAAAGACTTTTGCACCTAATGAATAGTTATCATAAAAAGTATAATTGAAAGTGCTCATTTGATTTCTTGTTCTAACATTTAATAATTTATTTAATTTTTTTTGAGGAAATTTGGGGAGGGTTCAAAAGCCCCCAATCCAAATGAAAACCTTTTTTGTATAAATTTTTGGGACACTTAATTTAGTTTTTATATAACTCTAAAGCAATTTAAAATTAATCATTTTAAATTCTATTTTTTTCATAACAGGTCATTGATGGAGAAAAGTATCTCAAGACAGGAATCGCGAGACCAATGGGATATGCGGAACCCCTAAAGAACAAGAAAGTTTACTTTCTTGTACCGGCCAATCGAGGAGCGGTACAAGAGGAGCTACAACTGCCGCAACTTAAAGGGCTCAAAAGGTTGATGAGTCGAGGTGGTAGGAAGCGGGTCCTACCCCTTCGCAAGAATATTGAGCCTAATGAAGAATTAGGGTTTGAAGCCTTGTGAAGTTATGATTGATTTAATTTAGTGTTTCATGTGTTTTTGGTAGATAGATTATTAGAAGGGATTAATTGTAGAAATTTATTTTTCTGGGAATAGATGTATGATTCATTCATCATTAATCGAAATAGCTTGATATTGAGACTTTTGTTTAATTAATTATTTATAGTTTTCTAGTTATGTTTCTGTGATTATCTAAATTAAAATATCTCAAAAATAAATCATGCACTTTTCTAAATTTAGGAAATTGGTAAAAAGTAGAGTTAAAAATGATTAAACATAGCATGAATCAGCTGAAAAAGTTACACTAAAGAGACACTACTCTTAAGCATATACTATATTAGATAATTATCTTGCATTTACTATTTCAATATAAACATTATTATATATTAGGATTTTACTTGCCAAGACAATTAAGTTTTTTTTTTTTGCCAGTGGACAAAATATCTAATAACAATTTCATTAAACCAATAAAACGTTACGAGACTTAAAAGTAGAAGAAAAAGAACACGTCAAACATTTCACATATGAAAACAAAAGGATCAACTATTATACGCCAAAACATCAAGCCTGCTTGCTGGAGGGGTATGCACTTTGTCCTTGTCAATAAACACGTGAACCATCGAGTTTATGTTACAAAGCGTGATACGAGAGAGGCGGCACATCAGGCTTTAAGTCAGAGTTTTGGCATTGTCTTCTAAGTTATGGTCATCTCAGAGATCCAAAAAGAGGGAGATCAGAACTGTTAGGGTTTCGGATAACATATCTCACCTCGCCCTCTAGGTTAGGGTTGTGCCGCCACTCAAATCCATAAGGTGAAGCTCGAGAGGAAGTCGGGACATATTAGGCTTGTGCCCCTTACAGATTCACGATACAAGTCAAAGAGGGGAACCATCGCCTGAGGTTCTAGCACCTCCGTACAGATCCACAAGCAGAGGGAAAAGAAATAATCGAGATAAAGGTTGCCAGCCTTAATATTAGGGTTTTGGCGTCCCGTATAGATGGGAGAGAGAACAAGCAATAAGATAAAAGCTACATGAAGATAGAGAACAGAGACAGAAAGACAAGGGACAGAGCTGACTTAAGAAACAATTGAGAGAACAAAATGAACAGAATCCATAAACGATGGACTAAAATCAGATTTTCTTAAAAAAATACTATTCTTACTCTCATTTTCGGATTCCAAGCCAAAATGTATCTCCGAGTTTCATATGTATTTAACGAGCACAACTTCTAGACTTCATAATAAAAACAATAAAATTAAGTTGATCCAAGTTCAACATATACTCTACTTGTATAGCTTCTAAACTTTATAGCACAATTAAAAACTTAAACAGAGTAAGCTCAAAATTGTGATTAACATTTCATCTGGTAGCTCGCTGACTGAGTCTTTATTACCATTTTTGAGTGAGATTCGCTACAAAAATGATACTCCTTATTAATTCATTCGAGCACGGCCGTGCATTTTCTTCAATCAAACTCTTCAAGAGGACTTAAGATAACTCTCTCATTTATGAGAGGAACAAATCCTATCTTGATCTATCTCATTCCTCCGCATGTTTCATTGTGTGCCTAATCATAACCCTTATGATTATCCGGTTAAAAGTAACGTTAGATTATGTTAAAGTACATAATTCTATATGTAGGAAACCGAGATAATCTCAAGTCTAAGGATAATAATACTATTGATGAGACATACCAATGACACGAACCATGTTGTATTCTCCAACATATATCTATGTTAATGATTTAGTAACACTTACACATGATCAGTAAAATATGACAATCAATCAACTAACATACTGATGTATATTTATAGCTTGCATACTTAAATAATTATATTGTATATGATTCCGCAAGTATATTTGTCACCACAAATATCCTATAAATGATCAAGGATGGTTTAGAATATGTTTTTCATACTACTCTGTAGTTTTACTATCAGAATCACATATTCTCATGATACAAAGCTGAATAATATATTCAAGGTTTATTTTAAATCAAAAGAATAAAATAACCAATACGCACCTTATTAAATATCTCTAAACAAATACAAAGTTTGATTCACACAACAGATATAACTAAGTCTCATATACAAAGGTCTAGGGCATAAAACCAATACGTACCACGTTAAACAAACATCCCACTGCAAAATATCTTTGGGCTGAGGCAGTTAACACTGCTTGCTATGTCGCGAATCGCGTCAGCCTAAGGTCTATTTTGAAAAAGACTCTTTATGAATTATGGAATGGTCGCAAGCCAAACATCTCCTACATTCTTGATGAATCTAATAAACTTGACAAATTTGATTCGAAATCTAATGAAGCTATAATTCCCAAATTATGGAATTGTAGCAGGATGATCCCATCCATCTCAGTCACCCTCTTTGGTCTCAACGTGCCTACGTTTCTCCCGAAAAGAACAAAGAATCAAGCCCTTTCACCGCCGCCCACCGAGGAACTACTAATGTCCCGACCAGACGGAGCTTTGAGTTGTAGCTTAGATTGAGAGAGTTTAAGTAGAAGTGGAGTTTGAGTTTTTGTCCTTACATTCCAGCCCTTGGGAGTGGACTTTCTTTCTAGCCAGAGCGCGGTCTCTATGCCCCTTGTTCTAACACTTGCAACGAACTTCATCTTAATTCATTGAAACATAGTTGATTGCTGGCCATACTTCCCCCTTGGCATAACGCTTTTAGCTTTCAAGTATCTTTACTACGCGGTAATAATAGAAGCGCAAGAGTCAAACCTGAGAGGCCAGAAGAATGAATTGGATTGAGACGAAATCGATCGATATCGCTCGAGAGACTCCATTCGCATCAGAACCATCATTTCAACACCCAAACTGCATGACAGCGCATTTTATCACTATAAAAACGACTCGTCTGATCAATAAATAGCTTCTCTCGACATTTGAAGTTTCTACTCAGTGAGAAAGCACTCATGTTGATATAGAATATATTACGTTGTGGATTGACACCCCATGTATTCAAGCATTTCGCTTAGTATCGACTGGCATTTAGAAATTGATGACCATTTCATCTTTTCAACTCGTACCCAGCGAGTGAATGAACGAGCCAGGAAAACTCTCTGCCCGCCTGTTTAGCAATCCAGCTATTGAGTGTACAACGAGGGCTGAAGCTGAGCTTTAGAGCACCACCTGGAGAGGGTTTGATTTTAGGGAAAGAGAAGAGAGATCTCTATTGATGGCTTGAGTAGTCCCTGGGCGATAAACCTTCTTCTGCTGCCTTTTTCGGTTGTTCGGTCCTAGTCCTGAGTAATAGCCACTTAAGGTGCTAGCCTGGCCCTTTGGTCTGGGTACAACTAGAGAATATGGATCTGTCTTTCTTTTTGGGACTTTGTCAGCTTATTTCACCTTCTCTTTTAGTTAAGTGAAGTGACCAGGGCACGAACGCTCTAACAAGTTCAGGTCTTTCTCAACCAAAGCGCCGCCTTGTAGGCTTGTAAGCTATTTTGTAGGTATACCCACAGATCAATGTTCCTGAACAGTCTCGGAGAAGTCCACCAGCACCCGAAAAATCAGAATGTCCCCTGGCAGCACCATGCAAGTCTTGGTTCCTCTTGGAAGCACCATATAGAATAGAAACATCATGGTATCTCCTCGGAGGTTCATAAGGTATCTGTATAAGAGAGAAAGGGCCTTCCATTGGCAAGTCAAATAAGAGGAGTTATTGAGTGAAGGTCGCCTAAGACCAAAGATAGCTTTCGAAGTACTAATACAAGGATCTTCAGTCCTCTGGCTTACCACTCAGACTTGATCTATTGAGGGACCCTCACTAGAATAGGCAGGTGAAGGTTACGGGGCAGGTTGATACCTAACCTTTGAAAGATAGGCTTGTGACGGACGAGTAGTTGATTGAGGATCTACTGTATTAGGGTTTTGAGCCTTTCCAACTACTTGAGTTGATAGAGCTAGTGTTACATAAATAGGTCACAAGGAAGGTCTGGGCAATGGAGCAGCGGATGGCTTTTGATAAGAAGTAGTCGATGGGCCCTTCTCCGCAAGCCTGCCTCTCTTTTAAGTTTCGTTTGAAGTTGGACTGGCACTTTCTCCACGGTTTTCTACCTATGAGTGGGCTCCTATCCCCTTGATCATATTCAAAGGATATCTCCAGAGTGCAAATCTATCTCCCCGCATGGCTGGCATCAAAGCCTATTCTCTACTCTTACGCTGCTCTCAAACGGAAAATTCCTGGAAGAAAACTTCAACTAGATACAAATAATCAAAAAACTCGATTCCTGACCTAGCTTATTCTTTTTAGAGTATTCACTCAACCAACCCCTTCCTCAAAGCGAGCTGTCTGAGCGGTAGCAAGTCAAAGGAAAAAGGTAACTTATGCGTTCGCCCTCTCTTTGGGGCGACACGGCGATTGAGGATGATGGATGGCAGTGGCGTACATCCCTATCCCGAGCGAGAAAGCATTCAGTTACTTTCTCAGGGAAGAAAAAGGTTCTTTCTTTGGCCCGGCGCATTCCATCAGAAAGCTGCCCAGTCTCTTTGCTCACGCCGTTAGGTTTACTAGTTGTTAGGGCCATTGGATGGATTATAAATATACTCATTTTTGTAAGAATGATATGTAACAAATATTCATCAGTTCTTGAAATAATTATCCGCTCATTTTTCTCCAATATTAAATTCTTACAGTGCAATTATATTGTACTATTTTTTATTGTAAATTAATTTTAAATATTAGTAGGATAATATCCGCGCTACGCTGCCAGTATTTAGATATTTGTTCATTTAAATATATTTAACATGAAATAATATTTAAGAATCATAATCATATAAAATCAACATTTGAAATAAATCAAATTTGTTCTACAATATAACAAACAATCAAATATTGTTTCCAATTTCTAGTTCTTGTTGTAAAGTCATAAAAATTATACTTGAAATAATTATAATGCTCTTAATTAGTAATGAAGATTTCATATGCATTACTATATATTTATTACAATAAATTTCAAAAGAATATTCTATAAAGTTCGATAAATTACAATTACACAAATAAAACATCTTGTTTTGCCAGTGATTAAGGAATTGAAAAATTGATTCATTGAGACATGAATGATGTTCTATCCTTCTTGGATAAGTCCAAAAAGTCTCAAATCTGCTATAATAAACATCAGTAACTAAAATAATATAACTGGATATTCATTTATTACAGAATATAGATTTGATGTGTACAACATAGAACCAACCAACGGTTACTAAGGTTATTAGTATCTTATTCATTTGAATATAGGTACTTGATACACTGATTTTATCATTCTGTTTTCGGAGCATCAAACCAATCCTTTCAAAACTGCAAATATTGAATGAACCGGTGCAAATTTATTCATCTGTATATCAGAGCTGGTTTGTCTAATATCAGAAATGGAAGATACAAAGGGGCTCTAAATGAAAATTTCGGAATAATATCCTCCAAGAAACTTGTAATAAATGGTACTTTAGCCGTAGCAATTCCATTTGAGATTACTAATTTAAATGTATCAGTCTGTATATAACATAGTTGAGTATTGAGTCATATATTGCTTCTCATAATCTTCATTCGAACTCCATTAATTGCATTTTGGTAGTATATAGAAGTGTTTCTTGACCCAACAGTAATTTAGGCTCTAGATGGTTTCATTTCAAGAGGTTTGTTCCTCAATTTTGTCATTTGATAAAACTCTGTCAAAAGAGCATTTTATCACATGGATGTTGTGGCTTGGTGTAAGCCAAACAAGATAATCTTAATTTAAATCAACCATTTCAGTTGTCTCTGTATTACCAAGTCTAAAAATTTCAGTATGAGTAATAATTACAATTAGCACTAAATAAAAATAAACGAAGAAATCGAAATAAAATGATTAATTAAATAAGCAAACCTTCTGGTTGTTGGCATAGTCTTCACATCTTTTTGTCAAATGATCGCCTCAATCATCAGCGGAACACTTATAGGAACCGTGTATTCTTCCTTCGTAATTTCTAAACATTTCCATAACCAAATTAATTTTAATTACGATTCAGTCATCAAACTTGTGTTGGAAATAAATATTAACTTTTTAAATTACTATTGAATTAAGGAATTAAGAGATTATTGAAGTGTAAATTGTTTCTACTATGGATGTTTTTTGTATTGTACCATACGCAAGAAAAAACCTAAATTTTATAAAATAAAATATGTAAAAACTAATAATGTAAAAACAATTATAAAAAACTTGTAAAGTGTTGGCCGATTACTTAAAGTGTGACGAAGCGTCAAGAGTGACACTATAGAGGCAATTTTCTATCGAGGCTAAAAGCACATTTCCTTCAGTTTTACCCAATATTGGCTGATAAACATAATAAAATAGTGACACAAATTCAATGCTACAGAGTTTGAGCATAACAATGAAAATGAATTTTGAAAATTTGAGCAAGGATAAAAAAAATTACCTGTAGGGACCCAGTTGCATCAATTGCTGTGGTATTGACTGGAAGATAAGGGTTTGTACAATCCTTACTGAAAATAAAAAATAATTTAATTACAAAAATAATTTTCTAATTAAAATGAAGATGAGAAAAACAAGGAATAATAAAAATAATATAATAAAAACCTGTTTCCTTGAGACTGCACTTTGATAATCAAATCAATGTGCAAATAGCTGAAAAATTAACGCACAGGTTACAAGTGCCAATATAGTCAGGAAGCAAATAACTCAAAAATGACCAAAAAATTATGAGCAAGGAAGTTCTAATTAAATCATTATTAATTTTAAAATTCCATAAAATTTATTTTTTTTAACACCTTGGAATGCTTCTTACATCAAAAAAAAAAAATTCCCTCAGTGGCAGGTTGTTGAATCTGTGCATTGAAATAGTGCCTATCAAAACTAAAAAATATGCACTATTTAGTAAATTAAAGAGAAAAATATTATAGTTTGTAAATTAAAAGAAAATCTTTTTACAAACAATTACGATTTTAAGCACAAATCCAAGTATAGAAAATACTAAAATGAATAAGCAAATCTCAAAATCCAGAACTCAGAACCTTGAAATTAAGTAAAAGAAAATCATACCATAAATTTCACTATATTTGCTGAATTAATACCAGATGGATGACATCACTTCTGACATCAGCAGGCTAGATGCCTTCAAACAAGAACATTGCCAGGATTTATTATTCGTAATTTCATATCGATTTGAGTATTCTATAGAAAGTCTTTCTCGTGCCAGTGCTTGCTCAGAGTAATTTGGAAAATACGAAACCATTTGAATCGCTTGGTTGAATTCCGCTTTAAATTCAGAAAAAAGTTAATAGATCAATTAAGATCAACAAATTGGATCCAACAGAGAAGAGAGGAGAAGGAGGGAACAAGGTTGGGTTATTTTTGCATCAATTTTGTGCGAATTTAGTTTGTTATTTCTCTGAAAATGATCTAGACATATCAAATCAGATGCTTAGGAACTCAACTAAGGCCTGATTTCATCACTATTTAAAAGACAACCGTAGATTGTACCATCGATTATTTATCATCGCAGTTCGCAGTGGTTGGGGCGCGATAGAGAGAGGGCAAAACCGCCTATTTTGGGGCGTTAGTTACTGTTGAGAATTGATTCACTAGCTATGATGCGGCACTCAAGAATTACTCAAAACTTCTTGTAAATTTAGGACATATAAAATGATGCAAAGAAATCATAACCATAATAAATCAACGATTAATGGAAAAATTAGCATTTGCCCATATCTCACAATCCGGTGGCTAAAATAATTTGATTGATGCGGCACAACATGAATGCAAATAGAATTAAAAAATAAAGGGATGAGTTTAATAACTTGCTGAAAATATTTGGGAGCGTTATGATCCCCCTCAATCTTATTAAAATCTGTTATTGGTCATTTTCTTAACAAAACTTCTCTCTCAATTTTCTTTAAAGAAGAATATGAAAGTGCGACGGGCTTAACATGCTCAAAACACGACGAAATTCGGTATATACTATTTTCTCCGCTTTTCAATATACTATCTTTTTTCAATATACTGTTTTTACTGTTTTACATATATAATATTGTTGTGTATGTCTTGTTGTTTGAATTTGTGTATGATGTTCGTTTTTAATATATTATTTTTTATGTATATACTATTTTTCTGTATATACTATTTTTTACTGTTTATGTATATAATAATCATATATATTGTTTATTGTCAATATATTATTTTTTGCAAAAAAAAAAATTAAAGATCGTGCTTCACGACGGAAAATAAAAATGATGTTTTCCAACTTTTAAAAGAAGTTAAATACTTGAGGGCTATTGAGTTCTTGAGCTAGCAATCATTTTAATTACTACAACGGAAAATTATGTAACAAAGTTACGAATTTAATGATATGTCTCTCTCATTTTAAGATAAGAACTCATATATTCAGCAACCAATACAAAACCGCACTTAGAAGGCAATTTTTCTCATGTAACATTCAATAAAAAAATTTCTCATGTAACATGCGAGCCTTAAGTGATGCAATAAATGAACCTCACTTTGAAACCTGCCTTAATTAGGAGTTGAAAAGAATTGTAACTCAAAGCTCCTATATAAATAGCCGAAGGTAATAGGATACTATCATCAAACAAAACGCACAAGATCTAAAAGAAAAAAAGCCAAGTAAAGAAAAATGGAAACCAAAGTTGCAGCTCTTTTTCTCATTGTATTATTTGCTGTCTCCACGGGTACTTTATCTTTCTTCACAAATATACACATGCATACATATTTTTATCAATTTTTTTATGGAAGTTAAGTTAATGATTTGAAAATGGATGAATGCAGGAACTGAAGCTTGCGAGTGGAACATGTTCTGGAAGGGGTATTACCGCACGTTCATTTGCTTTAATAATGTGTGCAACTGGTGGTGCAAGCTTCACAAGCAGTATAAGATGGGCACGTGCATTGCCTGGGATTTGTCCGGGCGTGAAGACTGTTGGTGCATGAACAAGCGCTGTAAATCCGGGGAATGGAAGAAAAACCCAGGCGGCAGACCTTGAATTCGCAATTTATAATTTGTTTATATTTATTTGATGATGATTAACAAAACTCACGTATTGGTTTCACATGTTTACCGTAATAATTGAAGTTTTTAAGTATCGAATGTGTCTTGCATTTCTGGTTGCTCTGTTTTACATGGAATTGCATGTTTGTCCCGAAAGGAAGTTTGATATTATATTATTAAAATAATGCTCACGCTACATTACTAATATTTAATTGTATTATACATTTAATACAATATGCATGAAATTATAAACAATACAAACTTCAAATAATAATGAAAATTGATTTACAATAAGAAATAGTACTATATAATTGCACAAATGAGTTGAAAATATTTACTTATGATTTTATTTAGCATAATAAGATGAATTATGTATTATCATTCATTTCAAAAATAATTTGTGTTTCACATGCTGAGTATAAAAAAATAAAAGAATCCAAGTGATAACTACGTAAAAAAGCTAAGAGAAATATCAACAGTCCAGTGAGTAACTCGATTGGCACAATAATTGATTAGTGATATGAATCCAAGTTTGTGCCCATATTTATAAACCAGGATAATACTCGTGCTACGTTACGAATATTTCAATTGTATTGTTCATTTCGATATAAAAAGAGCAATGAACATAATACTCACGCTACGTAACGAATATTTCAATTGTATTTATAAAGGATTTTGTATAGAATCTTGTATTTACAAATACAATCCCCTAAAATACACCAAATCAAACATGCCCATAATGATAATGCAAATCTAAAAAAATATTTAAAACGGATTCATAATATATAAATAAATAAATAAATAATAATACAATATAATATATAATGTTAGTTGAGAAATTTTTTAACTTATAGTCTTACGTTACATAATATGTTGTATTATATATTATAATTCATTTAAGAAAAAATATTTTCGTTTCACAATTTGACTTTGAAAAATAAAGCAATGCAAGTAATAACTACGTAAAAAAGGCAAAAAAAAGTCAACCATAAGTGAGGCGTGATCCAAATCGATGTTTGTATATGAATTCCTATAATTAGTATGGAATCTATTTATTCTCTTATGTTTTTTGTATTGTTATGTCTAGTCATAGTGACGGAAAAGAAAATTAATGAAACTAATACGATGTTTGAAGAAAAGAATAAACTTTATATACGAAAAAATAAGATGAAATACCAGGGAAACTAATATACTCATTTTATTAAAGTGTTACCCAATTGATTTTCTCAATTTTTTTTTTTGAATTATCAAAATGACGTATAGTATGTATATAGCATCTGAACAAACTTGTTACATAAGCTATTGATGAAACTCGTAATATGCATAAATTTTTAGAGAATACTAGGGCGACCCTCGCTCCGCTTCGGATGCGTTGAAAATAATTTTATATTTCAATACAATGACATTGTATATGATTTGTGGACTGATATGACTGTGATCTGAGAGGAAATACCGATATTTTAGAGTATCGATATTAAATTGGACATTGTATATGATTTGTCGACTGATATGACTGAGATCTGAGAGGAAATACTGATATTTTAGAGTATCGATATTAAATTGGACTTGAAAATAATAATAAATAATAATGATAATTCTTGTTATGTAGTATAATATGAAATAATTATTACCTCGACAAAAAAGAAATAATATGAAATTGTTTTAAAAAAAAAATTAATTAGTCAATACCTTCATATGGCACAAATTGGGTCTATCTATCAAATCTCTTTTACATTTGGGATAATATGGGTGTACATAACAAATCTCCCATATAATTAAAACCCTTAGTGTTATCAAAAATAACAATATTGCCACTCAGGTTTAAATTACTACTCATGAACAAAATTTGAATGGCATGAGTGGTAATAATGTAAAATATAAGGGCATTTATTGAAAGGAAATTATGGCCACAAAAAATCAAAATAATAACATATCATGTGGCGAATTGTGAATTGAATAGTATATTAATTTGAAGATGACTCACTACACGTACATAAGTATCAAGCATGCCACAGAGAATATCGCACATAATGACACGGGTCACTCATATGTTGAAAGTTCATATCTATCATGTGACAAATTGTGAAGTGTGTTGTATATTCATTTGTAAATGACTCGTTTCATATACATGTGTATCCGACTTGCCACATAAGATCCCAAAAAGGGCACGTGTCGCATAGGGGTGAAAGGAATATTTTTTATACTTATAGTATAAATTGTTAATTGGGTTGTATATTCATTTGAAAATGACTCATTTCATATACATGTGTATCAAACTTGCCACATAAGATCGTGATAAATTGTGAATTGGGTTGTATATTTGTTTGAAAATGACTCGTTTCATATACATGTGTATCCGACTTGTCACATAAGATCCCAAAAGAGGACACGTGTCGCATGGAGGGTGAAAGGGATATTTTTTTTAATTAAAAATGACTCGTTTCATATACATATGTATCCGACTTGCTACATAAGATCCCAGAAGATGACACGTGTCACATGGAGGTGAAATGAATATTTTTTATACTTATAGTATAAAAAATTGTGAATTGGATTGTATATTCATTTGAAAATGACTCGTTTCGTATACATGTGTATCAGACTTGCCACATAAGATTATGACACATTGTGATTTGGATTGTATATTTATTTCAAAATGACTCGTTTCATATACATGTGTATCCGACTTGCCACATAAGATCCCAAAAGAGGACACGTGTCGCATGGAGGGTGAAAGGAATATTTTTCATACTATACATACAAATTGTGAATTGGGTTGTATATTTATTTGAAAAAGACTCGTTTCATATACATGTGTATCCGACTTGCCACATAAGATCCCAAAAGAGGACACGTGTCGCATGGAGGGTGAAAGGAGTTTTTTTATACTTATAGTATAATAAATTGTGAATTGGGTTGTATATTTATTTGAAAATGACTCGTTTCATATAGATGTGTATCCGACTTGCCACATAAGATCCCAAAAGAGAACACACGTCGTCGCATGGAGGTTGAAAGGAATATTTTTCATACTTCTAGTATAATAAATTGTGAATTGGGTCGTATATTTATTTGAAAATGACTCGTTTCATATACATGTGTATCCAACTTGCCACATAAGATCCCAAAAGAGGACACGTGTCGCATGGAGGGTGAAAGGAGTTTTTTTATACTTATAGTATAATAAATTGTGAATTGGGTTGTATATTTATTTGAAAATGACTCTTTTCATTTACATACTTGCCACATAAGATCCCAAAAGAGGGCATGTGTCGCATGGAGGATGAAAGGAATTTTTTTATACTTATAGTATAACAAATTGTGAATTGGGTTGTATATTTAAGTTGAAAATGACTCGTTTCATATACATGTGTATCTGATTTGCCACAGAAAATCCCAAAAAGGGGCACGTGTCGCATGGGAGTGAGAGTAATATTTTTTATATCTATAGTATAATATTCAAATTGTGAATTGGGTTGTATATTTATTTGAAAATGACTCGTTTCATATCATGTATATCCGACTTGCCATATAAGATCCCAAAAGAGGACACGTGACGCATGGAGGGTGAAAGGAATTTTTTTATACTTATAGTATAACAAATTGTGAATTGGGTTGTATATTTATTTGAAAATGACTCGTTTCATATATATGTGTATCTGATTTGCCACAGAAAATCTCCAAAAGGGACACATGTCGCATGGGGGTGAGAGTGATATTTTTTATATCTATAGTATAATATAATGTTTGAAGTTGAGAAACCAATTGATTTTGTGATTCTTAAGAAATTGATGATAAGCATAAAACATCAGTATAACCAATCATAAATTACATTGATACATAATAGCAACAAATTTGAGAAACCAAAGATTTTGATGTTTCTCACGAAATCGGAGATGAAACGTGAATCACCAATCCAACCAATTATGTGGCAATATGTTCATAATTATAGATAAATTGTCATAAAATATTACTGAATTTGAGAAATGAATGAGTAAATTTATGCAAATTTTTGGTAGGACGACCGATGGAAATTAGTGATGTGGCTCAAGGAGAATTAAAAAAAAAGTTGAAAAATAATGTAGGGGTTCAATTTATTACAATATAATTCAATAGTCTAGTTATTTTAATTTAATTATCTAAATATATATTATTTTGCATAGGTTTCTCTTAAATTTTTTTTTTCTACACATTTTTCTACATAATCCTTATATTTTAAAATCTAGCTATGTAATTTTAGTTATCTAAATATGCATTATTTACATAAGTGTGTCTTATATAATCATTTTCCTCATATAATTAAGTAAAAAAATAGATTAACTCGGAATCATACTAATAGGAAGTTTAAAACAAAGAAAATTCAAACAAAATTACATGTGATAGTGCTATTTGGAGAAATACAATATTTGATTAAGAATCACTAATTTTTTTAAGAATAAAAAATATTTGTTTTCATGCATGAACTCTTCATCTTATATTTGATTTTGAATCAATATTTGGTTACAAATAATCTTGTGTGATAAACAATTTGCTAAAATCGGTTTAACGTGGACCAAACAATGAGAAACCCACATCATCAACAAAAAATGATGTGGCTATTTAAATATCCATAAAAAGTACTTTTAAAAAACCAACATATAAAAGTCTACAAAACGAACATGTCTATTAAAAATCAGTACTCAATTAGTGTTTTGTATTTGCCCATACTCATTACCCAACGGTTGAAATAATTGAGATTATGTGACATATTCAGAATGCTCAAAAGTAGTTGAAAAGTAAATGGATGGGTATAATTGTAAATATTACAAGTTTACGGTTTTAAGCAGTGACGGATCTTGACCAAAAGTCTAACGGGACCGTAATAGAAAATATACCAAAAATTTAGGGAGGAGGGCGGCGGTCTAATATATTAGAAAGTTAAAGTGACTTGTGTAGTATTAGGGAAAAATGCTCAATGGAAGAACATACATAACATACAAAACTCAAATATATCAACTAAAAAAATCTCAAATATTGCATACAAAAAATAATTCAAAATTGTATACACATACTATATAAGTATGATTCAAAATATTTTAATCACATAAAATTTAAGCAAATTTTACACAAATTTATGTAACGTATCACTACCAAACCTCACAATAAAAACAAACCAACAAATTAATCACAAAAAAATTCAAATTTATCAAGCTGACATGATGGGCTCACCACCATATTCATCCCAATATTTGCTGAGCAATTCAAGATAATCAGGCAGAACAACGAGAAAGTACGATAATGCCCCTGCAAGAGCAAACATGAAAGCAAATGCCAGCAAAATCCGCCCTAAATACGAAACTAGCCAAGATGTTGTGATTTCCTTTTCTGGCTTCTTGACAGCCTGTGATTAAAAAAAGATTAATTAGTTAATTGGAAATTAAGTGAAATTTTAAATTATGTGAAAACTGAAGTATGAAAGGAAGATTAATACACCTTTTTGGTTGTGGATGTATGTTTTTTAGGTGAAGGTGATGGTGGTCGTGCTGCATCATCTTGACCTAATTTCATAAATTAACAAAAAAAAATATATATATTATATAAAGGTCCTATATGGTCAAATCTTGATACTAACCATACTAGACTATTGTTTTTCAAAAACTGAAAAAATATACATTTTTTTATTTCTCTAGTTTAAATCACATTATATACCATGTGTAGTAAATTAAGTTTTCTGATTTCCAATCATCAATATAAAAAAAGAGTCTGAAACCGAACTAAGGCCCTAAAAAAAGATAGGGTCGTTTTTTGAAAATCTTCTAGTTAAAATTGTATACCACATGTTCCTTCAAAAATAAAAGATTGTAGAGAATTTTCTCAAAAAAGCCCCAACTTTATGAATATTTTAAAAACCCCTCGCTTTTTAGATTCTCAAAAAAAAAAAAAAAAAAATCATACAACATACCGTATTTAGCAGTTAGGGTTTCTAATTTCCATTCATCACCATAATCAACAAGATCCCGAATAGGTATTTTCTCAATATTTAGGGATTATATAAAAATAAAAATAAAAACAGGGGCCTTCATAAAAATTAGGGTTTCTAACATACATACCATGTGTAACAATTAGGGTTTCTAATTTCCATCCATCACCATAATCAACAAAAAGGTGTTTTCTCAATATTTAGGGGTTACTTAAAATAACAAAAAAAACAGGGGCCTTCATGAAAATTTCTTCAGTTAAGTAAAGTAAAATCATATAGCACACATACCATATGTAAAAATTAGGCTTTCTAATTTCCATCCATCACCATAATCAATAAGAGCCAAAAAAAGGTCTTTTCTCAATATTTAGGGGTTATTTTTAATACAAAAAAAATGAAAATTTCTTTAGTTAAACAAAATCACATAAAATACATACCATGTGCAACAATTAGGGTTTCTAATTTCCACCCATCACCATAATCAACAAGAGGAGCAGTAGGACCAAACACAACAGGCTCTTCTCCTTCTTTAACAGCTGCAATGCATAATGACGATTTTGCCCCTGATTCTAATTTGCTGTTTATTAGTTTCAACGCGAATTTTGCAGTTGAGCCCTCCGCAAATCGATGGGTTTTTCCGGAAGTTTTGCATTTCACCTCCAAAAACTAATATAGAAAAGAAGGATATTTGCTAAAAGATTCTGTTTTTGATAAAATTAAGTACAACTTTAAAAATAGTCTGTTTTGATAAAATGTATCATTTTTGGCGAAAAAGATTGCATCTTTGATAAAAATAAATGTGTAGAATATTCCATTTAGATAAAATAATATACCGTTTTTTATTAAAAAAATCCATCTTTGATGAAAATAAATGTGTAGAATATTCCGTTTTGATAAAATAATATACCGTTTTTGATATAAAAAAAAATCCATCTTTGATAAAAGTAAATATAGATCTAAATATACTAATTTTGATATAAAGATTACGTTTTTTATGAAACTAAATATAGCTCTAAATATTCCATTTTAACAAAAGGAAAACTTTTGGTGGGAAATAAACCATTTTTGTATTATGGGATTCTAGTTTTTAGGGATTATTCTAGATTGTGTGAGAATTGTTCTGTGTTGTTACTGGTATAATTCACTTTGAAAGAATATTCAATTTTGACTGAATATTCAATTTGACGCAAAAAATTCTTTACTGGATATTCCATTTCGACTTCAAATATTATATAGTCTATTGAATATTCTAGTGCATGCCTTAGGTGAAACTGTGGTTTTTAAGCATTAAGAATTTTCAAATCTTAAGCTTTATTCATAATTTCTTTTCAAGGCAAAATGAGAATCTTAGTACCACATCAATTCAACACAAACAAATTCCCAATTCTTATCTCTTCTCTTTCCTCATCAAAAACTCCAAAAGGACCCAATTTCAAAACTCAATTTTCTCAGCACAAAACACACCCACCAAGGCAAATTCAAGCTCAAAAAGAAATCTTCTGCGAATAATTCCTTCTTTTCATTTTCTAGTTTCGATTTGAGAAGATAAATTAACTAATTACCGGTGGGTGAGACGGCTTCTCCTTCTCCGCCTTCTTCTCTTTCAGAGGCATCATCTCAGCTTCCGCCATCGTTGAGTTGACTAAATAAATTGAGGAACTGGAGATACTTTGAGATATTTATTCACCGCAAGCCGTTGACAACGTAAAGAGACTGGAAAGGAAATAAAAACTGGAGAGGAAGGAGAATTTATTCTGGCTCAGTTGATTTGACTTTGTTCAAACAATGAGCCCGGCCCAATCATCAGCCCATTGTTTGAGCATTTTTTTAAGTCGGTTTGGACACCTTTTGAGCATTTTCTAAAGAACCCTATACTATTGTAAAATTGGAAAAAGCAGTTCTCTCTTCAACCCTTCCAAATAAAAAAGGTTCAGATATAGAGTGTCAGAATTTGGAGTGCTCAGCAGCGCCCGATTACAAAATATATGATAAAATTACAAAAAAATATTTTTATAAACACAAAAGGTATAATGAAATTACAAAAATGTATATTTTCAAAAAGGTATATTTGTAAAGACAAAAATTATATCCAAGAGCAAATATATATGTGTACAGTTAAAACTGTATGGTGGGCACTTCTGGGCACTCCGAATAATTTATCAATAAAAAATTGACTTTGTCATTTTTTATCTTTCTAAACTTTAATTATATTTTTCTATTATTTAATATAAGATAATAGTGCATGAATAAGGACAACATATATGCATACAAAGCCTGCGGCCAGCAACCTGTTGAGAAATTTGAAAGGGAAAAAATAGACATTTTTTCAAAAGCATTAGAAACAACTCATCAAATTAAAGATCTCTAATGACGTGAAAGACATAATTCAAGCATGGATCGGGATAGCCAATCCAATTTGAGAAGCCCAAAGGAACTAGTCCTAGAGTAGTTTTTAGTTTTCTTTTTAAAGAATGATAAACTTCAAATAAAAAAAAATGATAGATTTAGGAGCATGCTTTACTATTGTATTTTAAAAATGGTTTATTATTGTACTTTGTTTATGTAGTAAATAATTTTTTATTTTTTAAAGAAAATCCAATGCAGTATATTCAGCTACATTTAAAAAAACATTTAATATTTTTTCTCAACCGGCTGTTCCGAGACGAGAAAAGTTCCCCTCTGATGGTTACGGAGAAGGCTAAGACAGAGTTTAGTTTATGGGACAATAGAATTAATGAGGGTTGATGCTTTTTTTTTTTCAGTTTTAAGTGTGAGTTAAGAATAGACATCTCGTCCATTCTTGTACCGCCATATAAACTTTGTATTTGAACTCTTTATTAAAAAATTAAATGAATGGCCTAAGAGTGTGGGTTAACTCACCTCGGGCAAAATCTTTCAAATTTTTTTTTCTCAAGGTATTACTTAAAAAATATAAACAAATCTATTCATATTATATTTATTTATTTAACTATAATTAAAAAAAAGTTTAATATATAATGCTAACAATTTTCAAAGTTAATTAATAGACGATACTATTTTTTTCAATAGCGACCCAATTTTTTTAAGGGAGCTGATACTGTGTACTGTAGCGAATCTGTAGCGATGGTATATAAAAACTGAAAACAGTATATACAAACATATGAACTGAAAACAAACAGTATATAAAAATTCATTCTATAAAACAGTATATAATAAAAACAGTATATACAAATACATAAACTGAAAACAAAACAATATATAAAAATTCATTCGGTAAACAATATATATTTAAAAAAATAAAAAAAGTATATAGCATATATTGAAACGTGAGAAAACAATATATAATTTCAATCCGTCGCTGCTACAGTATCCCGCGTGATTTCCAATTTTCCTTTTTTTAAT
The DNA here is from genome assembly GCA_027726005.1 of Juncus effusus. Taxonomy (NCBI): domain Eukaryota; kingdom Viridiplantae; phylum Streptophyta; class Magnoliopsida; order Poales; family Juncaceae; genus Juncus; species Juncus effusus. Next base: position 8,063,594 of record CM050905.1, on the reverse strand, counting down.
TTTATTACAATTTTGAAACATACAGGGTCTATTTGCATGCCATCCCAGATTCAGACACAAAGCTGAGCCCATCCATCATCATACGGATTAAATTTTGACTCTATAAATCGAAAGTTGACCCGACCCGCGTCAGATTCAAGCAAATTCCTCTCTAATGGCGGAAAAGGAAGCCCCCTCAACCTCTTCACCGGCGCCGGAAGTTGCGGCGGAGCCAGTTCCGGCGAAGCCGGCCGAGGAGAAGAAGAAGTCGTGGGCGGACGTGGCGGAGGAGGAGACGGAGGCGGAGTTGAAGAAGCTGGAGGAGCTCACTGTTGAGGAAAAGGCTGGAAAGAAGGAGGAGTCTGGTGGGCCTGCTCTTGATGATCCTGAAGATTCTGATATCAAAGCTGTTAGTGTTAATTTTTTGTACTTTTTGTATGTTTTTAGGGTTTTAGTTACTAGAATTTCACTCGAACTGTTGTTAATTGTTCTTCTTTTGAACTTAGCTGCCAAATTATTGAATTTTGTGTAATAATCGCGCTTCTTGTTTTTCCTGATCAAATAAGTCTAATTGATGGTAAGTAATTCTACTTAATGTGCATGAAATAATGTGCAGATACACAGTTATTTGAGTCTTAATTCGGACAATTTACATCCAAAAAAGCATTTGGTTTGTCAATCACAAAAAGTTTCAAACTTTCAGTCATTAATTGTCCAAACTAAAACTTTTGGGGGTGTTAATTATGACAAAACAGTTTAGTAATCAAAATCACGAACTTTATTCCTCCAAACCAAATTAACCCAAAAATAATCACAAAAAACAAACATTTTTCCCTCAGTTTGTATCAGGCGGCACCGTATACCAATCAGCCCTAAAATTCAAAGACCTAAACCTCTCAGAGGAATTAATAAAGGGTTCATACTTTTTGTTAGGGTTTATTTAGTAGAAATTCACTCTAACTGTTGCTTACTGTTCTACTTTTGCCCTTGGCTGCCAAAATATTGAATTTCGTATAATAATCGCGCCTCTTGTTTCTCCTGATCAAATAATCCTAATTGATGTTAAGTAATTCTACTTAATGTGCATGAATTAATGCGCAGATGCAGCCTTTTGAGTCTTAATTCGGGCACTTTATATTTGTCGATCACAAAAAGTTTCAAACTTTCAGTCATTAGTTGTCCAAACTGAAACGTTGAGATGTTTAATTGTGAAAATCACAACAGCTCATTAGTTTATAATCACAAACTTTATTCCCAAAAACCAAATCAGTTTCACCAAAATTCACATATTTTTCCATCAGGTCGTATTAGGAGACACAATATACCAATCAATCACAAAAAGTTTCAAACTTTCGGCTGATAATTATCCAAACTGAAACTTTGAGGGGCTTAAATATAAAAATCACAACTATCCACTACTCAAAATCACAAACTTCATTCCCCAAAACTAAACTAATTCCCAAAAATTCCCCTTTTTCCCCTCAGGTCGTATCAGGCGACACAGTATACCAATCCGCTCTCAAATTCGAGGACCTAAACCTCTCCGAGTCCCTCATAAAAGGCCTCTACATAGAAATGGGGTTCAGCCGGCCGAGTAAAATCCAAGCGGTGACTCTGCCCATGATTCTCACTCCTCCTCATAAGGATTTAGTCGCGCAGGCTCATAACGGGTCGGGCAAGACGACTTGTTTCGTGCTCGGAATGCTGAGTAGAGTCGATGTGGGGTTGAAGGCGCCTCAGGCGATATGTATTTGCCCTACGAGAGAACTCGCTCAACAGGTTTGTTTGTAACTTTATATTAATTAGGTTATATTGTGTTTTTGCTTCAATTTGATACATTTTCTATAGCTTTGGGTGGGTAAATTTTGAATTTATGAGTATCTGGAATGGTTAATTTGATGGATGTTGAGCTCTAGAAGGGTGAATTTCATATTTTTGAGTTTGTAGAGGGGTAAAATTGATTATTTAGAAGGGTAAATTTTATACTTTTAGCTTTTGAAAGGGTAATTTTCATGTGGAAATTTCTTATTTCTTTGGGTTCTTTTTGGTTTGTGTTTTTTTTTTTATTTAAAAGCGCCTCAGATCTTTGTATTTGCCCTACAAGAGAACTTGCTCAACAGGTTTGCTTGTAATTTGTGTTTTTTTTTTGTGTGTTTTGTTGGAAGGGTTAGTTTGATGCTTTTGAGTATTTGAAGGGGCAAATTTGTTATGTTTTGATTTTAGAAAGCTAAACTTGGCACTTGTAGATTTGGAAGGGTAAATTAGATACTGAAATTTTCTTTCTTTAATTTTGCTTACGTATTTTTTCTTGGTCAGCAGGTTTTTACTTAAATTTGATAAATGTTCTTTGCTTTTTTGGGAGGGTAAATTTGATATATTAAGTTTCTGTAAGCTTAACTTTGATGTATTTTGAGTTTTAACATTTAATGTTCGCAAAATTACAATTGTACCAAATTGCATCCAATTGCAGAACGAATCGGTGCTCCTGCGCATGGGCAAGTTCAGCGGGATAACCTCCGTCTGTGCGATCCCGTCTGACTCCTCGAATTTCGTGCCCATCGCCAAGCGCGCCGCCGTCACGGAGCAAATCGTGATCGGCACCCCTGGCACAATTAAAAAATGGATGTCGGCCCGAAAACTATCAACTAGAGATGTTAAGATATTGGTTTTCGATGAGGCCGATCACATGCTCGCCGAGGTATAGTTTATATGTTGGTGTTTTATGTAATATATATCGTACAAAGAGTCTAGGGACCGTGCAACTTGAACCCCGAATCAATCATGAAAGCCTAAAGAGAGAGAAAACTTCCTTATATCCGGTATTCTTTGCTCATTTAGACCGTCATGATTGATTCGGGGTCCAGTTGCATGGTTCCTAGACTTTTATGTATTATATATTTCTTTTTAACTTTTGAGCCGGCATCCACTTCTTGATTGTAACCTCGGTATGTGCGATCCCGTCCGACTCCTCGAATTTCGTGCCCATCGCCAAACGAGCCGCCATTACCGAACAAGTCGTGATCGGCACCCCCGGCACGATTAAAAAATGGATGTCGGCGAGAAAGCTGTCAACTAGGGATGTGAAGATATTGGTTTTTGACGAGGCAGATCATATGCTCGCTGAGGTATAATTTTACATTATATAGGGAAATTTGCGGAAAGACCCCTATGTTATGCCGTAATTGCAAAAGAGCCCTTGCATTACTGCCAAAATTGTAAAAAAGCCCTTACCTTTATTTAGGAGTTCGCCATTAGGAGTTAAGGTTAAGGGTTTTTTTTGCAATTTCGGCAATAATGTAGGGCTCTTTTGCAATTTTGGTATTAATGCAGGGGCTTTTCTGCAATTTTGTGTTATGATATAATAGATGAGAGGTATGTTAACTATCTTGTAGTATTAGTATGCATTTTTAAGTTTTAATTTTCAACCCGGCATCCACTTCTTGATCGTGCCGGCGTGCCTATCACGACTTGTTCCGTAACCTCGTTGTGCACGATCCACTTCGAGTTCTTGAACTCCGTGCCGATCGCCAAACAGGCTGCCGTTACTGAACAAGTCGTGATCGGCACCGTGGCACGATTATAAAATGGATGTCGGCTCGAAAGTTGAGTACGAGGGATGTGAAGATTCTCGGTTTTGACGAAGCCGATCATATGCTCGCTGAGGTATAGTCATTATATTGTTATTTTGTTTTATATGTTTTAAGCATCGTATAGGTGTTAATTTGCGTTTCGTGTTTATTTAGTGGAAGTTGATAATCGGTACTAGGTACCGTTTTTAAGTATCATATAGTACTAGTTTGCATTTTTTTTTCATTTATTTAGTGAAATCTTTTAATTCGGCATGTGTCTCTTGATTAGAATTTATGCCATCTGCATCGTTGCCCCCAATTGTTCATGTTTTTCTACATTTTTTTTTTGTTTTTGTAATGGCGTCTTTTTAAAAAAATATATATTCTTTTTGTATTACATTTAATGAATAATTTGTATTTAACACAGGACGGTTTTAAAGACGACTCAGAGAGGATCATGAAGGACATACAGAGAAGCAGCGGTCACTGCCAGGTTCATCTTTTCACCAATTTCATTTCTTTTTTTTATTCTATTTTCCCGTACTATATTTACAACCTCTTTTCTTACATCTTTCAAATTCACAAAATCTTCTCTCCCTCCATTCCCACAGATCCTTCTCTGTTGCAAATTTTTTTGCAAAAGTGAGTTACATATCATCTATCATTACTTACACATCATTCGAATATCGTTTACGCCTCGTTTTCTAAACCCTAAACCTAAATCCAAGGCTTCTTTTCCCGAAAACTTCGAAACATATAACCTTTTCCAGAAAACAAAAACCTAAAAAACATAGTGCGTTTTTGCAAAATTCCCCAATTCACAACCTCTTCTCCTTTCTACCCTTTCAGGTCCTTCTCTTTTCGGCGACATTCAACGAGACCGTAAAGTCCTTCGTCTCGCGCGTGGTCAAATCCGGCAACCAAATCTTCGTCAAAAAAGAAGACCTCACCCTCGAAAAAGTCAAGCAATACAAAGTCCTCTGCCCGGACGAGCTCTCCAAACTCGAAGTAATAAAGGATAAAATATTTGAATTTGGGCAGAAGATCGGGCAGACTATTATTTTTGTGAGGACGAGAGAGAGCACGCAGAGGCTGCATGCTACGTTGGTGAAGGAAGGCTATGGGTGCACGTCCATTCAGGTATTTTAGTTTTTTTTTTTTTTGTTTACTGTATTTATTTATAAGGAATTCTTTTTGAAAGACACTATGTTTGAATATGAAAAGAATCCACACCTTTTGGAATATTCAGAAATCCCTTCGTTTTTAAACTTCACATCACGACCATAATGTTGACTTCTTATTTTCAAAAGACCACACAACTTGTATTGAAATAATATACACGTGATTCAGGTATTTTAGTTTTTTTTTAATATTTTTAGTTACTATATTTATAAGGAATTCTTTTTGAAAAACCCTATGTTTGAATCCACACCTTTGGAATATTCAGAAATCCCTTCCTTTAAACTTTACATTTTTCAGAAACCACAACCCTAATGTTAACATTTTATTTTCAAAAAAAAAAAACCCACTCATTTTGAAATAATGTACGCGTGATTCAGGGTGCGATGAACCAGGAGGACAGGGATAAGATTATTAGGGAGTTTAAGGATGGGTTTACAAAGGTGCTGATTACAACGGATTTGCTGGCGAGAGGTTTCGATCAGGCTCAGGTATGTGTGTGAGAAGTTTTCATTTTGTGTGGATTGTGCTTGTTTACCTTTTTTTTTTTTGGGATGTGAGTTTATTTGTTGAAAGATTACAGTAATTTAAGAAATAAATTTTTTTGTATAATGTTTGTTGGATGTTTTGTGAAGTGTTATTTTATGTATTGATTAATTATTGCATATTAAACTTGTGAAAAATCCAACCCAAAATAATGATTTTTTTTTACTAAAACTAAAATGATGAAAAATAGGTGTTTAATTAATACTTAATACTGGTAACTAATTTTTTTATTTTAAAGGTGAATTTGGTGATAAATTATGACCTGCCGGTCAAGTATCGAACGTCAGAGCCTGATTGTGAGGTGTACCTGCACAGAATTGGCAGAGCTGGACGTTTTGGGCGTAAAGGTAATTAATTAATTTTCCATAGGTCCTTTTATTTATTTTTTATTATTTTTAGTTTCTTCAGTAATTTATTTTTTGGACAAAATAGCCCCACTGGCTCTAATTAAAGGCAAAACAATCATCTTTTGTTCTTCCAAAATCAGCTGGTTCCATTTTTTGGATTTTTTCTGCAAAATGGTAGATCATGGGTGTTGTATGCAAATGTGACTATATATAGTGAATATTTAACAACAATAATTTTCTCTAATTTTATTTTGTTTAATTGGAAACAGGAGCTATATTCAATTTAATATGTACTGATACGGATAGAATGATAATGGAAAAGATCGAGCGTCACTTTGACCACCATATTCCTGAGGTAATAATAATAATAATAATAATTCAATTCTTCAATATATATCTTTTTGTTTGGTATTTGAATCCTAAATTCTTTTATTATTATATACAAAATTCGACTCTTCAATTATTTGTTTAGTATTTGAATCCTAAACTCTTTTAATATAATATATATAAATCAATTATTTCAGATCCCAAATTGGAGGAGTGAAGAAGATTTTGAAAAGGCGCTTAAAGACGCTGGCTTGCTATAAGCAGAATTATTGAGAATCCACGGTCCAAATGAGAAAGTATGTATTTGAAATTATTCTAAAGTATGAAGGAATATCAGGCTTTGACTATTTAAATTATGATGAGTTGTGTTAGAATCAAGTTATTCCATGGGAGATTGTATTTTTATTTCTTTTCTTTTTTGTATTGTGGGGTTATTTGTTTAATTTGTAATGAAATAAATTATGAAGATGAGTGTAGCAGGTGAACCAAAAACAGGGTGTTGTTTTCTGAGCTTGGCCCCATTTTGAGTTTCAAATCTCTTTTCAAGAAAAATAAATCTTCTTTGAATTCTTAATCTTTTCTTTATTTTCTTCACAATATAACTTCTCGCATTGATAAAAGTAAAAAAAAAAAATGAACAAAACCATCAAGAAAATATATTATAATCCAATTTGTACGATCAAATACAAGAAACAATAATTCTTCCAGATATAATGAGCTGGAAATTGGAATGGAGATAAGGAGTATACATCCTTTCCAGTTATATAAAATACATCATCTCCAGTACAAAATAAATATACTTCAACTTATGTTCAGGCCGCCGACAAAGTGCAGGACACTCGAGTGACATGAAAACGGAGAGGATTATAACCATATACCTCTCAAGAACTCTTGAAAGGGAAACTACAAATCGCCATTACAGCATGGAAAGTGATATCTTCTTCACAATTCAGTCTGACATTCATTCTCCTTATATAAGAACCTCTTAACATTTATTCTCCGTTTAGAAGAATCAATCTCTTAACATTTCAATTTCTCGCCATTGCTAAGTCAAAATCAACGCAATCAATCCAGTAGCAATCTTTTCTCCGATGGGGAAGGGAGGCGGCTGCGTGCCGAGCAAGAAATCCGCCCGCCTCCTCACCGCATCTCCCAAACACCAACACCATACTACGACCACCACCTCATCATCGCCTCCGCCGCCGATCCCCTTCTCCGGCGACCTGAAGAGGCAAATCAGCACTACTTCACAACCTCCTCCTGTAGCACGCGCGCTGAAGATCTTTGTAATCTTCTACTCATCCTACGGGCACACAGAAACCATGGCCAGGTGAAATTAAAACAGAATTTTTTTTTTTTGGAATGCAAGCTTGAGGTGGGTGATCCCACACTCAAGAGTAAAAATTATATTAATAATAAAATAGGAGAATTACAATAAGTTTAAAGACACTTCAGCACAGCGAGTTTGTTGTTTTACAGAAATTAAGTAACAAGAAAGAAAGAAAGCAAGAATTTCATTATCTCTTTTTCACTGCTTCATTACAGAGCTAACTAACGGTCTTTCTTTCTTATCACAAGGACGATCAAATCCGGCATCGACTCTGTCAATGGAGTTTCAGGATTTCTCTTCCGAGTGCCCGAAACCCTAACCGAGGAGGAATTAACCTCCATGATGGTGCCGGATAAAGGGGAGGAAATTCCGGTGATTAAATCGAATGAGGAGTTAGAGGAGGCGGACGGGTTTGTGTTTGGGTTTCCGACGAGGTTCGGGTCCATGGCTGCTCAGATGAAGGCTTTTTTTGATGGTTTAGGAGGCAGGATTTGGAGAGAGCAGAGACTGGCGGGGAAGCCGGCGGGGTTTTTTATTAGTACTGGGACTCAGGGCGGCGGGCAAGAATCCACTGCGTAAGAATTTTGCTGTTCGGTATTTAATTTGAGTCAAAAAGCACATGAGTTGTAAAAGTAGGAGGGTAACAGTTTGAATCTCTCTATAATACTCATGATAAAACCATAGTCTCATTAAATTCCATACTGTAACTATCTAATTCTGAAAATGGAAAAAGGAAATTTTTTGAAACCCACCTACTTTTTCTGAATATTAAAAACATCTTTGCCTTTTAGATTCCTTTAAAAACCTCTAGACTGAAATTTCTTAGTTAGATTTAATTTTGGACCAAAATACCCCTCAAATATTCTGGCCTTTTTTCTCCACATATGATTTTGTTAAATTTGAAATAGCAAAGAAAGAAAAAATCACTAGTTTCTTTGTTAATTAATTACAATTGAACTTCAATAACACAATTAGTGCACCACGGGGTGATAGTTGTTATTAGAACTGATTGGTTACACATTTGGAGAAAAAATGTTGAAAATGAACAAAATTAACTCAAAATGCATACAAGTTATTGGAGGCTAATTTATTCAAGTTCAAATCTCTTTATAATAATCAAGATAAAACCTTAATCTCATTAAATTCCAACTTTTTATTCCCTCAAAAAAATAAAAAGCAACTTCTTAACTTGAATATGGAAGTAAGCAAGAAAGCAAATAAATAAATAAACAAACCCTAGCTTCATAACTAATTAATTAATTACACAGGTGGACGGCAATAACCCAACTAGCCCATCAGGGAATGATATTCGTGCCGATCGGGTACACATTCGGCGAGAAAATGTTTGATATGAACGAAATCAGAGGCGGCTCGCCGTACGGCGCCGGAGTCATCGCCGGCGACGGCTCCAGACCGCCGAGCGAGACCGAGCTGGCTCTCGCGGAGCATCAAGGGAAGTACATGGCTACCATTGTCAAAAGAATGGCTGGGATTTGATTATTGAGAAAGAGGTGTAAATTGTAGTTATATTACATTTTTTTGTGGTATAATTTATTTGCTGTTATTTTTTGTCGTTATTGTTAGTTATTTTTTGTCTTTTGATCTTATTGGATCATTTTTTTGGTATGATTGGTTAAGAGTTTTGAATATAAGTGTATATTGTTCTGGTATTTTTGTATTATTTATTTGCCGTCATTTTTTGTCATTGTTGTTGGTTATTTTTTTATTCTTTTTTTTGTTTTGATCATTATTTCAATAGCACTGGTTAAGAGTTTTGAAATATAATTGTATACTGGCTATTGTTCAGATTATTTATCAACTATCTAGTTAATGTATTTTAATATTTTGTAGTAATTCATTTTTTACTTTTTGCTGTTCGCTGTTGTTAGTTACATTTTTATTTTTTGTTTTCGTCTTATTGGATCATTGTGGTTAAGAATTTTAAAATGTAATTGTATATTGTGTGATACTGTTTAGATTATTTATCAGCTATCTGGTTAATTCCTGTTCGAAGAGTCATCGAATGATCAGGAAATCCTTGTGCTTATTTCTGCTTAGTATTTCCAGGTTATTAGAATTTGGCTGCGAAGATTATTGTTTTTTAAATTTCAGATGGGATCAGATTTTGCTTACGTTTCTCAAAATGATTGGGCCTAGCTTAATGCACCGATTTTATTTGTCATTCCATGTGAACTAATATTTTTTCACAAAAAGAGGTGTTGCACCAAAAGCATTTTCATTACCAAGCACACCAAATGTATTCCCCAACCGAGTTGTTTGCATGAGACCTATCATATCTCATGATTTTAATTATAAAAGGGTTCTATGAGTTCTAACAGTTCATACTAGTTCCAACAATCACTCATATTCCACAAATGAAAGAAAGGGCAATTTATTTTTGTATATTTTTATGATTTTGGTATAATATATATTAAAATATTGGAGGAAATTAATTCATTCATCTTGATATTTGTTCCAAATGATAAACCACATCATTGACACGACGAATCAAGAGACCTATATTCAGTGCCTTAAAACATGATGACATAAAGATACGAAAAAAATATTTTGCAATTTATTTTCTTTCAATTTCTTTAACTTTTCATCTCTCAAACTTATTTTGAACTGTCCCCTCATATACGAATAAGCTATTTTGGAAAATTATATCTTTGAGCAGTTAGTTTTTGCAAATAAAAGAACAAAAAGTTATTCCTAAAAAGAACTCGTAAATATGCAAAGAAAGTGGGGCTGAAACTGAGTTGTAAAATATGTGGGGATTTACTTAAAATAATCACAAAATATAGGGGATTTTGTACAAATTTCGCAAGTGAAAATTATGTTAAAATATGCATTATTTTTGCAAGTGAAAATGAGCAGAAATTGATGTAAGTAATTTGGAAAAATGGAAAAAATAATTCAAATGTAAATATGGGGAAATTGATGTGAGTAATTTGGAAAAATGGAAAAAATAATTCAAATGTAAATATGGGGAAATTGATGTGAGTAATTTGAAAAATAATTCAAATGTAAAATGAGTCACTTACAGATTGTGAGCCGCCTTCCATTCTTTCAACACTTGCTTTCACCCTCCCTTCTCTTGTTTGTTTTGATTTCTTCTTTGAACGATGTGTTTTGAGGGGATGGAGTGATTGGTAAATATAATATTGAAGATAACATTGAAACCTAAAACAGCCAATTAAGTTTGTTAATTTTGTACACTGCACACGTGACCACAACAAAAGAGACCGGAAGAAATTATTTTATGACACGATTAACCAGCTCATTTATAGAACACACTAATTCCATTCTGTCATGTGGCTTTGGCCTTCTCCTTTTCCTGGACGTGTGATACTTGCACATATGTTCATGAGCTAATTTAGATTTAGGAAGTATAAAAATTTCTTAAGGACTTGTCTCATTTGATTTCTCTCACACAATGCATATACAACATATTAGATTTAGAAAGTACAATAACAAAGTACATTATTATATTTTTTTTGAAGGAAAATGTATTATTATATTAAAATTTTATAGAACATATATGCATGAGCTAAATTAGACTTAGGATAAGGTCCAAGAAAAAAGGCATTTAGGACAAGCTGAGAAAAAGCTACGCAGAACGCTTAGGGCACATATATTTGAACTCTCCAATATAGAAGAGACAAAATGGAAGCAACGGGAAAGCTGCAGATGACTCCAAGAAGGAGACCAAAACACGAAATACTTCCACATGATAGCATCCGCGAATAGACAAAGTAATATGATACACTGCATAAAAAATAATGTTAACGTAATTAACGATCAGCAACAAATAGCAAACGAATTCAGTAGCTTTTACTGTGAAACCCTGGGTGGGGCAACCATAACAGGCCCAACAGACTCCGCCTTCTTAAATAGCATGCCTGCATTCCCTGGGCTCACCGATATAGGCAGCACAATTACATAACAAGAAATAAAAGAAGCAGTGTTTGAACTTGCAAAAAGGAAAAGCATCAGGTCCGGACGGCTTCCCTTCAGAATTCTACCAAGAGCATTGGGAAACGGTCAAGGAAGACCTATTCTGGGTATGCAAAAGCTTTCAAGAAAACAACCTTGAGTTATGGAGAATAAATAAATCCCAAATCTTCCTAGTACCCAAGATTAAGGAAGCAAAAAAAAAATTACAGATTACAGACCCATCAGCGTCATCGACGGGCCGATAAAAATTATCTCCAAAATAATGGCATAGAGGCTATAGATAAAAATGCCAGAGCTAGTATCAGAAGAGCAAACATCATTCATTAAAAACAGACGAATCAACGAATCCTTCTTAGCAACAAGAGAATGCATCAACTTTCTTCATAAAACCAAAACCCCGACAATCCTATACAAGGTCGACTTCACAAAAGCATTCGACATACTGAGCTGGGGATTCCTTGAGGAGGTTATGAAAAGAAGAGGTTTTCTCCAAACATGGATCCAGCGGGTCAAGCAATTGCTGTGCTCAGCACTAAAAATCAATGGACAACTACATGCATTCTTCTCTCACAAGAGAGGGCTAAGGCAGGGAGACCCGCTATCCCCACTGTTGTTCAACCTGATAGCAGAAACATTGCAAACGCTGATAAGCTATGCACAAGGTCCCGCACCGCAAAAAATGGCAATGAAAGCGATCCAATATGTGGATGACACGATAATAATAACAGAAGCAAATGGTTCCAATCTTCATTTAATAAAGCAAGCCTTGAAATGCTTTGCCACTGTAGCAGGACTGCAAATCAACAACAGCAAAAGCTCATTAACTACGATCCAACTTGCACAACACAGTGAACGATCAGTTGAGCAAATCCTACAATTTGGCAAGCAGGAATTCCCAATCAAATATCTGGGGCTCCCTCTTTTTGTTCACAAACCAACGAAAAATGTGTTTTTACCTATGATAGAAAAAATAAGGCAAAGGATCTCATGATGGTCTACCAAGTATCTGTCTATTGGTGGAAGATTGACACTGATAAACTCGGTACTATCAGCACAACCCCTGTACTACATGTAAACTTTTCAGTTACCCCAAGGGGTAATTGAGGATATAGACATGTTGAGATGAAACTTCCTTTGGGGAGGGTCTGCAGAACATCAAAAAAGCAAGTACTTAGCAAATTGGGACCTATTAAGAGTTAACAAGGAAAACGGGAGACTCGGAATAAAAGACCTCAAAACGCAAAACGAGGCACTACTGATGAAATGGATATGGAAGATTAAGGCCCGCTAACAATGAATCTGGCTTAAAACAATAAGGGAATGTTATTCCAATGCAACGAGTCTGTGGGCGTGTACACATAAGAGCTTTTTTATAAATGATTTGCAAACTTTGCTACTAAAATTCAGTAACAGAGCAAGAATAGAAATCGGTGATGGACAGGACACTAAATTCTGGCTCGACAAATGGCACCCTGAATTTCCAGTATAGCAAGTAATCATTGTATAATGGCAAAAGAATTTCCAGGACTTTACTTAAGGTCCACATAAATAAAAAATATTACAGTACAGCAAGTAATCATGAACCCAGCCACGCTACAATGGGACAGGACCCTTAGCACGGTTCAAATTCGATAGCTAGAACTATTGAGAAGCAAAATCTCAGCAAGGCAACTCACAACACGAAAAGACAAACTGCATTTGAATACCAATAAGGAAGGCAGATTCTCGGTCAACTCCACGTATAAGTTCTTTATAAATACGGGGGTAAAAGACCAAGGCCGCAAAGCAATTTGGACCCTAAAGGTGCCGCAGAGAATCAAATTCTTTCTCTGACAGATGCACAAAGGAAAGCTTCCTACAAAGGATATGTTCAAGAAAAGAGGCCAATTGTAAGTCGATGGATGCCAATCCTGCAATGTAAGCCAAACAGAAATCCGCAACAACCTGTTTTCAGAATGCAGGCTAGCAAAAGAATCATGAAAATCTACGTGTGCAAAGTTTACTCAAACAACAATACCTACGTGGGACAACCCCTTTCATATCCTTAAATGGATTGAAGGAAAGATCGACAAGACCAAGAGATTGGAATGACAAGCGGTTTGGGCGGCGACCTGCTGGGAACTATGGAAGGCACGAAACAACAAAGTCTTCCAAAATGTGACTCCGACACCGGGAAAAATCGCCGAGGCTACCCAAGAGACGGCGACTCAATTGATTAAAGCATTGAACAAAATCAAGAAATAGAGATTAGGAATTAGTTTAGGAGAGTGATAGTTGCTTGTTTTAAGATTGAGTATGGAAGCGCAGGTCAAAGATACATGGAATTTATAACCCGAATGTAGCTTGATTTTTCAGAAATGAAAGTTTTTATTAGCCGTTTTGGCTACAAATTTAAAAAAAAATAGACTTAGGAAGTATAATACATAATTTAATTCGTAATCATGTTATTCTTTCATATAAAACACTAGAGAAACAACGTTAATTTGAAGTCGTTGGAGTTACAAATAAATCAGTAAACTCAATTACAACAACGGAAGGAGAGAACATGGACATAAATCTAATCCATTATTTTTTTTTTTCTAAAATTTTTGGAAGAGCATTTTAATTATGAAGCTTGTTGCTATGATGAGAACAAGCATACAACAATCCATGAAGCTCTACTACAATCCATGAAGCTCTACTACTATTTAATTTAAGATAGTGAGTAGATAATTTGTGTAAGAGAATATGGCAAAGAGGTTTTTTCATTGTACATGTTGATTGATCCTTGCTTTTGTGTTGCAATTTACTTTTGAGATAAGCATTTTGGACATATATCAATTGAATTTGCGATAGATGATTGATGCGTACTATCTACGTAGAAGAAGATAGTTTACATTTTGTTCATACCTATTATGACATAATTAATTTTAAATATTAAAAAAATGCCATGTGCACATGTTGTGTATGCGTAAAAAATGTAAAAAATATTTTGTATACCATTTCAACTTAAAAAAAGATGCTCTCAAGCATTCTTAAAAAACAAAAAGAAAGAAAATGAAATAATAATAAAAAATTCATTTAACAAAATAAAAAATAAAGGGCAAAATGGTATTTTAAAAGAAATATTAACGGTGTTAATCTATTTCATTAAGTTAGGGACTAATTGTGCATTATTTTAAAAGTAAGGACTAAAAATGACATATACAAAAACTAATTGGCGCACATTTATAGTACAGGGTCAATGGTGCATTTGTCCCTTTTTAAATTGGTGATAAAACTAAACTGATCATCACCAAGGCAACTACATGGCTTCCATTGTCAAACGGAGGTTTAAAGTGAAGTTAACGTACCAATTTTTTCGGATTTTTATATTTTTTTCTAATTTTCTGTCGTTGTTGTTAGTTATATCATTTATTTATTTCTATCATTATTTCAGTTATAATCTACATTTATTGGTTAAGATTTTGAAATGTATAAACTTGTGTTCAGCTTAGTTTTAGCTTAAAATAGTTGTATATTGTGTGCTATTATCTTCAATCTGGGTTTTTCTTGTGTTTTTTTGTTAAAATCAAACAGTTTGAAACCAACTGATGTACATAAGTTTGAAATAAATTGACATGATTTGCAAAAGTCTAAACCATTTTCTAAAATCTAAATTCATCAAATAGATTTTCAAAAGAATCTGAATAATATGCGGTTCTTGTTTGGGAAAAACTCATTTTTACCCCCCTAAACTCTGTAAAAAAGTGCAACTTGCCTTCTAAGCTATTTTTTTAGCACTTTTGCTCACTTAACTCTTCATTTTGAACATTTTTGTCCCCTCCATCCATTAAGCCGTTATTTGCTAATGTGGCAGTGATGATATGACAAATATAATTTTTTTTTTTAATTGACGACTTGGGATTTTATTCCATTTTGATTTTGGATATTTTGCTTATTCAGTATTTTGGATATTTCTGCATAGTTATATTATCTGTAATTGAATTATGTGGGGTTATTGAATAAATGATATTGAGGGTTAAATATATCTCGTAAATAGGGATATGTCGTATTTTGATTATATTTAGGGACTATGTAGCCTGTAATAAGATATTTTATTTTATATTTTTTTTTATGAAGTAGAGAATTATGATATTAAATGAAATATATTATAGTAAATAAGACTAAATAAAATGAAATAAAAAAATAGAGAATAAGATAAGATAAAAGAAGACATAATAGGAAAAGATAAAATAAAATAAATAAGATAAAATAAGATAAGATAAGATAAGATAAGATAAAATGAATAAAAGAAGAGAAGATATTTCTCATTTATACTTTGTATAAAATCACAATAATTCATTCCACCAATAAAATTGCTCAATTTTGCTATTTTTGAAAAATTAAAGAAAAGAAAAGAAAAGAAGAGAAGAGAAGAGAAGAAGTCAGATCTAACGGAAATAAAAGTCGGTTCCCAGCGATCTCGGACACTCCCTTCCGGGTCTAGAGGATAGCATAAATTTTTTTTTTTTTTTTTTGTGGGGGGGGGGGGGGGGTGGTCCTACCCTCCTAGGTAGCGATGTTGGGCAATCTGACGGATAGCGAGATTATCTGTGTAGTGAGCTCAGACATCTCGCTCAATAATTGAAAAATGAAAAGATTAAGTAAATTAAAGATAGTTAATTTTGACGATGTTAAATATATTAATTACTAAGAAAATTAATTGATAAATGAAATAAGGAAAATTAACTGATTAATATAAGAAGATTAATTATTAAAGGTAATAGAATTAATTAATAAATTAAAGACGAGAAATAAATATTACGAGAGATTTTAAAATGAATAATATATGTATATAAGTATAATAATGGGAATGATTTATGGAGATTATGATAATCTATATCATGAGATGTATATTTCTTTCGGATCAGTAGTTTGATTTAGCCCAAGGAAATTGTGTTTCATTCTGAATTTTGTTTTCCTAACTGAGTACGCCCATACTCATCCATGTTTTATTTTGATTCCCGCCCAAGTTGAAGTCAGTGTTTAAAAGTTTAAATTAGAGTTACGCATTAGTCTTCGAGGTATTAAATATGATTTTACCAAGAAAACACTTCTTATATTATTATTTAATTTTAATAATATAACGGAGGTTTCATTTTGGTTTTGATGGGGCGTGACAGGGCTGGCTCTCACGGAGCATCAAGACAAATACGCAGCCTCCATTGTCAAAAGAATGGTTGGGGTTTGAATAATTCATATTTTTTTCAGATGTGTAAATTGTAGTTATCTCCCAACTTCTTGTCGTTTTTTCTTTTTTTTCCCCAGTTTTCTATTGTACTTGTTAGTTTTATTTATATTCTTTTTCTTGTTTTCGTTAGTGTTTGGAATAATGGTCGTAAAAGTTCAGTACATTAACTTGTTTAGCCTAATCATCAAGTTTACATCATACTGTTCTGAAAAAAATTTAAGTTTGATTCATGTTAGTAGATAATGCATTAACATATTTAATAACTCTAATTTATATCTATTATTCAATGTAGAACTAATCAACTAACTCTATTTCCACTAGTTTTGTTCTGGAATGTTATAGTGGTATTCTCCATTTATTAGAGTTTGGAAATGAATAAACTTGTCATCAGTTTTGTAGCTTAATATATTGTATAATGTATGCTACTGTTTGAAAATATTCGTGAGATGTTTGCAATCAGGTTTAATTTTTTTTTATTGCTATTTTATTAAGACTTATTTATTTGATTATTATTTTAATTGGCTCCAGACCGACTAGCGAAACTGAACTGGCTCTGGCCGAACATCAGGGAAGTACATGGCTTCCATTGTCAACAGAATGGTTTCAGCTTGAAGTGTAAATTGTAGTTATACTTATATCCCATTTTTTTGTTGTATTTTCCTACTTTTTTCTCATTTTATGTTGTGCTTCTTGTTTTTATTTTTAATGTTTTTATCATTATTTAATAGTTTCTTTCCATTTGTTGGTTAAGAGTTTTGAAATAGAGGATGTTTTGTTTAGTTTTTGTATCGTAATGTAGTTGTATATATATCGTATGTTATTGTTAATAAATGTTGATCCGATATTTTATTGTTTATAATGTGGAGGAAACCAGGCTTATTATCATCAAAAAAATCGTTCAAATTAATCCCACCGATTATTTTTCACTTTCTTTTGAGTTTTGAGCATTCTCAAGAGATTACACTAGCCAAATAATCTAAACCGTTGAATGGTAAAAAAGTATGTACATCTCAATCGTAGATTCAAGTTAAATTCTATATATTTCGAATATTTTTGTAGTCATTTGTGTGTTAGTTATGTTGGAGATTTTCAAAATAAAATTATTTTGTATTTTAGTGAAAAAGATATTTGTGTCATAACTTGTCAAATTATTGACAAGTAGTTAGTTGCATATGTTGTTGCACCAAGAACCACATAGAATTAGTCATATGAAGTCAAGTGATGATATCATCATATGATAATTAGGAATGATCCAAAAGATGCATCTATCTAGGATTGATCACTAAAAGGAGCATTTATTTAGGATTGATCACTAAAAGGAGCATTTATCTAGGATTGATCACCAAAATATGGGATTGACACTAAAAGATGTATCAACACCAAATGTTGAATCCATCTATTAAGGACGAGAGTAACAACTCTTGACACCAAAGGGTGTCTTTATCCATTTGGTCAAAAGTTGCAAAATCCCTGTAAATAGAGGGGCATTTTCAAAAAAACAATATATAAAACATACAAAGAGAAAGAGAGAAAATCATGTATTCATAATAATACAATATTACAAATTCTCTTCCACAAAACTCTATAATTCTTTATCCATACTTAAATTAAATGATGGCCACATTTAATTAAATATAAAGATAGTTTTGTATATAATTGCCGATTGTTCAGGGGGTTCGATTTCGTCGGGTGCAAGACGCAGTCGGACATGCTTTAAGATATCCTGTGAGGTTATTCGTCAACCCATTGCACAACCTATGGTGGGGACGAATTCAACCTTAAGAACATGACATTTGTAACGCGACTTGAAGCATATAAATGTTAATGTCATCTACTAATTATACATACCACCGAAATTTCCCCAACATATTATATTACATCCTCTTGAAGCCCTCGGAAGATACCGCATCATCGTCCTCATATTTATGACGGTCATTTGATGCAAATCATTGACATAAATTCCTAATTTGCGAATGATAAAGAAATTTAAAGAAACCACATTATTGTCTATACAAATGAATAACTTAAAAAGATTCCTCATATTTCTTTTATTTTCTGTCTCTTTTTTTCACAAAAGTAATAATCAATATTTAAATGTAGTTTTTTCTTTCTTAAACCATCATATATAATATTTTTTTGTTAATTAATTATACGAGAATCGACTTAAGCCGCATAAAATGGTTATTAAAAGTAATTAGTTGTCCGTGTGATATTGATCTATTTTATTGTAATTAATCGGGAAAGCATCTTACTTTCGGTAACGAATATGAATTAACCCCAACTCCTTATTTTTCATCTACTTTTGAGTCTCCTCAAAATATTACATCATCACTTTTGTCTCGACTGTTTGATCAATTTTTTTGTCGAATCTTAGCCATTCATTTTCTCAAATTTATTGATATTTTATGACAACATTTATGTGGTTATTAAAACATAAGCATATGATTGGTTGAATTGGTGTTTTGTGTGTTCCATACCCAATTTAGTGAGAACCGTTGTAAGTTTGTTTGTCGATAGTTTCAATGAATAATGGTACAAAGTTATGTTCAATTATTAATATTAATAGTTAATGAATAGTTCACTCATTAAAATATAAATAACTTTTCTCTTCTTCTTTAAAAAATTATAATTCTCAATGAAATATTTTATTTCTAATGTTAAAATCATCAAATATAAATTTGTTGGAATTTTCTCTTTATTTTGAGTTCCATATTGTTATGGTTCCAAAAAAAAATTCTTGCTAAAATATGTGAATATATACTATATAAAAGAAGATGTACAAAAATGATATGCTCATTAACTTATATCGTATACCTTATTTTTCATCTTTCTTTGAGCATTCTTAAGAGACCTATTGTCAATTTTATCTCGGCCGTTGGATCAATTTTTTTTTTTGAAATCTTAGTTTTTCATTTAAATTATTACCACAACATCACATGTACTAATAGTTAATGAAAAATTTACTCATTAAAATATAAATAATTTTTTTCTTCTTTCAAAAATTATAATTCTTAATGAAAATATTTTATTTCTCATGTTAAAATCATCAAATATAAATTTGTTGGAATTTTTTGTTTATTTTGAGTTCCATATTGTTATGGTTCTAATTTTTTTTTCTTGCTAAAATATGTGAATATAGACTATATAAATGAAGATGTACAAAAATGATACGCTCATTAACTTATATCTTACACCATATTTTTCATCTCTCTTTGAGCATTCTAAAGAGACTTATTGTCAATTTTATCTTGGCAGTTGGATCAATTTTTTTTGAAATCTTCGCTTTTCATTTAAATTATTACCACAATATCACATAAAGACATATTGTTATGATTCCAATTTCATTTTTTCTTAATAAAATATGTGAATATAGACTATATAAAATAACATAAATGATAAGCTTATTTACTCTTATCATATTCTTTTACCACTCTTTGAAATTCTCAAGAGAACTATTATCAATTTTCTCTCCGTCGTTGAATCAAAAAATTTATCAAATCTTAACTTTTAATTTAAATTTCCATTATAATATCACATGATTAATTATATTAATGTTCAGTATTATATCTCCGTTATGTGAGAACTATCATTTCAAATAAAATTTCAGAATATTGAAAACTATATTATATCACTTCATATTGAGCTCCACTATGTAAACTATTTATTTAAAGAAAAGACTATTTTAGAGAATAATTTTCTTTCTATATGTTGTTAAAATTTGTAATATATTTTAAATTCAATTGATTTTAACGAGCCCATCACATATCAGAAAAGACAATATATTATAATGAATATATTTAAATAAATTTCTTTATTCAATTAAAAATGATATATTGCAATAATTATTTTCTTAATTATATGATGATGCTTTTTTTATGCTAATAAAATTGAATGATGATTATTTTTTTTTGCAACAATTATTTTGGTGCTAATAAATATTCAATCAACAAAATTTTGTTTTTTTTTATGTTCTTCATTCAATTAACGGCATTACGAGTCATTAACTGTGATAGATAATTTAATTGACTATAAATTTCAAATACTAGCAGTGCGAGATTTTCCCTAATTTATACTTATTTTGTTGTGGAAACAAAAAAAACTTTTGATCTAGAATTTTTTTTTTTTTTAATTTCTGGGCAAAAACACTTTGGCATGCAATGTCAGGTCCTAGTAGTTATACATGTCCAATCAACAACAAAAAATTGTATACTCCAGTTAATGTAATACTGGGTAATTAACAATGTAAATTTTTCATTTCCCTTATACGTTTGGTTTATAACAGTACATTCTTCATGAAATTGATATTTTATCGAGTTATGTACATTTTGCATGAAGTTCATGCATGTAGTATTTCTTCCACGCATAAATGATGTATTATGTTTACTACAAATTAGATGCTCATAGTGACATTTTTACTACAAATGAGATGCTCCTAGTAACATCTATGACTGGTAAAGTTGGATCATGATAGAAAAAAAAAATTGGGTGTACTCACATTAATATTTCACACTGAAGATATCAGTGAAAATCAAAATCAATAGAACTACATAATTTTAAACAAATATTTCTAGTGGGATTTAGAAGTAAATTTGGTTTCTTCTATAACTGGATAAAGGTAAACTGTTAATTAAGGTGACTCAAGAGCATAGACAGTCTTCACAACATAGATAATATAGATGGTGTTTGGCTCACAAAATTTTAAGGTTCCCCCGAAACTATGAAGATCTAGGGCCCTAACAAAAATTACATGATAATATGTGTCCATTTTTTCAAGATATTCATCTACAAGAATGTATAATGTACATACTTTATTTGTTTCTTCAACAAAGAGATGTAAATTTTTTACTCGGACATGTTTCTTGAGACTTAAGTCTTTACTACAAGGACGATTAGGAGCTATCAAATTTAAACCTCCTAAAATTAGTCTCTTAAAAATTCTTTTATTTTCTATCTCTTTTTATTCAAAAAATAATAATCATTATTTGAATATAGTTTTTTTTCTTTCTTAAATCATCATATATAAATTATTTTGAATTTCGCCTTCATTTGACCTCCATGATAGTATATATGGTCCCAGCTTAAATGTTCATCTCAATTAAATTTATTAAAAAAATCATATGTAAACTATGTATTTAAAGAAGAAACTATCTTAGAGAATGATTTTTTTTATATGTTATTAAAATTTTATAATATATTTGTAGGCAAAAATTGATTGGATGAGCTCATATGTTGTTGTTTAGATTGTTTATCAGCTATCGGGTTAATTTGTTCTGTTAAAATTCATTTGTTCATTTATTATTTAAATTGCTAATAAAACCAAGCTGAACACCAAGGCAAATACATGGCTTCTATTGTTAAACGAATGGCTTTAAATTTATTACTTCAAAAGAGGTGTAAATTGTAGTTATTTTTTTCCTTTTTTTTTGTGATTTCTTGTAATATTTTTGCTTTTACTTTTTGTCGCTGTTGTTATTTACATTTTTTATTTTTTTAGTTTTTGTCATATTTAATTCCATTTCTTAAAGTCATTTGACTGATTAGGAAATCCTTGTGCTTGTTTGTGCTTAGTATTTACAGGTTATTATAATTTGGCTGCACTGAGATTATCGTTTGTGAAATTTCAGATTGGATCAGATTTTTATTACGTATGTCAAAATGATTGGGGTCTAGTCTAATGCACCGATTTTATTTGTCATTCCATTCTATGATTAATAACAGTTCCTATTAGTTCCAACAACACTCATATTACACAAATGATACAAAGGGCAACCATTTTAGTATAATACATATTAAAATATTTGGTAAAGTTCACCATAAGCCACTTAAATTTCAAAAATAACCAAATAAGTTACTCAACTTCCAAAAATTATTAAATATGTCATCCAATTTTCAATTGTCACTTATAGGTCACTCAACTTTCAAAAATAATAAAATAGGTCACTCAAATTTCAATTAACCGGTTGACGTATTTGATCATTTTTTAAAAATTGAGTGACATATAGGGGGCAATTGAAAGCTGGGTGACCTATTTGATAATTTTTGAAAGTTTAGTGACTTCTACGAGACAATTGAAAGTTGAATGACTCATTTGGTCATTTTTGAAAGTTGAGTGACCTAGAATGAAATTTACCCAAAAATATTGGAGGAAACTAATTCATTCACCTTCATATTTTGTTCTAAATGATAAATCATAGCATTAACGCGATGAATCAAGTTGTGTGCTTTGTAACATTAGGAAATAGAGATGTTATAGGGGACATAGAGACATGATGTGTGTGAATAATGGGCTTTCTTATCCCAGCCTACCTATGATGTCAGTATAATGTATCCTCTCTAAAACAATTTTTTCCTTTTTGATCACTTTTATTACAGTTATTAAGTTTTTTCCTATTTAGTTTTATTTATTTTCCAGGAGTTAGGATTCCCCACCTTCTATCCTATTTTTATTCAAAATAAATCAAAATTCCAGATTTCCTTTCGTAACTTGGTACAAATCAAAATTCTAGAATTTTTTTTGATAAAAAAGTTCTTGAAAACAAAAGACCCCTCAGAATAAATCAAAATATAAATAGATTTTTAAAAGAATCTGAATAATAATATGCAGTTCTAGTTTTACAAACAAAAATAATACATAACAATCAACCCAAACCAAACAATCTTAACCCCCCCAAACGAAACCCTAACCCTAATTAACCCACACCGCCTCCAAAACCCTAATTCAAAACACAAACCAAACCAATCCAAACACCTAATTATACAAACCACAACCAAAACCCATTTCCCCCTCAAATCACTAATAAAATATTTCCAACTCAATCTACCTACGATTTACTTTTTACTTTCTTGCGGATCAATAGCGATATTTCCCAACTCAACAGCCATCTTTTCTCTCTCCTCTTTCTCTCTCTTCTCCTTCTCACTCCCCTCTCCTTCCAAACCGCCAGCTGGCGCTCTGACAAAAGGGCCCAGCTCGAGCCAAGGATGATTTAATAACTCGCCAGCTGTCGGTCTCTTTTCCGGTACGAAATCCAAAATCGGTACGAGAAATTCAGCCATTTCACTCGCGTCTTTTTCATTCATGTCATATTTTTCGACTAAAACTTTGTGCAAAGGCCAGAATCGCAATCTTCTTATGTGCCTTAAATCGCCGTATCGGTTGAAAAATTCACGCGAATATCTGCCACCTAATGCAATCTGATAGAAAAAAAAAATATTTGTTTGATTATAATATGTTTGGATTGAATGATGTGATATAGTTATATGGTTAAATTGAATAATGTAATATAGTTATATGGTTGAATTCAATAATGTATATTTTTTAATTGTATGTTGGATATGAATAATATATATATTTCAGTAAATGTTTGAATTGAGTAATGTAATTAACTATTGTTTTTTAATTATATGGTTATGAAGGAAAAATGCGAGGATTAATATACTGCATAGAAATAGAAAATTAATGTGCTAAGATAGTAATCCTATTTTTTATTTTATTTTTTGGGTGATGTTGAATGGCAAATTAGGGTTTAATTAATGATAAGTAGCAAAACAATAAGCCAAAAAAATAAAGAAATAAATAAAAATAATTCAGTAGTCAAATAGCCTAAACTGGTATGGTACAAGAAGTATGATATGCGAACAATTTTCTAATAAAAATTAGGGTTTAATTAACAATAAGTAACAATTTATTAAGGCAAAAATACCTTTCGAGGCATCATGCCTAGAAGTTCCATCATGAGTGCAAGATGGTCCTGAAATAATCACAAAAATTAATTTTATTTTGAGTTAATATTATTTCCCACAAATTATCTAAAATGATATCAACATAAAAAACAATCAAAACATCATTATAACTAACTTAACAAAAAACAGAATAATAATATGTATAGCAAAACAAGTACTATCTGCAAAGGATTAGGAATAACCATATTAAAAATGAAAAAAAGAAAGATAGTTCCTATGTTTTTAGTGGCATTAATGATACAGTTCCTAAGTTTTGCAGAGGCAAACGCGTGATATTTCTCATTTTGCAAGGGTAAATCCGACATTACAGTATTCAACTTAAAAAATATAATATCCCATGTAAATACAAAAACACCACTATACAGATCGAACAGGACATCTCGAAATATTTTTAAATTGTTCAACTTAATTCTCTCACAATAGTAAAATTACCATATTTCTCATTTTGCACGGGCATAACATATCTAAACTTTTCAAGGACCTAAACACAAATTTCCCAACAAACTAAAACATTCACTTACCTCATCACAGTCAAAATTATCCCGACTGCGCGTATCAAAGAGAACATGATTATTTTATTTATTTTCACAGCAAAACATGAAATCTTTCTCATTTTGCAAGCGCACAATATATTATCTAACAACTTCAGGGGCCTAAACGTAAATTTCCCAAAAAAAAAACTTCTCTTACCTCATCACGGTCAAAATTTTCCCCACTGTGGGGATCGAACAGGACGTCTCCAGTCACCAATTCAAAACAAATACACGCAAAAGACCACAAATCGGCCGATGTAGAATACTTGGACCCCAAGATTACTTCTGGACACCTAAAGAATTGTATAGAATACAATAGAATGTAAGTACATGAATTCTATAGAATTACAATAGTTAGTTAGTTAGTTAACTACCTGTATTGTCTTGTTTGAATATCGCTGGTGAATTGCTTATAAGTCCAACATGCATTTCCAAAATCCACCAATTTGCACCTCAAATCGGCTTGCATGGCCATTCTCTCTCTAGTCTCCTTACTCTCTCTCCTCTTTTTTCTCTCTCCTCCTTTTTCTCTCTCTGACGCCTCGTCAGACTCTCCATCCTCCCCTTTTTCCGATGAGTTGTCATTTGCTGCTGCTGATTCTGAGGAATTTAGGGTTACAGATGCTTTTTTCGCCTTTTTCTTTATTTTTTTCTTTTGATTTTTGGTCAAAGTTCCATTTGAAGAAGAAGAAGAGGCGATTGGAGGATTAGGTTTTGAAATCGCCACGTCATCAGTTAATTTAGGGTTAGGTGGAATCGGTAAAGCGCCCGATTTTCTTGGGTCTTTTGAGGAATCGAGCGCGTATAACAACAAAATATTTTCTGGTTTTAAATCTGTGTGGATAATCGAAAGCTCTTTATGAAGATAATTTAAAGCAATTAACACATGGCGACAAATTTCCTTGACCATATTCAACGGAATTCCGCGATAATCCGTGTACTTAATTAGGGTTAAGAGATTATCGCCCAAAAACTCGAAAACCATGCAAACGTGGTTTCCGTTTGGACCTGCGTGCTTAAAGTGGTCCAGCAGTTTAACCACGCATTTTGTATCACTTGGGTCCGAATCGGCGATTTGTTTAAGGATTTTTATTTCGTCCATTGCTGCTTCTGTGTAGTGTTGCGCGCTCTTTTGCACCTTAAGCGCAACATACCTCTGTAAAAAATAAGAAAAAAATGAAGATTTTTGAGAAATTTGAACTGATTGATCCAATTTTTTGTTTGAATCCATCAAAAATCAGTAACAAAAGGGGAAATCTGATGCATTTGTATCAGATCAATCTGGGCAAAAAGGGAAGAAATTGCAAAAAAAAAAGATTCATACAAAGTATACAATAAAAGGGAAAAATTGGATTCATTCGAATCAACAAAATCACAAAAAAGGGATAAAAATCACAATAAAATAGATCCCTACAGAGTTCGCAACATCCCAAGCGAGCCAGACAGTGGAGAAATGTCCCCAGCCGAGCTTGGCCTGAACAACATACGCGCCCTGCTTGAACTCATCGCCGATCTTCACCGCGTGGTATCCTCCCCTTCGGTAGTCCTCCGTGCCCTCGTCCTCCGACGAGTAATTACTACTCTCCTCCTCCTCATCCTCCTCCTCCTCCTCCTCCTCCGCCTCCGGCTCCGGCCTCGCCGCCGGTTCCTTGTCCTTCCGCCGCACGCCGGTCATTGCAGAGAAGTTCAGGGTTGATTTGGTTAGGGTTTGGTTTGGTTCGCGCTTGTCTGATTTTTTTGGTTTGTGGATGGAGAGAGGGATTAGAGCGGCGGCAGCGAAGGGAAGGGAAGAGGAGGAGGACTTAAGTTTCATTAGTTGATGATTAAGGGGGTAAGTAGCAAATGTTTATTAAAAAAATTATTGGCAGTGCCAGTTTTTGGAGTGCCCGGAAGCGTCCACCATACAGTTTTATTTGTACACATATATATTTGTATTTGGATGTACCTTTTGTGTTTACAAATATATCTTTTTGAAAATATATTTTTTTGCAATTTCAATATACCTTTTTGTGTTTATAAAAAAACTTTTTTGTAATTTCATCATACCTTTTGTAATTGAGCGCTGCTGGGTGCTCCAAAATGCTGACACTCTATATCTGAACCCATGTTATTAATATGTTTTTTAGTTTTTTGTTTGTTATTTATTTCATTATTTGTAGATAAATGGGCGCGGGGGGTACTGTAGCGACAGATTGAAATTATATATTTTTTTCTCGTGTTTCTATATACTGTTTTCATTTTTTTTAAATATATATTGTTTACCGAATGAATTTTTATATATTGTTTGTTTTCAGTTTATATGTTTTTATATACTATTTTCATTTTTTGAAATATATATTGTTTTACTGAATGAATTTTTTATATACTGTTTGTTTTCAGTTTATATGTTTTTTTTTCAATTTTTATATACCGTCGTTATATGGTCGCTACAGTACCCATGACGCAATATTAGCTCCGTTATTTGTAATGATCAAACTTTATTTGACAAGTTACGACTCACGGAATGTGAAAGCCTATGGGCATGTTAGAAAACAAAAAAAAAATATGAGCTTGACTGTATTTAATGAGAAAGCTAAAAAAAATATATTGTGCAAATTTTTTGTAAGGATTAAATATAAAAAAATATATGTATTTTAAAATTTTCTTTAATAAAATATTGATATATACTATTTTATCGAAATTTTGACATGCCTCTCAATGCTTATAGAACTCCGTCCCTAATTATATTTATGTAGTCATTTGATAATGTGACACTGTCCAATAAGACTTTAATTTCAGCACCAAATTTTATACTTGATAGACGGTTAGGATTTATTATTTAAAAACATGAAAGTCTCACAATCATGATTTTCTAGAAGTTGTCTTAATCATTTATCGAGTGGTACAAAGTTAAGGGCTGAGATTGGGTCCCAAATTTGGCCCTTAGTTCTGCTATGCACCTGAAAGAAGGGAAAAAAAAAATTTCCTACAACTATATTTTTTAAAAACTAAATCTTATTCTTTTTTTCTTGAGACAACTCATCATTAATAGATTGTTAGATTTGTTAAATATTGAATTAAATGTTTTCATCATGACTTGAACTAAATTCTATTTTTTTTCATTATGCATAGTTATACTATACTTATATGAAAATGGAAGTATTTATGTTTTGCATGATAGTTCATGTCATTGGTGTTTCTTTCACACATAAAGTATGATGAATTATTTCTACTATATATAAAATGTTCATTGACTCATATATGCATATATGCAGATCATAACTTGGATCATGAACATTAAGACAAAAATTGGATGTACTTGCATAAGTATTTCATAATCATACACTAGAGAAAATCAACTACATGATTTAGCAGATCTTTCTACAAATGTCTGCTGAAGAAACATATAATTTTTTACATTGAGCTCTAGAGTAGAGACTGATACGAGAGCGGCTGAAAAGATTAATATCTAAGGGCTTGCTTAGTTTAAGGGTAGGATGGAGGAAGGAAAGGGAAGAAAAATTATTAACCATGCTTGGTTTGAGGGTAAGTAAAAAGAAGAAAAGTAAATTAAGGAGAAATAAAAAAAAAAAAAAAAAAAAAAAAAAAAAAAATTACCTTACATATAAGTGGAGATGAATTCTGAAAAAAATGGAGAAGATTAATGTTTATATTATTTAGAAAATTTATTTACTCACTCTCACCATATTTCATACTACAAAATTTGAAATCATCTCCATTTCCCCTCATTTACCTCTCCCTATGGAGAGAGTTAAAATTTTCCCCCTTATTCCCCACCTGTATTTCCCTACCTTTATTTCCCTCTCTTTACCCCCAAACCAATCTTGAAATAATAAATAGTTTAAAATATATAATTTTTTTTCGCAAAGTCCATTTTCTATGAATAATTCTTGACCTATTTTGTTTAGTTTTTCAACAAAGAAATAAATATTTGTACTAGACCAAATATTTTGAGACATTTATCTTTATTACAAGCACGGAACTATCATAACTTCAAACTCCTGAAACAATAGAAGTTTTAGTTTTAATTTAATTTTATATTTTTTGAAATGTAGGCGGCATGCCTACATAAGTTTCATTAATCTCAAAAAGTATTATATGCTACTATTTACACGAGCCTTATAGTCGGCTGGAATCTAATTATAGCATGTCTAGTTTCTATCCTAGATGACTGCCATGTCCACCGGTAATGGCAGACGGTTGAAGTCCATACTTTCCGCACTCCGCCACTCATTGAAGGTGGCTATTGCGTATTCGAAGGTTTGGACCGCGTTTTTCCTTGTCCTTTGGAAAATCATGTTGTTGCGTTCTTTCTAAAGCTCCCAACAACAAGCCGTCCATAGGGTTCCCCATTCTTTGTGTTTTTCTTTATGTAGTCTCTTTTTTACCCAATTTTATAATTGGATTGAATCTTGTATGTTGGGGGGGGGGGGGGGGGGGGACGTTTGCCAAATCTTGTACACGCTTTATGCCATATCCCGTTGGCATAGCTAGATTTTGCAAAAAGGTGTGTATGGGATTCGGATGACCTTGCTGAGAATAGTGTACTTTCATCCATTTGTATGCAACCCTTACGTAGTAAGCGGTCCCTTGTTTTTAGTTTTCTGGTGTGGAGCAACCATAAAAAGAACCTAATCCTTGGCGGCACTTTGATTTTCCAGAGGGAAGGATCCTGTGGGTCCCTCTGATCTCGATCCGTAAAGAAGGTATATGCTGATTTTGTCGGCTTCCCATGTGATTCTATCTTCCTCATTGGATAGGGTGATGTCGCATAAAGTGTTGCGTAAGTTTGCTAGGTTGCTCTCCTGCTGGGTGCTTAGTGTTGTGTCCCATTGTAAGGAATCTGGGTTGACAATTACCGTTTGGACCATATCATTCTTATTGAGTGATCTTCTGTAAAGACCAGGGTACTGGATCGCCCATTTCTCCCCGTTCCATTTATCATGCCAAAATTTTGCCTTTCATCCATTTTCGAGGACGAATTTAGTTCTATTCTCGAATAGAGGTAGCAGACCTTGTAGGTCTTGCATAAAGTAACTTTTGGTGTTGCTTTTCCAGGGATCATTGCTAGCGTCATAGCATTCTCGGATGGTATTTGCCCATATACCTTCCTCGCTTGCTTTTACTTTCCAGATCCACTTTAGAAGTAAAGCCTTGTTGTGCATTTTGAGGTCTTCGATGCCTAGTCCCCCATTTTTCTTGGAGGTACATGCCATTTCCCATTTTGCTAAGTGTTTTCCCCGTTGGTATTCATTTGTGCCTCCCCACAGAAAGTTGCGCCTGAGTTGATCAATTTCATTGATAACCCATTGAGGCAGAAGGAAGGCTTGCGTAAAGTAAAGTGGGGTGGCCGATAGGATAGAATTGAGAAGTGTTATCCTACCGGCAATTGATAAGAATTTCGTAGACCATCCTGTAATTCTTTTCCTTATTTTATCAATGATGGGCAGATAAGAGGAATATGGGGGTTGCGCTATGGATAAGGGTAGCCCTAGGTACTTAATAGGGAAATCCTACTTGTTGCATTGTAGCAGGTGGTTTATCGATCTTTCAGAACTCTGCGGTAGTTAGATTGGTGTGAAGCTGGATTTTGCGTTGTTGAGCTGCAGCCCTGTTATTTTGCCAAAATGCTTAAGGGCTTGATTGATGAGTTGGAGGTTAGTGCGATGTGCTTCCGTAAAGATGACTGTGTCGTCGGCATATTGAATTGCCTTAATTTGCGATCTTTGCGGTTGCGGGGCTAATGTATTAAGGTGATGGATGAGGTATTGTAGCGATTCTGCTATGATATTAAAAAGTAAAGGAGAAAGGGGATCTCCTTGATGGAGGCCTCTCATGTGCGAGAAGAATGGTTGTAGTTTGCCATTTATTTTTAGCGCTGAGCTGGATGTTACGAGTATGTTGCGAATCCAGTCTATCCATTTGGGGGGGGATCCTCCTTTTTGCATGGTAGCTTGGAGGAAGGACCAGTCTACCGTATCAAAAGCTTTGATGAAGTCTACCTTGTATAGCACTGAAGGCGTGTTGGTTACGTGTAGGTAGTTAACACGTTCTCTTGCAGCTTGGAAAGATTCTAAAATCTGCCTATTTTTTATGAAAGCAGTCTGATTTTCAGAGATAAGCTCTGGCATTTTCCTTTGTAACTTGGTGGCAAGTATCTTAGAGATGATCTTGATAGGACCATCAATGGTACTAATCGGCCTAAAATTCGAAAGTTGCTTTGCTGCGGGGATTTTAGGTACTAGAGATATTTGGGCTTTGTTTATTCTTGAAAGATCTAAGTTGTTGTGCTGAAATTCGTCACAGAGCATATAAGATTGGGGCTTATCAACTCCCAGTGCTTTTGGTAGAATTCCGTAGGGAATCCATCTGGGCCTGATGCCTTTCCTTTGGCTAAGTCAAAGACTGCTTCTTTGATTTCTGCAGCAGTAATTTGCATGCTCACACTATCAAGATTGCTGGACGTGGGCATGGATTGCAGAAATTGATGCGGAATCTGATTGGAATCTGGCTTTGTGCCTATAGATCTTTTGAAGAAATTGTGGAATTCACTTGCTATTTATTGTGCATTGCTGATGGTATTTCCATTAATTTCTATAGAGTTAATGGTATTATTTTGCCTGTTAGATGATGCAATTGCGTGGAAATATTTTGTGTTTTGATCTTTTTCTTTGAGCCATCTGCATCTTGCATGTTGAAGTTTTAGTTTTAGTTAAGCTATAAAAGTGAAGCTATATCATATATTCCCTATTAACATAAAATTTGAATTCTTTTTTTTTTTGAATGAATTGAGGAGGGTTCATAAAACCCCTCACTCAATAATTAGATTAGATAAAAAAGTTCATTAATACAAAACATAGATCACTTGTGGAAAAATGAACCCCTCCCCCCCCCCAATTACAAATTTCTATTAAGGACGAGATGCCCCTGTGATTACCCCCTCATAAGTCGCATTTAATTACATTAATTCCACAAAGTGACCAATTAAATAAAAATTATAACATAAAGAAAGAAAGAAAAGACATGCTCTCAATTAAGTATAGTTTATTCTTTCCCAACAATAAAATTTGAATTTTTATTTCGTGGTATGATCTACTTGCTTTTAACTTGGTAAAAGTCTAAAACCTGAATACATATTGATCTTGATAGATCAGTTAGTACTTGTCTTACAAGACCTATTAAAGAAGAAAAGAAAAGAAACACACACATGGAACTGTCTTTTTGTATTAAAGAAAGTAAGAATAAGATTTTAATGTTAGAAAAGACATTAAAAATATAAAGAGGCATATATTCTTTAAATAAGTGGCCATTACCGTCACAGACGGGAATTGATATTGCAAGGCAATCAATTGATGAATACAGACACATAATTATTTAATGACAAATTTAGTCATTGTCATAAATGCATCACTTAAAATCTTTTTTATCATGTAATAAGTACTCAGTTTAAAATTCAACCAACTGTTTAGACTATAATTGAAAGCTTCTATTTTTTTTTCTTTGCATAAATAGAAGTTTCTATCTAGAAATATGCACACATATGTTCTTAATATATACTATTAATTATAAGGAACAATAATATATTTTCAAACATTATTAGAAAAAAAGAATATATTTTTCATATTTGTAGTAGGTTTTTTGTATATACGGATTTAAACCCCCAAATTTTCGTATGATGTTCTTCAATATTTTTTTATTTTCTAATCTTTCTTTCTAAAATATCATCTTGCTTTTCATTTGATGATAGCATATATCTGTCAAAGGAGAAACAATTGCTACAATGTTAAATAAACTTTACTAGAAAATTATTGAAATATTGCCATCCTTCCCTGTCGAGACAAATCATTTGTGAAGCCAACACCACAAAGGTACGAACAATTTTTTTTATTATGATAGTTGAAATTTTATACATATATTTTGTGTGAATTCCAGACATAATTTTTGTTGAATAAATTTTTTAATTATTTATTTTTTGATGGAGAAAAGTAGAAGTAGCATTATTAAATTTTATTGAATTAGATTTATTTATGTAAGAAATTATGTATCATGGACAAAATAAGAGAATATACAAAGATGATTATTGTCATTCATCCACTTTCTCATTTTTAGAAAATTAATG
The DNA here is from genome assembly GCA_027726005.1 of Juncus effusus. NCBI lineage: Eukaryota > Viridiplantae > Streptophyta > Magnoliopsida > Poales > Juncaceae > Juncus > Juncus effusus. The sequence continues at coordinate 8,030,753 of CM050905.1, read as the reverse complement.
CTCTAGATTATTTAGGAAATTAATACGTGAGATACGTTCATGTCAAGCAAATAAAGAAATTTTTAATTTGGTAATCAACAAACAACAGTAAAGAGAATGTAATTAATTCCAAGGGGTAAATTAGTCATTTAACATTTCCTCTATCAGTCTTGCTCAAAACTTTGCCTGCCAATATCAATTCCCGTCACAGACTCTCCCATATTTTATGCTCATATATATGTGATCATTTATGTATTCGGAGAAATCTAAGGTTTTTAAGTTTTTCGTTTTTAACACAGTATTTCTAGGTTAATCCTTTCTTGTTTTGTCTTGATTTTTTTAGGAACATTTATTAGTAATTTAGTATATTTAGCTTCATTTTGGGCACAACTAAGGTAAATCCATGGAATTGATAATGAATAGTTGCAATGTTAAATGTTATGCTACCCAAAATTTTGATGGTTTCTTAATTTTAACACCCCCCCAATTTGTCTTAAAAAACATTTTTACACGAATACCCGGTACCTAATCTGAAAATCAACATAAGAAAGAATCATTCCTTTAATCCATTCAAGATTCAGGCAAACATGTTTTCTTTATAGACGTACATTTAATACAAGCCTTTAGAGAGTGATTCAATCATTAAGAGAAAAGACAGAAAAAAATACAAATAGAAAAAATTCAAATTTGCGATTTCATTTCCAAATACTTACAAGCTCATATATAAATCAAATCAATTGTTCTGTCTCGACAAGTGGGGGGGCAATACCATTTGCCCTTGAATCTCGTCTCTGGTGTGAGTCCGACACATGAATAATGAAACCATTCGCCACCTTCACACTGTTGGTTAATTTACATCATAATTACAATAATAAGAAACGAGAAGATATGCTATAATGCAAGTGTTTTTTTTCTATTTTTTTTCCCTAAAAATCATTTTGAAGTTAGATATTCATTGGAAGTTCGAGTGAAGTTGAATTAATACTTACATTTTCATTGTCACACGCAATCATGTCACCATACGACACCTGAAATAATAAAACAATTATCAAAATATTTTTTTAAAGGGGGAAAATATCCATGATTTTCATGTCACATTTGTTACTCTTCGGAATTAATGTGATTCATTAATAAACACGCCATTTTTTCTTTTTTTTTTCAAAGTATAGATGGTATTTGAGTTTTTGTATAATTGTATGTACATTTGAAATTTATTCCTTTCATGATGTGTTGCAATTTAGAGGTATCTTAATAAAGTTAAAGTTGTAAGAGCATACTTTGCCTAAACAATAAATGAGTATAAATAAATTGCAGATTTTTTTTTGTTTCCACAGCAAAAAAAGTATAAATCAATTCAATCTGTTGGATTTTAGGTCATCCTTTTCGATTATACTCTTTATTTTGCTGTAAAAACAAAAAATGATTTATGTAGATTCTTTTAATGACACACAATATGAGGTCCAAGTTACTTATACATACAAAATCAACAATCGCAAATATTTAAATCAAATTATATTAGTACTTAAACAATCTAGATTATCCATTCTTCTTATATAATTCAATGGTAGATCTCTTCATGTAATTTTTATGCTTAACTGAAATTATCTACATTTTGCATGAAAGTTCATGTATTAGTGGTTCTTTCACACACAAAGCATGATGTATTATTTTCATTTCATATAAAATGTTCATAGTCACATATCAAAAAGTTTAAGATTCAAGAAAAGTAATGAAAAAATTGGGTGTACTTTGTTACTTCACAACAAGATACTAGAGAAAATCAAAACCTGTAGAATTACAAGATGGTGCCCTCACCCTGTTTCGGAAAATATATCCACATAATCATGCCAAACAATAAAAAATATATAAATAGTTGTTGGTGTTAGGATTACATTATAGTTTTTAATTTTTCCAGGTTAATAGCACTTGCAAGTTTTGTTGAGTGACCGCTATCCTCGCAGTTAGTTTAATATTTATTTTTAATTTTTGTTGACAGGAGTTATAATGCAACTAACAATATTGTTTTAGGGTGATATATATATAAAAATATCCCGCAAGAATTTTTTATAAAGAAAAAATTGTTTGTAACAGAAAGCATATTGGCATATTGCTAGCTACACATATAAAAATATCCGCAAGATAATCTTTTTGCTATAATGCAATTGATAATTATGTTTGTAAGAGAAACAACATTGCTAGCTATTTCATATGAAAACGTCGTGCAAGATTCACATGCTATTCAAGGTCTTTTAGGCGATACTAAATATATATGCATTCACTTTTAAGCACTACTTTGTTACATATTGGAATCAATGTGATAATCACAATTTGAGTCTTTAGAAGTGATTTAACCGATCATATAAATTAGAATGGTGCAACCACTATAAATTGGTTTAAGCATTTTTGGCTTTTGTCATACCTAACTAGTTATGCTATCCAGTATAATACACTACTCAAGATTGATTTACTTCACAAAAATTTGGCAAGTTTGCAAAAAAAAGGCCCCTACATTATCCAAATTGCAATTTCTAACAAAGCAATGGCATTTTTCCATTTTTTGCAAAATATAGGGGTTTCTTCAAAATTTGCCAAATCTCATCACAAATTTAGTTAACAGAGAGTCTGCTTTGCAAAATTACCTGATGGCAGATGCAATACATCGACTCATCAGAATCTATCGCTTGATCCATCTCAACAAACATATTACTACTATTACAATTAACATCATTTTGATTATTATTTTTTGCTGCTGCCAGGTGGCAGCATCAAATCGAGATCCCAATCTCTCCAATGTTTCAACCATTCAATTGTTTTTTTTTTTTTTCAAATTATGCATTAAACAGGGGTTTCTTGCAAATTTCCCAACCATACATGACATTTGACAAATTCATTTAACATCATAGGAACAAATCAATCTGCAAAATTACCTGATGGCAGATGCAATAGGTCGGTTCATTAGGATCTATCGGTTGTTCCATCTCAACAAACACATTACTACTATTATTCCCATTTTTTTTTTTTTTTGAATGCAAGGCTGAGGTGGGTTAACCCACACTCAAAAAATCATTATATAAAATAAATCTACTCCAATCATTATATAAAATAAATCTACTCCAAGTTTTGATAAGCTCAGAACAAAAACCATAACCTACACCCCCTTCCCTTACAAAATTACGCGATTTCTATTTTCCCAAACCCGAAGTTCAGCCACCGCCCTTGCAACCACCTGACCCGTTTCCGTTCCCTTTTCCCGAAATAAACGATTACATCTTTCCTTCCAAATCTCGAAAAGTAAGAAAATAGATGCGGCGGTTATAGAAGATACATTAGGAATCGGTGAATACATATGCGACGCATCTTAGAAATCCATGAGGCGCCATTTCCGCCAACATACCCACACAAACGGGCATTGTGATTTAAGATATGAAATATCCTCGATGTTTGTCCGGCAAAGAAGACACATACTCGGTAAACACCAACCTCTAGAGATAAGTAGTTGTTGTGTCGGAAGAATTCCTCGCGCCACTTCCACAAAATTATATTTCGGTGGAATATTAATTTGGCATATCCGGTTCCAATGAAACCTTGTACTCGAATTGGGGGATAATCCTCAAATAGGCGGATTTATAGGAATATAATCCATTGCTCTCCAGCTTCCATGTATACTCGTCTAGACCCGTATTATTCCCATTATTATTTTGATTATTACTATTTTTCTTGTTGTTGCTCAACATTAAGGTCACATTTAGACTTCAGTAAGGAATTTTATACTCACACATACTCACACCCATAAATCAAGAGAAAAAGAGAGTCATACATTATATTCTTCTCCAAATCCTGGAGTTCAGAAAATGACTTGTAACATAGATGGTTAAAGCATTTGCATGTATAGCAAGAGATCATGAATTTAATTTTCAGCAAACGTAATATAACACATATTTAACAAAGTCTCTTAACCCAATGAGTTAGACATAAAAAAATAAAAAATAAAAAAAATTCTAGAGTTCAGAGACAGACAGAAAGAAAGAGGAGATAGAAAACCTGCCAAAAATTGAGAATGAAAATGTACAAACAAATCAAATGAAGGCCCAAAATAAGACGGCCCAAAATAAGACTAGGGTTTTTGCTTTCCTTAATAATAAACAAACAGGGAGGGGGCTGTTAATTAAACGAATGAATAAAAGAAAAATCTAGATATTTTGAAAAAACAAAACAATCAAAGCAGATGTGCGGTGGAGATGCAGCGCAGCCGTGGTGCTATTTGAATCACCGCTTTTCCATCTCCCCAAAACCCTCTCTCTCTTTGTTCTTTCCTTCTCTCTCTTTCGTTTCTGTTTCTCTCCCGTCTCGTCTGGCGGCTCCCTCCTTTTCTCTCTCCTAGGGTTTCTGTATCTCTCTGCCGCCCTTTTCCTGTTTTGGGTCAGGGTTTTTGGATCCGGTAGTCACCTCCGGTAGTAGATCAAGCGTGCGTTGTTCGGGATTATTAGTAGACATGGCGGCCGTCGCTCCTTCTGCTGACAGTATCCTTTTTTATTGATTGATTTATTGATTGGTTTGATCTGTGGTTTTGGGTTTTGGGATTTTGGGGTTTTGGGTGTTGGGAGTTTGTTTTTGGTGTAGGGTTTATTCGTGGTTTTGAGATTTTTTTTGGCGGTTGTTGATGGCACAGTTTGATCTGATCTTTTCAGTACTGTTTATGATCTGATACCTCGTTTTAATTACTGTTTTTAATTGCAGTTAGTAAATAAGTCTTTTCATTATTTAATTTCCAGTTAGTTAAAATTTCTGCTTACTTTAGATAATTTACTGCTGATTTTTTACTTCAACTGTGATTATTCCTTAATTAATCAACCACAGAAGCTTCTGATTTATTGCAAAAGCTATCGCTCGATTCTCAGCCCAAGAAGGAAGAATCTGTCGATGCCAACAAAAAGGTACAAACAAATCCAATCTCCTTCACCCATTTGATTGATCTTCCAATTTTTAAAACTAATTATTTTCTAATTCATCAGACTTCTTCAATTCCGTACGGATCTGTGAATGGAACTGAAGCTCAAAACGGCTCGATCCAGTCCGACCGGTCAGTGACACCTGTCCTTCCTGACTACATGGATCCGAGCGCCTGCTTGTTTCCTAGCGCTTATTCCCCTTATTACTACGGAGGTAAGAAAAATTGCTTCAAATATTTCCAAATTAATATATTCTTCTTTTGAAAAAAATAATAATTATATCATTTTTTGTGAATATTTCAGGTTATGATGGATCCTTGAGTGAGTGGGACTCTAGGTACGGGAATCGTGATGGTGTAGAGATGCCCCTGGTAATTCATTCAAAATATTACCGCAAATCTCTATTTACCATTATTAAAATTGTATTTTATTAAAAATACTAACATTTTTTTATTATATTTTTATAACAGGGAGTATATGGAGACATGTATCACGGATACGGGTACGCGCCGTACGGAGCGTACCCGTCGCCCGGCTCGCCTGTACCGACCATCGGTACGGACGGCCAGATGTACGCGCCACAGCACTACCAATACCCCGCTCCGTTCTACCAACCCGCCACACCGACGGCCACACAGAATCCGAACGCCGGATCCAAGCCCGACTCCAAATCCGACAACAAACCAGTGGTCTCCATCGACTCCACCAAGTCAGACGGGACGATGAACGGGACGACTGGACAGGTCCAGTTGAAGCAGAATGGGTCGGGCAATAATGTTAACGGGTCGTACAGAGCTGGTGTGCAAAACGGGTACGGGTATAATAACATGCCTTGGTTTGACGCTTCGTTGTATACGAACGGACAGCACAGACCTAATGCGAGCTCTGTTAATTCTACCGTTTCTCATGCTAATAATGGAAATGCCAGGAATCAGAACAATCGCGCCTCTCCTAATTTCATGGTATATATTTTTTATGTTATAAAATTAAGCATTATTATTTAGGGATAAATACATTTTTAGTCCTTGGACTTAATAAATTGGATTGCAATTTGGTCCTTGTACTAGTGATTTAAACTTTTGGTCCTCATACTTTGTATGTCCTTGACTTAATCCTACATATTTTCAAAAGGTATAAGGATCAAAAAGTTTAAATCAAAGGGCCAAATTGCAATCCAATTAAACTGCATGAATTAATACTGCACTTATCCCTAAAACCAGTTCTCTTCAGCAATTTACTCAATATTATTTCCATTTTTCAACAATTAACTGAATATTACTTCCACATACAATTTTTTACAGCCCATTATTCAACACTTTACCGAATATTCCCTCATATTTTCCTTGAACATTTCAGGGCATGCAAAGACCGGCAACAGGAATGGCTCCGACGGCCCCGAACTACCTCAACCGGATGTACCCAGACGCGCGGTTCTACAACCAATACAACTCCCTCAAACCGAACCTCTTCAACTCGACCTACAACTCCCGGCTCCAGAACCGCTGGAACCTCATCCCCGACAAATTCAACAAATCCCGCTCCGCCAACCGGCCCGGATCCCTTTACGGGTTCGGACCCGACAACCAAGACGGGTTTTCCGAGCTGAATCGCGGGCCGAGGTCCGGCGGGTTTAAGAACCCGAAACCCATTATCACGCTGGTGACGAAAGGAAGTCCGTTGCCGAAGGTCGAGGGCGGGAAGGATGTGGTGGTTCCTGATAGGGCGGAGTTTAACAAGGAGGAGTTTGAGGTGAAGTACGAGGAAGCGAAGTTTTTCGTGATTAAGAGTTATAGCGAGGACGATGTGCATAAGAGCGTGAAGTATGGGGTTTGGGCGAGCACGCCGAACGGGAATAAGAAGCTCGATGCGGGGTTCAGGGAGGCCAAGGAGAAGAGCGGGAACTGTCCTGTGTTCTTGTTCTTTTCCGTAAGTTTATTTTGAATAGTGTTTTTAGGGAGTTTTTGTAGGGACAATTGCATTGTTAGTCCTTGTGCTTTGATTGGATTGTGGGGTTTAGTGCTTGTAATATTGAGTTGAACTTTTTGGTTCCTGCAATTTATGAAATTAGTCCTAGTTGGGGACTAGTGCACAATTCTAGCAAGAACAGGGACCAAAGAGTTTTTATCGATAGTACAAGGACTAACTATGCATTTATCCCTATAAATTTGAAGTCGAATTGTTTAACACACCCTATGCTTTTTATATACGAAGTCGAAATGTTCAATTTACCCTCTGATTTTCTGTCAATAAGACCCGGATAATTAATAAAATTAATTATATTCTTGTTTCTGCTCCTCACATTAACTCTAATTAATTCCATCTCCTAATTTTTAACTTTTTCCTTTTTTAACAGGTCAACACGAGCGGGCAGTTTGTGGGAGTCGCTGAGATGACCGGGCCGGTCGACTTCGACAAGACAGTGGAGTACTGGCAGCAGGACAAGTGGAACGGCTGCTTCCCGGTCAAGTGGCACATCGTCAAGGATTTACCCAACAGCATGCTCAAACACATCATTTTGGAGAACAACGATAACAAGCCCGTCACCAACAGCCGCGACACCCAAGAGGTAAATTAATGAATAATAGTTTTGTAAATTTACAGTTTTGCCCCTGTGGTTTGAGAGAATTGTGGGTTGTGGGTGAGTTTTTGACACTGAAGAGGTGTTTTTTATTATGTTCATTTATTGAAATGTTACGGTTTTAACACTTGAGAGGTGGTTTATTAATTTCCTAATTTATTGAAATTTTGCTTTTTACACGAGGTTGTTGATTTTTGCAATTTTGCATTTTTGACCCTGTGATTTTTTCAAATTTAGATTATGGTTAACTAATATTTTATTTTGGTTTTTCAGATTAAGCTTGAGCAAGGATTGGAGATTTTGAAGATTTTCAAGGACTTTGTGGGCAAGACTTGCATTCTTGACGATTTTCTGTTTTATGAGAACCGTCAGAAGTTGATGCAAGAAAAGAAGGCCAAGCAACAGCTCCAAAATCAGGCATAATATTATTCATAATTTTCACATAAACCCCTCCAATGTTAGGTTCTGCATATATACCATATTTAATTTAATTAACATTTTTGTATAGGTTTGGGATGAGAAGAAAGACAATTCAGGTGAGAAGGAAAATGAAGGGGCGAAACCAAGAATACAGAAACCTTTGGTTTCCATTTCTGCCCCTGCAAATAAAGAAGGGATTCCGAACGGAAACTGTGTGGCGGAAAACTGTGTGGCCAATGGTGTGGCTAGTGATTCCGTCAAGATTCTCAAGCCGGTTGAAAAAAGGACGGGCGCGAATGGCGTAACAGAGGCTTGTTAAGTCTGTTTTGAATGTCTTTTGTTGCCTGTTATGTTTTGGTAATTTTTAGGGTTTGGAAGAAATGGAAAAGGGTAATATGGGCAATGGAAATTGGTGTGGTGGGTTTAAGGTTATGGATCTGATTAGGGCATAGATTGGTGTGTGTGTGTGTGGGGTGAGAGATTTTTATTTTAAGTTTGGGTTTGGATCTCTTTAGTTTGTTTAATTAATGTGTTTTTTTTGTGTTTTTGGTTGTGGTGAGTGTATTAGTTTTTGAATGTAGTTTGGTGATCTGGTGGGGCTTATAGTGAGTAATAGTTGTTTGTGCTGACTCGGTTTGATTTTTCAGTAGTTTTGTTTGTGTTTGGTTGGCGTTTCTATCTTTTGCTCGTTTACTTTTTGTGTATGTATATTTCTCTTGTTGGCTTCTTGAGCAAGTTTGAGGTCTGCCTGATTAGATTTTTATTGTGTATTGGTTGTTTTATTGTTTATTCCTGTAATCTATTTGGTCCACAACATCCTAGTATTTAGATTTACTGTGTATTTGTATTACATGAATATCGTATTAGGGCGAATTCAATTTAGTTCCATGAGTTATATTGAAGTATGATTTAATATCGTATTAGGACGAATTCAAATTAGTTCCATGATTTTTATTGTAGTATGATTTATACTACCAGCCTAATAATAACAATGTTCAGTTCATATTCAGTTTCATGCCTAAATGCCTTAGATCACCATATCACATCACATGACTTGCATTTAATTAGTATGTAAGGCAGCAACGCAGTATTCATTACCCAATCCATGCATCTTATTTACATTCCGAATTTTTTTTTTTTCAGCTCTGTCACTTATTTTTCAGCTTTTAATGCTGTTGTCAGGTCAGGCACGTTATGATTCTTTCAGGCCTACATTCCTCCTTGCTTTCTTTCACTCATTTTTGGCTAATTATTTGATGCAATACCTGTTCCGTTCATTTATATTGAATAGATAAATTGGGTTTTCTTACAAGATACATGAGACATGATGTACATAAATAAAGGAAACTAGAATTCTACCCTGAAATTACTCCTATTGAGATAAATGTTAAAATCGGTCGGTGGAAACTTCAGAGATGAATGTTCCATTCTTCAGCTAGGTGTGAAGCGTCTTTGGCGATGAGTTTATGAGGTTTTATTTTAGCGGTAAATATTCGTCGGTTGCATTCTTTCCAAATGGACCACAAAACGGCTGTGCAGATTGAGTCCCATTGTCTTTGGAGCATTGGCGTTGTGTGTCTTCTCCTCTCGTACCAGAACTCAAGCGTTGAGGTAGGTAGATCGATGAAGTCCCATGACGTTCTAATGTGCGACCAGATTCCTTTGGCATAGATGCACTCGGCTAGTAGGTGTGTTCGTGTCTCCGGGGCTCTATTGCAGAGCGTGCAGGTCGGGTTGTTAGGAGAGTTCCGACGAGTGAGGTTGTCTGCTGTAGACAATCTATTGTTGAACAGAAGCCAAATAAAAATCTTTGTTTTGAGAGGGACCTTCATTTTCCATAGGCTTGATTGCCATGGAATGTGGATGCCTGAATCGTAGAGCATTGTGTAGACTTGTTTGGACGAGTAATGATTGTTAGGACCCCATCTCCAAATCGTTTGTTGAGTAGAGATATCCAATTGGGTGGCTGAAGTGTATATTACCATGAGTTGAATTAAATCCTTCATGAAATTAGAAAGATAGTTGGTTGGGATGGATGTGAGTTGTGAAGAATTTGTGATTCCATAAAGTTCTTGGATGGTTTCTCTCCAAGCACCTCCCTGATAATTGTCTAGGTACCACAACCATCTTAGTAGAAGAGGTTTGTTCTGTTGTATTAGATTTGTGATGCCTAAACCCCCATTTTTTTTTGGAAGACAACATTTGTCCCAGTTAACAAGACAATTTGACCCCGAACAAGTATCCCCCCCCCCCCCCCCCCCCTTTTCCAAAAGAAAGCTCTTATGAGTTTGATGATTTCATCAATGACATTTTGAGGGAGTAGGAAGCTTTGCATAGTGTATGTCGGGATGGCCGCTAGGACAGATTTGACTAGTGTTAATGGATCGCCTTTGGATAATAGTTTCTCTTTCCAAGATGCTAAGCGTGATCTTATTTTGGTGAGTAATGGGAGGAAGATGATCTTTTGTGCCTTTTTGAACGATAAAGGAAGTCCAAGATATTTGATAGGGACCTCTTGCGACAAGAAAGGATGTTGGAGATTGTATTATGTAGATGTTGTGGGATGGCAATTGGGACGAAAGTGCTCTTATCCCAATTGATCTTTAGCCCGGACATTTGACTAAAGTGTATTAGAGTTCTATTAAGTAAATGGAGATTTGTTGGATGCGCCTCAATAAAAATGATGGTGTCGTCGGCATACTGCATTATTTTTGGGGCGGTAGAGATTGGAGCCGTCAGAAGGGGGCTAATTTTATGTAGTAGTGTTTGGAGAGAGTCCACTGCTATGTTGAATAGAAGTGGAGAGAGAGGATCACCCTGTCGTACTCCTCTTTTGTGTGAAAAAAATTGACCTTCTAGCCCGTTTAGTTTGATAGAAGATCTAGAGGATGAAAGGAGAGTTGTTACCCAGTTGATCCACTTGGATCGGAGCCCTCTTGAATTTAATAAGTTGGGAAGATTTTCCACGAGATATTATCGAATGCTTTCTCAAAATCGATTTTGAGCATAATGGTAGGGATGTTATGTTTGTGGTAATAGTTTAGGAGTTCTCTCGTGATTAAGAATGTTTCGGTGATTGATCTTTCTTTAATGAATGCCGTTTGGCATTTGTGGTAAAAAGTTTTGAAGTCTATTAGCTAGAATTTTGGTTATGATTTTAATAGGCATGGAAATGACACTGATGGGGCGAAAGTCAGAAAGATGAGTGGGAATTTCTTTTTTGGGGATAGAAGTAATGGTGGCTTTGTTGATTGTGAGGAGATCACACATGTTGTCTTCAAAGTGATGAATTAGAGTGATTAAATCTTGTTTAACAATGTGCCAATATTTTTGGATGAATTCATTTGGAATACCATCCGGCCCACTTGATTTGCCTTTAGCTAGGTTGAAGACAACTTGTTTGATCTCTTCCTCATCTATATGTGAAATAAGTTAGGACATATCCTGCCGTGATGGTTGAGGAGGATAGAGTTGATTGAGATTGTAATGTGTTTGGGCAGGATGTGTAGCTCCCAAAATGGATTGATAATATTGTGTGAATGCTCTCAAAATGTTTATTGGATCTGTTAAAGTGGTTCCATCTATTGTGATGTGGTTAATGTGGTTGTTTTTCCTTCTTTGTGAGGCAAATGCATGAAAGTAAGAAGTATTATTATCTCCTAATTTTCACCATGTACATACTGACCTTTGCTGCCATTTGATCTCTTGAATGTTGGCTAGTGTGTGAATTCTCTCTCTAAGTGAGATCCTAAAGGTGAGTTCTTGTGGAGATAGTGACCTAATCTCCTCCTGTTTTTCCTACCGTGAGAGATTTGAGTCTAAACGATCAAATTTGCCCCTAGCCCACTTTTGTAAAGCTTGACCAGTCATTTGGAGTTTGTGTAGATAAGTGGTTGTGGGATTCGAGATTTATGGTATGGTGGTCCAATTATTAGTGATAATTTGTTCACACTCTTGGAAGTCCGACCAGAATCGTTCAAATCTGAACTTTCTGTGTTGTGACTGAGAGTGTGATGGTGGTGAGAGTAAGAGTGGTGCGTGATCAGAGGTTGAAGTCGGAAGGTCAGTTAATGAGAGATTAAAAGCAATGGGGTGAAGATGATGTGATAACAGGAATCGGTCTAATTTGGAGAATGATGGTAGAGGCCTTTTGTTGGACCAGGTAAAGTATCTAGTTTTTAGTGGGATTTCTAGTAGTGAGTTATTATTAATAAAGTCATTAAAGTGATCAATGGATTGAATGGTATGACTGGTGCCCGTTGATTCATTAGGATGTCTAATTTGATTGAAATCCCCTAATAGAATAGATGGTGCATCACATATATCTTTAATGGATGAAATATCTTGGATGAACGAAAGTTTAAGATCATCATCTGTTGGTCAGTATATATTGGAAATGAGAAAAGAGAAACCTTCTACACTTGTGAAAGATGTGTTTAAGGAGTAGGCTGTGATGAAATGTGAATTAAGTGTGAAATGATCGGTCTAAGCCGTCATTATCCCTCCTCTTGTGCCAACGGCATGTTTAAAAGCTACATTTTTAAATCTAGCGGTAAATATGGATTTAATTTTAAAAAAATTCCCATCATCCCATTTAGTTTCTTGAAGACAAACAATGGAACAATTAGAGTCTCTAATAGTGTCTTTGCTCACCTTACATTTTTCGTGGTCGCCCATCCCACGAACGTTCCAACACAAAATAGATAAATTTTTAGGGTACGACATAATAAAACAAGTACTTCAAAATATTATAACCATCTTATCTCAAAATGGAATGGAAAGCTACTAAAATTGACAGTGGAGAGAGAGCGATTAGTGGCTTAGAAAGCCCCTGGTTCGAAGTCCACATCTCCACCATCCTCTTGTGGAGCTTCATCTACGTGTACTATGTTTTAGTTTTGTAGGATGATATGGGCGGCTTCTGCTTCTTCTCTCTGTTCCTTTGTGGTATGTGTGTTATTAAGTGAGTTGTGGGTGGTTAAAGGAGTTGAATTAGTATTATAATCATAGTGAGAGGATGGTACTTCATGAGAATTAGCATTTGAAAAAGAGACATTTGAGAGTTGGAGTAGGGTGGTCTGTGCAGTGAGTGGCATCTTATGATGAATAGGGGCATTGGGTTCGTTAGAGTTAAAAGTGGTTGAGTTTAAATTGGTTGCACCACAAAAATTATCAAGTGAATCAATGAGGCTTGTAGCTACTGGCTTAGGGTTAATACTTTCTTCCGTAATGGCTTCTAAAAGGTCTGCCTTTTTTAAGGCCTGTTTTAATTTTTTGGAAATAGGATAGGGCTTTTTTTTTTATTTTTTTGGACCGGTTGAGGTAAGGACCCATCAGCCATTAATTTAGGCTTGCATGTTCTTTTGGGCCTTGAGTTGGTAACTATTGATATGCGCTTGTGTAAATTAGATTATTACTGCCCTTTTTGGTTTTACTTTTTTTTAAGATGAGCAATAGTCAGAACCGTACCTTCTCTCAGTTGAGCAATGTCATCAGAGTCATATTGTGGCGTGAGTGGACGTCCATCATAGTCAAAAGAATACAACCTGACGAGGTTTCCTTTTTCGGCTTCCATTATAGCGTCCTCTTCCTCTTGCTCCTTGAGCGCTTCTTCCTCTCCGCTAAAGGTATCACGAAATTTCCTTTCCTCTGACGCAGCTCTGGTAGGAGAGATATCATCAATTTGCATGCTCGTTTCTACCGATGAAATAGCTTTTGGCAGAGATGGGTGCGCTTTAATTAATTGTTGATCCGAAATGGTGAAATCTTCGAAGTTTGAGCTGTGTTCTTCTGAAAAGGGTTAGTCTTTTGCCTCCATTTGGAATTCCGAGTGGATTTTTCAAGGATGAGGAGGTGTGATATGTGGGGGTAATTGATTGTCTATGTTAGTTGAATTTGTGGTCGTTTTTGTAACCATATCCACGGTTACATCGGATGCCACTGATTCAACTATTGTAGTGTTTGTGATCTGTTGTGGTGGAGTAGTGAATTCGTGGATGTAGCTATCTTGTGATGGGTTGGGGAGTTGTGTATGACTGGTGGGTTCGGTGAAAGTGATGAGTGGTTGAGGAAGGGGTGGAGGTGGAGGATTGATCTCTGAGATTAGTTGTAATGGTGGTGAATGTGTAGTCATCATAGTATGAGTGGGTGGATTTACCTAGACAATAGGAGAGGCTGGAGGGATACTGACTTGTAGTTCTTCATTGTTCGTCCTCTGTTTTTTCAAGGGGTGATGTGGTTGTAAATCCTGTAGTGATGAAGAGGAGGGGAGAGAAGTGTGGGTGGTGGTGTTAACATCAGAGACAACAATGTTATTTTTAAGGATGTTGAATAACAGAGTGTCCCACTCCGCCTGAGAAGGTGAGGGATCTGGTGGGTATTGGAATTGTAGGGGGTCCTCTATAAATGAGAGATAGCGGACAAGCGATCGTTGGACTGTTCCGTCTACTAGAAGATCCAAATGGTCGGGTAGAAGCGACATATCTGTTGTGACGAGTAGGATAGTGAGGGTGTCCATGAATGAGACATTTTCCAGCGGGCTGTGAGCTACTATAACTCCATAAGAGTTGGTCATGGAGTCAAGCTTTTCTTTGCACCATGCGTGGTAGATTAAGTATCTCGAGGAGAATTTGGTATTTAAAGTTGACTAGTGATGCATCTACCGAAATGGACCACGGATATAAAATGTAACCTGCATCTTTGAACAGTTTGGTCTGATTTGCCAAGAAATCCTCTCGGTTAATGGAAGGGGGGAGAGTGATGAGATATCTATTGTCTCCCATGGATGCCGTTTCAAATGGTTGTTCACTCTTTTTGATTTTGTGAAGAATGTAATTAACATTTTGAAGAGAGTGGTTGAAAACAAGACGAGCATCAACTACTAAGGCTTGTTGCAGGTTCGTTAAGCATTGTTTGTGTTTCGGAGTAGATCTTAAGGAAGATCGCAATTACTAATGGGCGGTTTAAAGGAAGACCCGTGATTCCGGGTTTTCCTCTTGGTTTGAGAAGCTCTATTGCAGGAGTGGCGGAAGCAGTGATCTTCTTGCAGTGTTTTGCAATATGGGAGTGGTCCCCATATTTTGAGCATCGTCGGGGGTTAGGACAGGCCATTGTTAAATGCCCTGGGGTTATGCATTTATAGCATAATCCATTCCATGCAAGGTGTAGGGGATCTCTTGGCATATGGAAAGAAATTGGGGTGGAGGGGGGAGAGACTGTGGGAGAATGGGGACGTTTGAGAGAAGCGGATGATGCTTTGATGTAGAGAGGAGGTTCTGCAAATGGGGAGGATCTCTTGGGGTAAAGTCTTTCCCCCGAAATGGCGAGAAGAGGACTTTTAATTTGTGTGGGGGTTGATTGAGGAAGTTGAGTTGACGTTGTAGCAGATGAGGAGGTAATGGACTTTTTTGTCATTGGCGATGGCCGAGGGCTAGTGGATTGTCTTACTACCTCCGCATAGGATGTGTTGTGATGGGTGGCAAGCTGGGTGTCATGTAAGGCGGCAGTGTTTGGGGAGTGGTTAGAGTTATGCGCTGTTACAGTTGTGGTTTCGTGTGTTGATATTTTGCGAGTTGGACAAGGAAGGTAGACTCTAGGAGTGTCTCATGAGTGCTTAGGTTTAGTAACCATGTGGGGTTTGGAGGTGAAACGTGGGTCATATCCATTTGGTGGGAAGCGCATGTTGTGGCGTAGGTGAGGAGAGCGAGTGTGAAAGATGAGAGGAGAGTGTCTGATGAAGACAGAAGATTTTATATGCTTGTATGGGGTGAATGGATGAGGATTTCTGTATGGCTTTGAGATCCGGGTCCATCCATTGGGTTCACTCACCATTTGGGGGCGCAGTGATTTTCAAACCCCCAAAGCAGAGCAAAAGGAGAACTGTAGAGAGGGGGAAGAGTGGCCGGAGTCTTGTACCTTGTCCGCCCGTCGCTGACTTGAGCCTGAGTGAGAAGGAGAAGGAGGAGGGTATGTGACTGTCTCCGTCTTATGCCAAGGGTAGTCGTGCTCTGGATTAGAGATCGCCTTTGAAGCCGCCTTCATAATCGCCTCTCTTCATTCCTCGAGTCCTTTTACCTACTTCTTCCATTTATTACTCTACAATTTATTTATTTTTCTCTCCTGAATAACTAAAGAAATTCCATTCCTTGCTGCAGCCTTAATTGCCGAGAGAGCACATTACTCTACCAGGGTCAACTCTAATGAATTGTGTTTCTTGCTTTCTATCAAATATCAACGATATGAAGACTTTCTCAACAATGTTTACGATTATCCCAGCTTGATTCCCTCGTACTGCCCCATGTAAATCAAATTGACATTCTGTACGACTCAAAATACAAAATGAGTAACTTCTCACTCAAAAACTATATAAATTACAACAATTTAGATACAAAGTGGCTCCAGATTTCGACAAGTTACAAATTAGATACAACTGGCTCCACATTGTGCCACATTACAAATGCAAAACAGAACTACATGAACAAAATATTTATCAACATATAGTTCATAGGTAGTTTGTTATATTAAATTATTATAGGCATCTGATTTTACTTCTGTACACATTTACCGGGATGATCTTTTACTGGACTTCAGGATATTCAGAGTGAGAAGCAGCAAGTAAGGCTGCCCCAAGGCCGGATCCATCATTCGCATGCTTGATCACAACAGAACTTTCCACCTCTTCACCGAGTAATTCTCTAAGAGTGTTTTCCATACATTCGCTAAATATGGCATAATGCTCATAAAGTCCTCCGTCTACAGCAATAACAGTCCTTTTCTTGTTAGCAATTTTATCACGGCCGAGTTTCTTTATTATCCCATATATTCCTGCAGCGGCAAGTTTGGCTGCTCGTTTGGTCACCATATCAATAACCTCAACGACTAACTTCCTAATATTAAGTGACGTGTTGTTAATCCCTAAAGTATACTTGAGTTTTGCACCGACGACTTCAAGATCAGGAGAGGAATCGTGGTGCATTAGAGAAATTTGCGGGGTTCGCAGAATAAATGGAATTTCAAGCTTTGTTGGCACGACATCTCCAAAAATGGGTTGCTCTTGGGCTAACTTCAGAAGCACCCTTCGGACGATTTCCCCCAAATACATTCCGGAAATCATTTTCTCAAAAATTTGTTCCCCAGGATTCAGGCTTTCAAAATCCATTGCATCGTCGAATTCCGTTAGGGGAAGACACGAGGACTTGAAGTTGCCCCATTCCATGTTAATCACCATTTCTCCCGATTCGGGGAGAGCTTGGTGCAATCTAGGAATTTCAATAGCACTCGCCACATAAGCCGCGTTGCTACCGGTACCCATAATGACTGCAGCCACTACATCATTATCATCATACCTATTGAAAATTATAAATAAAATTAAGATGTGTTTAGATTTAACGTATTGAAGTTGTCTAATAGACTCATTGTTATGTAAAATATATATTTTGAGAATGATATTTATCTAACCTCCCTCCAGCCAATGTACCGATCGTGTCGTTAACCAATGCAGTAACATTCATATCAAGCCCCTGCCTTTCCATAGCCTTGGTTAATTCCTCCACTACATCTTGTCCGACTGCCTCTTCGATGCAAAATCCTTTCGTCCACTTGATAAGGGTTCCGGAAGAGAGAGACAATTGTTTCACTGGAAAAGAAAAGGTAAAACCAAGCTCTCTTTTCCTCCCTTCCGGCAACTTAAAATCCTCACTTTCTGACGAAACAAATCTTGCTAGAGCGGCCGCGATGAAGTCAAAAAGCTCATGAGATCCACCGGTCATGAGATGAGGTGGAATGGAAACCTCTTCGGATTCTTGTTTTACAACACGACCTTCTTTTCCCCCGAGCTGCAACCTCAAGACACGGAAATTGGTGCCTCCTAGGTCTAATGCATAAAATAAACCTTTCTCATCACCGGTCGGGAGTTTGTCAACGTAACTGAGAAGCATCTTGAGCTTGCTCCCTCCTTCTGATGCCAAACCCGCATGCATTTCCACCGTCATGGCTTCTGCGACTTCTCCTAGTTTATCTATCGGCAACGCACATTTCGCCTCAATTTGCGTGAGTAAATTTTGCACTTTTCCCCATTTTTCGCCTTTTGTTTTCTTACGGATTACCACTGCTGCCACCACACATGCAACGACTGCAGCTGTCGCAGCCGTGTAGACGGTCTTCTTTTGATCCATATCTTGTTGTGGATTTTTCTTTGGTAGGTTAGATTGATAGAACTTAAAAGGACAAAAATGTGCTTGTTTTTTTAATTGCTTGAGGGGGTTTAAATTGAGGAATTGGATGAGTTGAATTTACCATATAATTAATCTGAATTCATGACAACCTAGAAAAAACAGAGAAAAACCTAAATATAGAAAAATAAACAGTTACTTATTATGAAAAATTTCAAACTTCCGCTGTATTTTATCTAATTTATAATAAACATCCTAATCTTTGGAGTAGCGAAAAATATCCTACTTTTAACTTTTAATTTTCCATGAACCCCTAACTTTTGAAGTTAAAAAAAATCTTTTTCACTATTAAGTTCTATTTTGAAAAACCAACATAATGTCCAAATAATTTATAAATACGGATAAATAATATATAAAGTTATTTTTCAAATTCTTTATCTTTTACTTCAAAATAAGGTGTTTATATATTATTTTTCTATTCTTTGAAAATGAGTTATGGACTTTTTGGAAACATAACATTAAAGTTAAGGCAAATCCGAGCATGGAAGGTGTTTGTGTAAATTCCTAATGTGGAATGGATGATTGTGTTGGAATGGATATGACATTCTAGCAATATGGTTGCATGTTAAAAAAAAGATAGAACAAGCAGTGCCGATGTAGGCGACGATCTCAATCCTTTCACAGCACCAGATCAACCCTCTCGCAGCTCCGATCGTTTAGATTATCTCCAACGACCCAATCTTCTATTGGTTTCAATTTGTAGCAACGGAATTGTTGAAGAGTTCCGTTTAATTTTTCTTTATTTTGTGTTGGATTTAGTCAACGGTTCCCCCAAAATCTATCACCGCTTGTCACCCACCTAGCCAGTGACATCGCGATCCTTCTCCATTCATCGGAGAAACAAACTTGGCAAGATCAGTCATGAGTTCACAGCGATTTGGAAAACCAATGCAAATTAGGTGGAACTAAGTGCTTTTTTCCATTTTGTTAATTATGAGTAGCATTTGAACCCTTCGGGTGTTATTTGTAATATCTCCAATTTGTAAATTTTTATTTTTTAATGAAAGTCTTTGGTAGTTTTTTCTGCTACAATTAAAAAAAAAGATTAAAGTTAAGGTGTTTTTGGCTACTATTCAAAAAAAAAAAAAGATTAAAGTTAAGGTATTTTACAAAGTTGCAAATTGCGTTTTACAGTGTGTTGCATTTAGGATTTTCTTGTAGCGTATAGCGCACAATGTTACGGAGTTACATTTTTGTAGCGGATAATATGTATGAATATTTTTCCCCCATAAACCGCGACGTAATATATGTACTACAAAATCTCAAAGAAAAAAAATGCAATACTAATATATGATAAATATTAAAATATTAACAACAAAAGTTTGAAATGTCTTTCCAAAAATTACATGACCAAAATCAAAATATAATTAATATTAAAATATTAATATACAATATATACATTAAAAAACGCTATTGCAGAACGCCGCAACACGCTGTTACTGACCGCTTCACTTCTAATTCCTTAAAAAAAGCTAAACAGTAACAAAACCGCTACGTCGCAGCGTTTAGTTTCTCGAAACCACTGCAGCGCCGCTGTTGTGCCACAATACACCGCTATTTGCAATACTGGTATTTCAAAAAGTTAAGAAGTTTTTAAAAAATGAAAAGTTTAAACTAAACTAATTTTAATAATCAAGAAAATATGAAGTTTTTCGTAAATATCAGAAATATATTGTGAGTTTTTGAAAAATTCATCTATTTACTGTATAATAATATTAGGATAAAGTTCAACGTCAGTGGATACAAAATCGAGTGACTATTATTTATCAGTCTATGTTATGTCCTTAAAAATTGCAATTACGGTCCTATAAGTAATAAATGTCATGTATAACCTCTCAAAAGCGAAAAAAGGTTTGAAATTGTTATACTAGCTGAGGGTGGGATGGCAACCGACCTTGACCGATAATAGGATGTAGCTTGGAATTGGAACTTCTCGGGATGGGAAAACCTGCTGATAACACCGGCCTGGCGTATTGTCCTAAATACCATGTAGATCTCTATAAAGTACAAAAAAAAAATATAATCTATAAAAATGAATTTAGAAAAATATTGGAGTTGAGCTTGAAGGCCCATAAACGTATTCAGTTATTATTTTCTCCGGCCACGTGTACAACTACTTATGGAAAACTATAACTTGCCTCATCATTTTTTCACAAAAATGTCATATACATCATTATTGAACCCTATGATATCATGATTTTTATATTTATACCCCTTATGGTATCATGATTTTTGTATTTATACCTCCTATGATATCATGTGTTTTGTCTGTGCACCCCTATGATGTCATGAATTTTGCACTAGACACATGGAACTTCTTCCTTTGGGATGGATTTTATTTAAAAGACGCAACGGGATGGTATGGATTACTAGAGCTGTAAACGAGCCGAACCTAGTCGAATTTGACTTAGCTCGAGCTCGTCTCAATTCAAAATCGTGCTGGCCCGGCTCGAAAACAAAACCTAATTCGAGCTCATTTACAAGCTTGAGTTCAGCTCGGCTTGAACTAGCTCGAAGTTGGATAATGAAGAGCCATAATTACATAAGTATACAAGGCCTTCCCCCATATCAATAACATAACCTAGCTTATTTAAAGTTAATAGGAGTTGGGTCATGAAAAATAATGAAAAATGGCACGTGCAAAATAAGAGGAGATGCTTGCAATTAAAAAAAGAAGCTTTGAAAATATGATTTTTTTTTTTAACAGAAGAGACGAATTGAATATGTTCAATCCTTTGTATCCTTCACATATGATTGTGACTTCGATTTTGGAATAAAAAAAGTGCTCGTTGCATTTGCCATTACCTTTATATTAAGTGAGTTCAAAATTCAAGCAGTTTTTATTTTCTCATTATTTAATTGTTGAGGTGGTTCTTTTTGTTGTCTTCTTAAATCGTATTGACACTTTAAAAATGGAATTTTGGAAAATTATAATTTGAGAATTTTATTTTAGGGGCCTTTTTGAAATTTGGTCTTTGGCGTTGGGCCCTTAGTACCTTGGGGCCGGCCACGGCTCTATAGTGATGTCAATTGAAAAGTTAACAGAAGTTGCAATTAAGTTGCAATATAGTGATGTCAATTGAAAAGTTAACAGAAGTTCTTTATCTACAAATCAAAAGGGTACATAAAATGCAGACTTCTTGTTTCTATAACAAAATAATTTTTTTATAGTCAGAATATGAGGCTTTGTGTACTCGATATTTATTTCTTGCAACCCGTGAATTTTGGGTTCTCATTTTTCACATGCGTCATCCCGGCATGATATGGCCCGTTATACATATTTTTTCTTTTTGTATATATTTTGTTTTACTATAAACACTAAAAATATATTATTATATATTATTTATATATTTTCTATTTTTTGGACGAAAAAAGTATAACGCGCACTATCCAATAAAAGTCCTAAGTTATACATGTCCAATCATGGAGAAAAAGTATGGTATCAGTTAATATATAAGCAGTAATGTAACAATATATATCATTATATTCTTCATACATAATTGGAGTACAAAATATCTCTTCATGCAACTTTAATGTTTACTAAAATTAAGAACAACTTTCATGAAAGCTCATGTAATTAGTGTTTTATTTCAGACATGCAAGAAGTATGTTGAATTATTTTTACTATAAATAAAATTTTCATTGTCACATATATGCACATCAAAAATTCGATCATGAAAATTAATAGTACGTACAATTTCGGTGTACATGCATTAGTACTTCACAATAAGACATTAGAGAAAATCAAAACCAATAAAAGAAATAATTTCTACGTAGCACAAAAGTAAATGTGAAAAACTATTTATCAGCATATAGTCTGTGGTATTAAACTATTTTAGGCGCAGCAAGTAAGGGTGCTTTGAGACCGGATCTGTGATTCGCATGCTTGATCCCAACAGAAAATTCCACTTCTTCTCTGAGTAATTCTCTTAGAGTTTTTTCTATACATTCACTAAAGATGGTATAATGCTCGTAAAGACCTCTGTCTACTTCAATAATAGTCCTTTGTTTGTTAGCAACTTTATCACGACTGAGTTTTTTAATTATCCCGTATAGTCCTGCAGCAGTAAGTTTGGCTATTCGTTTGGTTACCATGTCAATAACCTCAATGACTAGTTTTCTAATGTTAAGAGATGTGTTGTTAATCCCTAAAAGTATCCTTGAATATTGTATTTGAATAACATGAATATTGTATTATGAGAATATCAAATTGGTCTCATGTTTTATTCTGCTGTATGATGTTTTATATTACCAACCTAATAATAACAATATTAAATTCTTATTCAATTTCATGCCTAATGACTTGAGATCACCAGATCACCACATATTCACATGACATGCATTTAAATTGTATGTATGGCAGCATCCAATCCATGCATCTCATATGCATTCTGATTTTTTTTTTCTGTCTTCAGTGCTATTGCCTGCCAGACACTTTATGATTCTTTCAGGCATACATTCCTCCTTGCTTTATTTCCATCAATTTTTTATGACCTATTTTTTAGCAAATTATTTGATGCAATACAATACAATGTTTCAGATGAAATAAAATGAGTAACTTCTCACTCAAAACCAAATAAATCACAACAAATTAGATACAAGTGACTCGAAATTTCGCCACATTCTTTCTAGACTATAATTTTGGACGAGTGCTTTACTGTTGACACGATGGCATAACTCAACAAAAATGGACACTATTTTTTAAACTAGAGCGTACGTCGCTCCGCTTCGGACGGAAAAAAAAGAATTAATATTTAAATTTATGTAGCTAATGGATAAATTTTTAAATCTAGTAACTATCATTTCAAATTTAACATATTTGAAGATATAATTTTAACACAAATAATAAATGAATTTCTTATTTGTAGGCTGTGCAAAAATATTGTTGCAAAATTTAAGCAACATAAATAGATAATATTATTCATGTTATATGATAAGATATTAAGAAAATAATATTGTTATTGTATGTATATGAGTATAAATTGGTTGTGAGTTGGAACTCATGTTTGATTTTTTTTTTTTTTTTTTTTTTGAGATGTGAAACATGAAATTATGTTTGATTTTTTTTTTTTTTTTTATTGAGATGTGAAACATGAAATTAGCAAATGATGTATAGATTATAAGATTAGAAAATGAAAGCAGAAATAAAGGATTTTCATTTTAATTTATTAATTTAGGCTGAGAATGAAGTATAGAAGGGAAAGAAATTGATGAAAATGGAAGGAAATAGACCTAATAAAGATAAGAATTAGAAAGGTCCATGAACCGGGTTTTTTTTTATAATCCGGGTCACGGGTTTTTTCGTACAACCGGACGGTTTGACAGATTTTTACTGGTTCGACCGAACCTGAAGTGTGTAGAATGACATTTGTACCCTTGCTTTTCGTAAGAGGCAGGATTGTTTGAGCAGGGGTATTTTTGGAAACTCATACGAATTCTGTGGAATGACTTTTTTGCCCTTGATTTTTGAAGCGGCGAGGTTTTAATGGAGGGTATTATTGTAATTTCACGCGAGAAGCCACAAAAATCAGAACTAAATTCATGCATTGTACGGGATTCGAACCCAGGTCACTAGGCTATAAGGCGGAATTCAATACCATCTGCGCTACACAAATGTATATACTGTAATTAGAAAATGAATTATATATAATATTATTATACCTTAGTAAGTTGTATATATATGTTATCGTGATCTGACGTGCTATAATGCCGGCATAACTTATCAGGTTCCTAAAAAAATTTCTTTTCTAAAACCCCTCTCTCTCCCCCTTAACAAATATTTCCCTCATCAAGCCTCATTTATTTTTTCCTCAAAAAATGGCTATTTTTCACCATTGTTGATCTCTCTCAATTCTTAAATACTCATCCTCTCAACAAATAAATTATAACTTCTTTTGTTCTTGTTCTTGAATTTAAGATCTCTCATGGAGGTGCTTTGTAGACTTTTGAAGGTGTTCATATTAGTATGTCTTTGACATTTTGCATTATATTTTTGGGGTTGTAAATAATGTGCAAAATGTAAAGTTATTATTAGAAATGTGTTATGTATTTGATTTGTTGGATTTAATTGATTGGATTCGTGTGCAAATATTTCATCAGTGGATAGAGGAATTTTCACAAGCAGGTCATTTCGAGATGCGATTACAAATAGTTTGTGTAATGAGTATTAGGGGCGTCATGAATGATGGAACTAGACGTTGTATTACTATTTTATATCCGTATTTCATAACTGACATGCGTTATTTTTAGTTATATCTAGTATGTTTGCAAATATGTACTATATTTATTTTATATTTTAATTTTAAACTAACATAATTTTTTTGTTTGTAATAATATGGCTACTAATATTTATTAATCAACATTTATCATTCAACAAATAAATAAGGAATTTTAGTCATTTGCAAAAGCTTCTATTTTTAAATTCAACACTATCTTATTTTTTTTATCTCTATCATCTTACCAAGCATCATTTAAAAATGGAGAGTTAAAGTGAGATAACTCGTTATCCTTTTATAAAGTTATCACATCCTTTTCTTTGTAGTCAAATAGAGCCTAAAGAGTTGGACACGTCTTGCACATAATGACATAATTAAAAATCATTTTAGTGTAAATTTTTCATATTTTTTCCAAAACTTCTTAATTTTATTAAAATTAAAAAAAACCTAAAGTAATATTTTATTTTTAAAAACTCCTTAACTTTCATCTGTTTATATTATTTATCATTATTTATAAATAATTTGAACATTATGTTGGTTTTTTAAAATAGAACTTATAGTAAAGAAGATTTTTTCTTGAACTTCAAAAGTTAGGGGTTCACGGAAAATTAAAAGTTAAAAGGAGGATCATTTTTTAATACTCCGATAGATTAGGAGGTTTATTATAAATGAGATAAAACATAGGGGAGTTTAGAAAATTTCCGTAGTAACTAAGTAACCGTTTTTTTTTCTATATTTAGATTGATTTACTATTTTTCCAGGTTGTCATGAATTAAGATGAATTATATGCTAAATTCAACTCATCGAATTCCTCAATTTAAATCCCTATTGGAGAACTGAAAAACACAGCAAACTTTTTTTATTCTTTCAAGTTCCTTCAATCTAACCAGGCATTGTAGTACCAAAGAAAAATCCACAACAAAATATGGATCAAAAGAAGACCGTCTACTCGGCTGCTACAGTTGCCGTTGTTGCATGTGTGGTGGCAGCAGTGGTAATCCGTAAGAAAACCAAAGGTGAAAAATGGGGAAAAGCGCAAAGATTACTCACAGAAATTGAGGCGAAATGTGCGTTGCCAATAGAAAAACTAAGGGAAGTCGCGGAAGCCATGACGAAGGAAATGCACACAGGTTTGGCATCAGAAGGAGGGAGCAAGCTCAAGATGCTTCTCAGTTACGTTGTCAAACTCCCGACCGGTGATGAGAAAGGTTTATTTTACGCATTAGACCTAGGAGGAACCAACTTTCGTGTCTTGAGGTTGCAGCTCGGTGGAAAAGAAGGTCATGTTGTAAAACAGGAATCCGAAGAAGTTTCCATTCCACCTCATCTCATGACCGGTGGATCTCATGAGCTTTTTGACTTCATCGCAGCCGCTTTGGCAAGATTTGTTTCATCAGAAAGCGAGGATTTTAAGTTGCCGGAAGGGAGGAAAAGAGAGCTCGGTTTTACGTTTTCTTTTCCGGTGAAACAATTATCTCTCTCTTCTGGAACTCTTATCAAGTGGACGAAAGGATTTTGCATCGAAGGGGCGGTTGGACAAGATGTAGTGGAGGAATTAACTAAGGCTATGGAAAGGCAGGGGCTTGATATGAATGTTACTGCATTGGTTAATGACACCATCGGTACATTGGCCGGAGGAAGGTTAGATAATATCATTCACAAAATATATATTTTACATAATACATGTATAAAAATAACTGTGTTGAAACACACTCTAATTTATTTATAATTTTCAATAGATATGACGATAATGATGTGGTGGCAGCAATCATTATGGGTACCGGTAGCAATGCGGCTTATGTGGAGCGTGCTCATGAAATTCCTAAATGGCACCAAGCTCTCCCCGAATCGGGAGAGATGGTGATTAACATGGAATGGGGCAACTTCAAGTCCTCGTGTCTGCCCTTAACAGAATTCGATGATGCAATGGATTATGAAAGCCTGAATCCTGGAGAACAAATTTTTGAGAAAATGGTTTCAGGAATGTACTTGGGGGAAATTGTCCGAAGGGTGCTCCTGAAGTTAGCCCAAGAGCAGCCCATTTTTGGAGATGTTGTGCCAACAAAGCTCGAAATTCCATTTAGTCTCCGAACCCCACAAATTTCTCTAATGCACCACGATTCTTCTCCTGATCTTGAAGTTGTTGGTGCAAAACTCAAAGATACTTTAGGGATTAACAACACATCTCTTAAGATTAGGAAGTTAGTCGTCGAGGTAATTGACATGGTGACCAAACGAGCAGCCAAACTTGCCGCTGCAGGAATATATGGGATAATTAAGAAACTCGGACGTGATAAAATTGCTAACAAACGAAGAACTGTTATTGCTATAGACGGAGGTCTTTATGAGCATTATACCATCTTTAGCGAATGTATGGAGAAAACTCTGAGAGAATTACTCGGAGAAGAGGTGGAAAGTTCCATTGTGATCAAGCATGCGAATGACGGATCCGGCCTCGGAGCAGCTTTACTTGCCGCTTCTCACTCCGAGTATCCCGAAGCTTAGTAAAACTTTACTACGTAAAATGCAGAAGGAAATGAAATTAAACATCTACGATATATGCTGAAAAATGTTTGTTCATATCTACTTTTGTTCTTCAACCTGTAATTGACTAGATATTACCTCGCTCCGCTTCGGATATTTTTTTTAAAATTCATGGTAATCATATGGTATTTTAATCTCTCTTGAGTCTTAATTTTCTTTTACTGAAATTGAGTGTTCATTTTCAATTTGAAGTATTTGTATTGATTAGTTTATAATTAGAATAAACTTCTTCAATGACTCAAGAAACTAGAGGTCGCAAAATCTGACCCGACCCGAAAACCCGACCCGACCCACCCGAACCCAAGCCCGACCCGACCCGAAAATGTTGACAAGTCAACGACCCGAAACCCGATCCGACCCGACCTGAACCCGAACAACCGGAGACCCGAAATACCCGGAACCCGAACGACCCGAAACCCGAAATATCCGAGACCCGAACGACCTGAGACCCGAATGACCCGAGACCTGAACGATCCGAAACCCGAATAACCCGAGACCCGAATGACCCGAATCTAAATGACCTGAACTTGCATATAATGAATGAATGGTCATACACCTGTTAATTTCATTGTTATACTAGTATTATATATTATTTTATAATATCTTATTTTGCTTCTTATAATTTCAACATATTATTTTAGAAAATAATATATTAATTGTATTGATTTCTAAGACATAAAATTCTATTTAAGACTTTTGAGCTCATCAGCCTTCTTTTACAGCTTGCGCAAAATTGGAAATATTTAATCAAAGATTTTTCATTATAAGTTAAACACGGTGCGTAACTAGAGCTGACAAAATCTAACCTAACCCGAAAATCCGACCCGAAAATGTTGACAAGTCAACGACCCGAAACCCGACCCGACCAGAACCCGAACGACCTGAATACCCGAAACCCGAACGACCCGAAACCCGACCGAGACCCGAACGACCCGAAACCCGCATGACCCGACCCGAACCCGGCCCGACCCACCCATTTGCCACCTCTACATGAAACTGTCTTTTTTTAATATGTTGTTAAAATAAAGTAGTATGTGAGCTAACGAATATTTTTATTATTTTCATTTTTTATTTTTCAATAAATAATTAATAATTAGTGACTAAATTCCACCAACATGATTTTGTTGGTATTACGTTATAATCAACTAAATATATCAAGATTTAGCTTGCTTAGAAAAATACAGTTATTTTGCAAGCAAATTCATTCTCACATCAACAATCAATCACTTTTGCTAGTTTTATGTAAGTGTGAAAAAATAAAATACAGGACATGCAAAGAGGTTTAATTTTGTTGAAAAATTGGTATAATCATATGAAGAACAGTGTATACATGACAAATGTGTGATGTATCTTATATTTGACTTGAGTATTTTTTATCTTGAATTTTGAAATTTTTCCTCCTATATACAATTTTCTAAATTTGGTAAATTATTGACATGTGTATTTTTCCAAAAAATAATTATATTATAATTTCTGTGTAACGAGTAAATTAGAAGGATACAATTCAATAAGCACTCATTATATATTTTTTGTACTATTAAACTGCCATACAAAATCCAATGCCTCCACTAAATTCATAAAAATTCTATGATCAATTCTATCAAATATTTCATATAATGGGTCCTATCATTTCCTCAATAACTCATTATCAATTCCTTTCATTAAATAGTGACACAGAGAATCAGCATATTATTATAATTGGAATAAGGAAAGAGATAACCTTTCTTCTTTCTCCAAACACAAATTCATTCCACCTTTGTTTCTTTCTCAATCCGACACAACTCTCCGCCTCCACTCCCTCGCTCTCTCCGCCGTTAATACTACGTCCTGCCACCGATTGCCAGTCCGATGCTACTGATTCTCGCTCCGGCCAGCACTAAGCCAGTTTCTTCCCGCTCTTCTGTTGTCTTATCTCGCGTCGCTCAAATTTTGGCGGAGCAGAACCGACGGGGCGGAAATGAAGAGAAGTAGGCGGAGATGCGAGGACGAGCGGAGGGGAGAGCCACTCCTAAGAACGCCATTTCTTCTTAACTGATGATTTCAACTGTGATTTTGTGTTGATTAATGGCGGTTTCTTGAACTTTCAAAAAAAATGGCGGTTTCTTGATCCTCCATGCGCAATCCAGTTTACCTTGATTTCTATGTTAATTACAGTGGGATTATGACTTGGGAGGAAGGTTAATTGAGGTGATTGGGGGAGATGAATTGGGGATCTAACGGCTATAAAGTTCGAATTTTGGGGATTGAAGTGAATAAAGGGATTGTTTTTCTTTAATTCCAGTTAATGAGGGTCCTCTTGAGAGCGACTACAGAGTACAGAGATATTACTTTCAAGATATGAGATTGATTTGCATCCAGTAGAATAAGAGATTCTACTGGTGAAGTATATTTCTTTCTTTAGCATTAGTTATGACTAGGGAAGGACAATTGGCTCTTTAATTTTGATCAATACTTTTTCATTAGTCTAATATTTCAATTAATTTTGTGGGGATTTATACATATTGAACTATGCAGCTGAAGAATGCCACACACACTAAAGGATATTTAAAGCAGGTGTGTTTTCCTTTTTAAATCTATTTGTATAGATAAGAGAGAGAGTCTGCAAGGTTCATGATCTTTTACTAGCAGGTATATCTGATTTTTGCTTCAGAGTATTACAAACTTCTCAAATAATTTGTTTTTGTATTTGAATTATGTGTTTCAATAGTGAAAGAAACTTTCTTTTACCATAGGTTAACTTACGACTTCCCAAGGGTCTTAATGGCAAAGTTCATAAATCATGGCAAGGATAAAAACACAATATAATATGGTGGTTTATTTCATATGCCATCTTGCTGAATATTCTTTTCTTAGCCTTTATTTTAACCGGTCCGAGTGTAATTGAGCAAACAATGAAGCAAAATTAATACCTATCAACTCTGTTAGTATGCCTTTTTTTATTTACCCTCATCATTCGTCAATATAGTTTCTTAAAATAAATGTTATTTAGCGTTTTTTTTTGCAAAAATGATGAAATTAGTAGAGACTAAAATATGAACATTAACTATGGAGTTCTATAGTGCACACCTTCAGCTGTAGTTGACAGGTTCATTGAAATTATTACAATATTTCCATATTTCCATCACCTTTTGTTATAATCTATTTTTATAATAATTTTATATATACCTGTGAAAATTGTCAAACTAATAGTAATGTTTTATTAATTTAATTTATTTCCATTTTTCCACCATGTAACTATATAAATGCTATTTCCCCATGTGATAAATTATCTGATTTATTAATGTGACACAATTGCAAGATACCAACAAAACTGATTTTTGTTGATCTAAATCATGCTCAACTGATATAATGTTGCCATAGTTGATAGTTTTTGTTGTATAGTTTTTATAGTTTATTCAGCGGTGTATATTGAAGGGTACAATTGTGAGCTCTTAAGGTGTTGTAAGAATTTGATGCTGGGGTGTAGTTGTATGGTTGAATGTGAAATATGTTTTCATTTGCCTGTGAATTATCTATTAAATATTAGTAAGCAAGTTTATTTTAATTTAGTCTTAGTTCCTTTTTCTTATTTTCTTATTGTGTATTGATATTATACAAAGCTGAATGTGTTGTATGCATTCTACTATATAAATTTTAATTATAAATTAAAATTACTCATAAAATGCTAGATTGTTAATTGGCCATCAAAATATTCCAAAAACCTTTCAGGTAGTTTAGGTAGTTTAAGATTAAGAATTAACTTATAAATTTTTTAAATTGTCAAATAGTTTATCCCAGGTGGAGCTAGGTAAAACCTTAAACATAAAATTAAAACTAACATAAATATCAAATATTGTGTATGTCTGAAGAAACAGGTAAAACCTTAAACATAAAACTAAAACTAACATAAATATCAAATATTGTGTATGTCTGAAGAAAATAAAGTTCGAAAACAAATTTGCCAAAATGATATAGTTAAACTCAAGATTAAAAACTAGCTTTCTAAAGAGATTAGAAAAAAACTATCATTGATAGCACAAAATATCATTTATACATCCAAAAGATATAAAAAATTGCATTACAACTCTCATGAACCTAAATTAATTCGTCTAATAAGAATTTGCGAATCCAAAATATATGTTAGCTCGCTAAAAAGATATCATTTGCTAACTTTACAAACTTAAAATTTGTAAATTAGTCCTAGAAGTTTTAGTTATTTTTTTTTAATATAATTATATAAATATATTATTCCGAAGCGGAGCGAGGTTATCGCTAGAAGTCTTAGTTATTTTTTTTTTAACATAATTATATAAATATATTATTTCGAAGTGGAGTGAGGTTATCGCTAGTTGAACAAAAAGATGAGAAGCTATATAGGAAATTCGGTCAAACATGAAGTGTGTGAAATACCTAAATATACCTAAATATTTTTGTGCTATTTGTCAGGACAACAAAGATGTGTAGACGGGGAAAAACGGAAAAATGGAGAGAAGATTTTCAAAGAATTGTCATCTGACTATTTTTATTGGGCATGTACATGTGGGATCCATAGAAGATAAATGTTAAGTGGAAACATGTGATTGTGGCATGTAGTCATATTTTTTATTTAGATCAAAGGTATTAAGAAAACTTTGAAAGAAGCATCAAACAGTTATCGATTTTTTGGTTTCTTAAAATATTGAAGTAGTATTATACAGGATAACACCCGTCAGCTATAGTAACCAACGATTTTTGCTCAGGTCGGATGAAACTAATAATAATCCCACCGCCTAATTCTTCAGTCTTTATGAGCCGTTTATATATGCGCACATAGGTGGTCCATTGAGTGTTTGCTATAATTTTAAATTGCGGGCATATTTACCATATATATAAGGAAATTCAAATTTTTAGTTTATTTTGACACGTGTCCTGTTTAGAAGAATATATTAATTTATTTTGATACAATAAATCACAAAAAATGAGTTGGTTCGGTGGTTAGGTGTGTTGCCTTTCATTTGAAGGGTCTCAGGTTCGACTCCCAGGGACTGTAGATTTTTTCCAAGTTTTTTCTCTCATCCGCACATGTAAAATTACTAAAATAACCCTGGAATATACTATATAAAAAGGGAAACATTATATAAAAATCAAAATAATATGTTAATACAGTATATAAAAATTCAAAAGTAAAAAATAGTAAACATACATAAAGAATAAAAACAGTATATAAAATGGTAAAACAATATATAAAAATGCAAAAACAAGATATATACTGTTCCGTCATGATCTGGATGTGTTACTGTGCCGTCGTGATATCACATTTCTCAATATTTAATTATATTTTAATGAACCAAAAGTATAAAATAATTATTAAGAAATAATA
Organism: Juncus effusus; assembly: GCA_027726005.1. Taxonomy (NCBI): domain Eukaryota; kingdom Viridiplantae; phylum Streptophyta; class Magnoliopsida; order Poales; family Juncaceae; genus Juncus; species Juncus effusus. The sequence continues at coordinate 7,998,501 of CM050905.1, read as the reverse complement.
AATATATCATGTTTTAGATTAATATTTTGACAACTAGTTGGAAAAAAGTAATCAGAACTGTTTTTACAGATTGATTTAATATTTGTGTAACATAGCCCACTAATCATCCACATTTTCCACATTTTCACGAAATATTGAGGTTGATATTTCAAATTTATTAAATATACATATTCAGATATTCTCAAATATGAGAGAATTTTTATTTCTAGCAAAATAAAACCGAAGGGCGGGCTAAATTTTTGAATTTGAATTACAAATTGAAATGCAAACCGAACTGAATTAACGGTTGATGAAATGAATATATCAATTCAAATGAAAGCTACTAATTGATTGATACAATAATTATAAAACTTAAAAGTATAATTGAACATTGACAGAAAAAAAATTGAAAATAGTAACATCAATTTACAAAGCCAAAAAAAAAAAAAAAAACAACCGTACCTAATAAATCAAATAATTGAATTGAACCGACATAATACAACTTGTCTGATCTGTTTGCCAAATACATCCAACCGATCTTACGGTCATTGTTTAGTATAAAACGGTGAATATGTTCATTTTTGTTGTTTATTTTCATGCATAATCTTGCCCCACTTCCTATCCCATCTCAGTCTCACTTTCACACCACTAATCCTAATAAATCATCTCTCACGATAATCTTCACTTGCAACAAACAAATCATGGAGACCACATCCAAATCTAACAGTGTATCACCACCACCACCGTCTCTCCCTCTCTCTGGCCGGGTGGCTATCTTAACCGGTGGCGCCGGCGGAATCGGCTCTGCCATCTCAGCCCGTCTCGCTTCTCTCGGCGCCAAAGTAGTCATAGGTTACATTGGCGACCCCTCTCCAGCGGAGAATCTCGTCAAGACAATAAATTCTGAGTCTTCTTCCACTCCTCGAGCGATTTCCGTACATGCTGACGTGTCTAAGGCTAGTGATGTGAAAGCCCTTTTTGATGTTGCTGTCTCGACTTTCGGCCCTGATCTTCATATATTAGTAATGAATCTAATGATAAGTATTTGTTGTGTCTATGCCTAAAAAAAAAGTATTTGTTGTGTCTAGATTGTTGCAAAGAGTGAAAATATTGAAATGTATATAGTATGAAAAAAAAACAAAAAAATATGTTGTATATTAGGCTCAAATTGCAACAAAGCTCCTATATATTACTGAAAGTTGTAAAAAATTGACTGCCTATATTGTTAGGGAAGTATCCAAGCACGACGGCACTGTAGCATGACAGTAACACGACGGCACTGTAGATAGACTGTTTTTCCATTTTTATATACTGTTTTCTCATTTTACATACTGTTTTGCCATTTTATATACTGTTTATTCTTTGTGTATTTTTTATTTTTTTTACTTTTATATATTATTTTCCCATTTTATATACAATATTTCCACTTTTATATACTGTTTCACTTTTTATGTATATATTATTATTAGAAAATAAATTATATATATTGTTATTGAATCCGTCGTGAACAGTCGTGCTATATTACCGTCGTGCTCTATCAGGTTTCATATTGTTATTAAAATTGAAAATAGGACCCCTCACGCTTCCTCTCCTTTGATCAGAAATTTTTTCATATCTAACAATTTAGAAGTCAAAATATTAAAAAGAAATAGCCAAAATTATAAAAAGAAAAAGCTCCAGTGTTTGTTAGTGTTTTGACTTGAAGTTCTGAATCTGTCCATCAAATATACAGTCTATAATACCAAAACATATTCAACATTGTTAGAAATACTTGGACTCGGAAAATTATCTTATGTTAAATGACTCAAGTGCCTTAGCCTTATTATATCCTAGTTATAACAATAGCTTAGATTGGTACAAATCTCCACTCAGCATTACCATAGTAATAAATTAAACAGGTAACTACTGCAGCAGTGCTCGATTTTGACTACCCAAAACTCTCAGAAACAACCGAAGAAACATACGACAAAATGTTCAACACCAACACGAAGGGCACATTTCTCTGTTGTCGCGAAGGTGCGAACCGATTGGTTCAAGATGGTAAGGGAAGAATCGTTACGTTTTCTTCTTCTGGTGTCGGGTCGCTTCGGCCGGGCTACGCGGCCTATGCGGCGAGTAAAGGAGCGATTGAGATATTTACGAAGATAATGGCGAAAGAATTAAGGGGAACTGGGATTACTGCTAATGTGGTCGCTCCGGGGCCGACTGCTACGCCGATGTTTTATAATGGTAATGATGCTATTTTTATCCTCATATTTTTGTTATGCGACGAATTTGATACTTAAACTTTTATTTGTTGATCAATTGTTATACATATAAAATAATCTGAGAAGAAAAAAAATTAGAGCTATACTTTTTTGTTTGAGTTTTGTTTTTGCAATTTAGAAGAAATATAAGGTTATTTATCGAAATTGTCTAATTCCATTTTTTCACGAATAATTAATTTCATAACTTTTTGGTTAAGTTTATATGTAAAATCATTAATTAATTTAAATAATTCAATTTGCTCTCCTTGTGGAATAATTAATAGGAAAAACGGATGAGATAATCAAGGATTGCATTGCAGAGATTCCACTCGGACGACTGGGTCTTCCGGAGGATATAGCATCACTCGTCGGATTTCTTGTGAGCGATGGGGGCGGTTGGGTAAATGCTCAGGTCATTAGATGCAATGGCGGAAATATATAGCCCAATCAGTTAATTAGCATGTATTCATTGATTAGTTTGGATTTGGGTATTTTTTTTTGTTGGATTGGTTGTGTGCAGTGGCAAATTTTAATACAGCGTCCAAGTTTTCAGTTTCGCAGTATGTTTAATTAACGGTTTGGCATATTACAATAACATATGTTTAAATGCAATTCACAATTATTGGCCACCCTCTCTCGAATAAAATTAAGTCTATTAATACCAATAGTTAATGAAACATTCACTCATTAAAATATAAATATTTCTTTTTCTTCTTTAAAAAAATATAATTCTTAATGAAATTTTTTATTTCTCATGGTAAAATCATCAAATACAAATTTGTTGGAATTTTCTATTTATTTTGAGTTCCATATTGTTATGGTTCTAATTTATTTATTTTTCTTACTAAAATATGTGAATAAAGACTATAAAAAAGAACATGTACAAAAATATTATGCTCATTAATTTATACCTTATTATACCTATCGTCAAATTTTATCTCGGTTGTTGGATTAATTTTTTTTTAAATCTTAGCCTTTCATTTAAATTATTACCACAATATCACATGGTCAGTTAGATTAATGTTTCGTGTTATATCTCTAATTACGTGAGAACTATCATATCAAATAAAATTCCAGAGTATTAAAAACTATCATATTATATTACTTAATGTATTATGGATAATCTGTATCATTTTAAGTTTTAACAACTAACAAAATATAAATAAGAAAAATAATGCTGACAATTTTTTTCAGAAAATGAGTCATGTTATATTTTCTTATTTATAGTAAACATACCTTATTCATATATATAATATCATATTTTCTTTTTACAAGTCATGTTAAATATAATTATTATTTTTATATATTTTTAAAGTTAACCATCTATAATTAAGTATTATGAGGTTTTAACTAAAATCTATGAAATAAATTATGGTGCATTTTTAGTTTTTCTGACCTCCTTCATCGTCTGATTAATACTTGATTTGTTTTTCTAATAAAATATGTCAATAGATAACGGCACAAGAAAACTACGGAGATAAAAAAAAAGATCATATATTAATCTTAGAAATCTTAATGCAAACATAAATTGAAATTATTTTTTGGATTATTATTTTTTGTATTTTTTATGATTTTATTATTTAGGTTATTTTATCTCTTATATGTAAATTTATTTGTATAGAGTTATCCATCCTTATAAAATTAGATGTGATATAGAAACTATTTTTGAATGAATAATAAATGGATAGAATATCTTATAATGTAATTCAAAATGATTTTAAACATAATCAACTTACATAACATAATTATTATATATTGTTTATGTACTCGAAATTTATTTCAAACTTTTATTAGATTTTTCGTAATTGCAATTTATACATAAATTTAAAGGAATAACAAATTTAAATATTCGCAGCGAAGCGCGAGCATTATCCTAGTGTACATGAAAAGTGAACGGTATATAAAAATTAAAATAGTATGTTAGAACAGTATATACAAATTCCAAAAGTAAAAAAAATACATAAAGAGTAAAAACAGTATATAAAATGTTAAACAATATATAAAAATGCAAAAACAATATATATACCGTCCCGTCGTGATCTGGTGTTCTACAGTACCGTCGTGATATCACATTTCTTAATATTTAATTATATTTTAATGAACCAAAAGTATAAAATAATTATTAAGAAATAATAAATATATCGTGTTTTAGATTAATATTTTGACTACTTGTTGGAAAAAAGTAATATAGAACTGCTTTTACAGATTGATTTAATATTTGTGTAACATAGCCCACTAATCATCCACATTTTCCACATTTGCACGAAATATTGAGGTTGATATTTCAAATTTATTAAATATACATATTCAGATATTCTCAAATATGAGAGAATTTTTATTTCTAGCAAAATAAAACCGAACGGCCGGCTAAGTTTTTGAATTTGAATTACAAATTGAAATGCAAACCGAACTGAATTAACGGTTGATGAAATGAATATATCAAATCAAATGAAAGCTACTAATTAATTGATACAATTATTACAAAACTTAAAAGTATAATTGAACATTGACAGAAAAAAAAAATTGAAAATAGTAACATCAATTTACTGAAATAAAATGGAACTTAAACAGAAGAGAGAAATATGATAAAATGGTGTATATTGTCTTGAAATTCTGAGAATACAAGGATGGTACATTTATAGGCACTAATACATGTACTATATGGAATAAAATCTATTATGTTATGAATAATATAAATGGTTTGGATTCATAATTCTAAGGATGTTATGTATTCCTCTTAACTCCTTTCTTTAATATTATGTAACATATAAAGATATTTTACGTTATAAATAGAGCTTTGTAATATGTAAGAAACAACAATTGAATACAAGTGAATAAAAGATTTTCCTCTGTATATTCTCTCTTTCTCTCCTCTTTGTTTTAATTATTTTATAACACGTTATCAGAACGACTCGACCATAAACAAGATTGTTCATTTTAATTAATGCACCTGAAGTTGCAATATTATAAATTAGTAATTTCAATTATCAATCTCGAAGATTAGTTCTCAGCAAACAATTTGAGAAAAGAAGAGAAATATATGTTAAAGAAAAAGAACATTCATTTTTATATTTTGCTCTTGAATTAGCAATAAAGGGAAGAGAGTTTAATGAAAAAACCCCGAAGAGAATTACGAGAATCATATCTGACTAGTTGCAATTCCAGAAAAGAATGTTGCAATATATATAAAATGGATGGCATATATGAGACTAAGGTTAATAAGGAAATGAGAAGATGCAACATGAAAATAATTTGTAAATGATTCTGAATGATATATAGTTTTGATGTTGCACAAAAGAACATTTGTTAAGTACCAGTTGTACACCAAAAGATTTTGTTGAATTTTATAGTCTCTTTAACAGAGAGAAAAATATGGTCAATTATGTTTATAAGTGAAGACCATTTCAGTAAGCCCCGTGACACAGTTGTGTGAAAGATTTTCGTATTATTCAATTTATTTTTGTTATTGAATTACTAAAGACAAATAAATATTCTCAATTTTTATATCCGGAATCCAAAAATGAATGATAGAAATTTGTGGTTGCGATTCCGGAGGCAATTTGTGCAATCGGCTTGTTATCACTAGTTCGGATCCTAGGCCTCAGATGCGGGTAAAGATCCCAACACTTGCTTTTTATGTGACCTACTTTTCCGCAATGATCACATTTTGGAGCACTTTTATTATGTCCCTTTTTGTTTTGAACATAATTACCACTCTTAGCAGCAACAAAGGCACTATTTTCTGTGGTTTCTTTACAAACTACGTTATTGTTATTCATTACTTTTCTTCTTCTCGTTGTATGGTTGCACAAACATTGGCAAAGGATGGTAATTCATTACCCATTAATATTTGGCTTCTTAGGTTTTCATATTCGGGTTTTAAACTAGCAAGTAACTGAAAAATTTTATCATGTTCGGCTCATTTTTGTAGTACGGTTAGATCAGTTGTAGGGGGTAAGTATGAAGCTAACTCATCCCACATACCTTTAAGGTTACTTAGGTGTTCAAGAAAGGATGACCCTTCTTGTTTCGTTTCGGCTATGGTTTTTTTCAGTTCAAATATTCATGATGCATTGTTTTGTTGACAATACATCTCCTTAATAGAATCCCAGAGCTCTTTAGAATTACTAGAAAAAGAAAAAATTTCGGCAAGTTTTGGCTCCATGAAATTGAGAATCCAAGACATAACCAATTGGTCGTTACATTGCCATTCATCAAAACTTGAGTCTTTCTCAGAAGGAGTTTTATTTTTGCCATTAATATATCCTAACTTAGATTTTCCACCGAGGGAAAGGGTAATGGATCTTGACCATGAGAGGTTCTTCAATCCATTTAAAAGAGTATTAGTAAGTCGCATATCGGGATTAGCGTCGATCTCACAAACGATGGTCGTTTTGACAGTGTCCTTGTCATCTGCATTGTGCCGACGAAGAAAGTTTGTTGTCAGAATTCCAACACAAACGGAAGATGTGAGAGAAGCCGACGTACAAATCGGATGTGCACGAGACTAGGCGATTTTAGCAACCTTGCTCTGATGCCATGAAATAAAATGGAACTTAAACAGAAGAGAGAAATATGATAAAATGTTGTATATTGTCTTGAAATTCTAAGAATACAAGGATGATACATTTATAGGCACTAATACATGTACCATATGGAATAAAATATATTACAATTAATTGGACCAAATTAGGTCATAAATCAAGAAAAGATTCTACCTAATTAAATGAAAAGATACAGACAACATTCCTAACGGCTAGTGCATAATTTCAAATTTGTTTTCATACAAATATATTTCCTAACATTTACAAAGCAAAAAAACAAAATAAAAAAAAAAACAACCGTACTTAATAAATCAAATAATTGAATTGAACCGACATAATAAAACTTGTCCGATCTGTTTGCCAAATACATCCAACCGAATCTTACGGTCATCGTTTAGTATAAAACGGTAAATACGGTCATTGTTTAGTATAAAACGGTAAATATGTTCATTTTTGTTGTTTATTTTCATGCATAATCTTGCCCCACTTCCTATCCTATCTCAGTCTCACTTTCACACCACTAATCCTAATAAATCATCTCTCACGATAATCTTCACTTGCAACAAACAAATCATGGAGACCACATCCAAATCTAACAGTGTATCACCACCACCACCGTCTCTCCCTCTCTCTGGCCGGGTGGCTATTATAACCGGTGGCGCCGGTGGAATCGGCTCCGCCATCTAAGCCCGTCTCGCTTCTCTCGGCGCCAAAGTAGTCATAGGTTACATTGGCGACCCCTCTCCAGGGGAGAATCTCGTCAAGACAATAAATTCTGAGTCTTCTTCCACTCCTCGAGCGATTTCCGTACATGCTGACGTGTCTAAGGCTAGTGATGTGAAAGCCCTTTTTGATGTTGCTGTCTCGACTTTCGGCCCTGATCTTCATATATTAGTAATGAATCTAATGATAACTATTTGTTGTGTCTATGCCTAAACAAAAAAGTATTTGTTGTGTCTAGATTGTTGCAAAGAGTGAAAATATTGAAATGTATATAGTATGAAAAAAAAACAAAAAAATATGTTGCATATTAGGCTCAAATTGCAACAAAGCTCCTTATATATTACTGAAAGTTGTAAAAAATTGACTGCCTATATTGTTAGGGAAATGTGCAAACACGACGAAACTGTAGCATGACTGTAACACGACAGCACTGTAGATATACTGCTTTTCCATTTTTATATACCGTTTTCTCATTTTACATACTGTTTTACCATTTTATATATTGTTTATTCTTTGTATATTTTTTATTTTTTTTTACTTTTATATATTGTTTTCCCATTTTATATACAATTTTCCATTTTTATATACTGTTTTCACTTTTTATGTATATATTGTTATTAGAAAATAAATTATATATACTGTTATTGGATCCGTCGTGAACAGTCGTGCTATATTACCGTCGTGCTCTATCAGGTTTCATACTGTTATCTAAATTGAAAATAGGACCCCTCACGCTTCCTCTCCTTTGATCAGAAATTTTTTCATATCTAACAATTTAGAAGTCAAAATATTAAAAAGAAATAGCCAAAATTATAAAAAGAAAAAGCTCCAGTGTTTGTTAATGGTTTGACTTTGAAGTTCTGAATCTGTCCATCAAATATACAGTCTATAATACCAAAACATATTCAACATTGTTAGAAATACTTGGACTCGGAAAATTATCCTAGTTATAACAATAGCTTAGATTGGTACAAATCTCCACTCAGCATTACCATAGTAATAAATTAAACAGGTAACTACTGCAGCAGTGCTCGATTTTGACTACCCAAAACTCTCAGAAACAACCGAAGAAACATACGACAAAATGTTCAACACCAACACGAAGGGCACATTTCTCTGTTGTCGCGAAGGTGCGAACCGATTGGTTCAAGATGGTAAGGGAAGAATCGTTACGTTTTCTTCTTCTGGTGTCGGGTCGCTTTGGCCGGGCTACGCAGCCTATGCGGCGAGTAAAGGAGCGATTGAGATATTTACGAAGATAATGGCGAAAGAATTAAGGGGAACTGGGATTACTGCTAATGTGGACACTCCGGGGCCGACTGCTACGCCGATGTTTTATAATGGTAATGATGCAAGTGCTATATGATTTTATTTTTATCCTCATATTTTTTATATGCGACGAATTTGATACTTAAACTTTTATTTGTTGATCAATTGTTATACATATAAAATAATCTGAGAAGAAAAAAATTAGAGCTATACTTTTTTGTTTGAGTTTTGTATTTGCAATTTGACGAAATATAAGGTTATTTATCGAAATTGTCTAATTCCATTTTTTCACGAATAATTAATTTCATAATTTTTTGGTTAATTTTATATGTAAAATCATTAATTAATTTAAATAATTCAATTTGCTCTCCTTGTGGAATAATTAATAGGAAAAACGGATGAGGTAATTGAGGATTGCGTTGCAGAGATTCCGCTCGGACGAGGGGGTCTACCGGCGGATATAGCATCACTCGTCGGATTTCTTGTGAGCGACGCAGGCGGTTGGGTAAACGCTCAGGTCATTAGATGCAATGGCAGAAATATATGGCCGAATCAGTTAATTAGCATGTATTCATTGATTAGTTTGGATTTGAGTATTTTTTTTGTTGGATTGGTTGTGTACAGTGGCGAATTTTAATATAGCATCCAAGGTTTTCAGTTTAACAGTATGTTTAATTAGCTGTTTGCATATTACAATAACATATGTTTATATACAATTCATAATTATTGGCCACCCTCTCTCTCGAATAAAGTTAAGTCTATTTTATTATACCCACTATTTGTGTGGGGCCTAGGCACACATTTATTATTTTCCAAAATCATGAAAAAAAACTATTTTATCCACTAATAGTGATTAAATTTATTATTTTACAAAATCTTAATCCATCAATAGATAGTTCATGAGGCTTAAAATAGACAAACACGTCAATGACCAATAGTTTAGTTGGAACAGTGCATTGCGGGTGAACATAGAGCTTATTAGTTCAAACTCTCATTGATCCTTTTCTTTATTTAATTCAAAACAGAGCTTATTAGTTCAAACTCTCATTGATATTTTTCTTTATTTAATTCAAAATATAATACAAGTGTTGATTTAAAAAAAAAAAATAGAGACCCAAAAAACCAAACAGCAATCGTCACAGCAGAAACATATCTTTATACTGAAATGTGGAGCTCATTAGTTCTGTCGTGTCCCATTCTTTTCGGCTTGTCGAGTCAAATCAACTCTCTTCCTTCAACGATCTATAACCATACTATCGTGAGTCATACTATAATATCAAGTCGACCCGCAATATCAAATATTACAAAGATCGAAATGTATTGTCAATAATTGTGAAAATAATATATACACGCGGTTTTCATACACCGGTGGAAGATGGATGCATTAGTTTTGCGTGGTGTTTGTAGACCGGATGCAGATGAATATTCGTGTACTGGTCAAAACTAGTGGGAAATAATACATACGCGTGTTCTACACACACCGCGGATAATACGAGAGTTTTAGTTTTGCGGGGTATTTGTGAACCGGGTGTAAATGAGATGAGATTTAGTGTCCGACCCTACCCACCAACCTGCTTGGGAAGGAAGAAATGCAACTTGCGACGATTTTTGTACAGAAATTGAAAACCCTAGCTAAATTTCTTCATTTTGCGGGTGAAATCGGATCGATTGAAGAAATTTTTAGGTAATTTGATCTATCAACTGACCCTTGTAATCTCCGGTTTGTTGTTTTCACTTGCGATTAGTGATAATTTTGGTCTGTTGGGTTAGTATTGGGGATTTTGTGAACTAGGTCGTCGATTCATTGAATTGAAGGTGGTTTTTTGGAATTGACTTTGAATTTACTGTGTTTTGTTCTTTAATTGGTATCACCTAATAGAAATTGTTTTTAATTCCTTCTAAACATGAATTTATGTACTAATCTGCATACTTATGTACTAATCTGCATACTAGCAGGATAAATCCTCCTTAATTTTGACTCATGTAAATTCACTCCTTAATTCCATCACAATCCTTTAATTCACTAGAACTTACAAACAACAACCTCGTAATCTTATCACCAAACATATATTATACGTTCCTTTTTGGTTAATTCCATGATTCCGTCATAAATTATTTATTTCTATACTTTCTAAACAGACCATTAATGGCGCAAGAGAGCTGGAAGAACGAAATTGACGAAACAGAGCTCCACACGCCAGAAGGCCCGATCCTCTGTTCAAACAACTGCGGTTTTTTTGGAAGCGCAGTTACAAACAACCTCTGTTCAAAATGCTATAGAGACTTCATCACAAAACAAAAACTTGAAAAACCTCCTTCAAATATTCTTCCTTCGTCATCCCAACCCGCTACGCAAACGGTCGCAGAGGCGAAGGATACAGCGGATCCGAAGGGCAAACAGCCGGCTAATCGGTGCGGACTTTGTAAGAAGAAAGTTGGCTTGACTGGATTTCAGTGCAGGTGCGGTGGGACTTATTGTTCGACTCATCGGTATTCTGAGTCTCATCAGTGTGCTGTTGATTATAAGGAGTTGGGTCGCGAGGCGATCAAGAAGTCTAATCCTGTCATTAAGGCTGATAAAATCGATAAAATTTAATATTTAAACGATATAATTAGATGTTAAAAGTTGAAATTAAAAGTTAAAATCATAATCAGTAGTTTTTAGATGGTGGAAAACAAAATTATTATGTGGAGAACTCATTTTCTTCATTTGATGCATGCGATTTTAGTAGTTAAGAGGGGGTCAAGAGAGAAAGAACCTGATTTGTGAATATGGTGTGAATGTTTTTAATTATTATTTTTTTATAATTTTATGAAGATAAAACTCGTCCGCAAGCGGAATTTCGCATGAATGTGAAATGCTGCGGCCGAATTGTGATGTGATGTATTGAAGGTATTGATTGTGCATTTATTTTTTGTATAAATGTTATTTCGTATTTGTGTAGTGTTTCAAGTTGAATTATCATTATTCTGTTATGTCAGTTGTATAATTGTATTGCATAAGTATATTAACATTTCTTTCTGAAGAGTATCATAAATTTGCAAAAAAAAAAAAAAACTCGTTATTGTCAAATTGCATAAATTCTTCAATATTGGAAATGGAAATTACAAAAAAACCTTTATTTTTTAAGAAATTGCATAACTAATCCTGCCATTGGTTGAGATATTTTTTTGATTGCAAGGAGTAGGTTCAAAGTCCTATGTTCATATTTAGTGATTCGAAAATTGATTTTTTTTTTAAGGCAAACTTAAGATACCAAAATTGATTAAAGTTGTAATTATCGGGAAAAAAAAATATTTCTTGGATCGTTGTGGCTAGCATGCTAGGCGTGGTGGAAACATCATGCTATAGGCGTGGTGGTGTAGAATTCCAAAAATCTAAACCAACCCCTTATATTTTTACTAGCGTCCGAGATAAAATTAATTTTACTAAATAAAATATCAAATAGAGTGATTAAAGTGGCATAACTAGTGTTAGATCTTAATAAATGAAATTTCTTTTTCGAATTTCTAAAAGACTGAGGGTTTATTTGCAATTTTCAATAATGGAGGAGATTTCTATAATTTAGTCCATCACTGATTCACGAGAAAAATCCGGCTGTAAATTCTTTCAAGCCATCGTACCTCATCATATCATTAATCTACTCGATTTATATTGTCAACATAGTACTACAATATTTATGTTTTTTTCGTTTCACACATGAGTTCGATGCAACAGAGTTGATACAATTTGATAAGTTCGTTAAAGAAGATAAGAAAACATTTATAAAGCGATATTTTGTACATAAAAAATGTGTTTGCTAAAAGGTATATTTACGTAATACATTGCGTTCAATATCATTAAATTTAAACACAAATTATATTAAGTGCACTCCGGATTTTATCCAAAAGAGCGAAGTGAGGATCCCCTAGTGTGGCCTAACAGGTTCGTATTGCTTTATAACAATATAGATTATGATGTCCCCAATCTAGGCATATCACATGTTGATGTTTTGGACACGGTAGGAATGTATCATTGAAAAGGTATTCTTTACGTACGGTAGGAATGTATCATTGAAAAAGTATTCTTTACCTAACAGTGGTAGTTAGACACTCTATTTGTATGAAATGAAATAGGAAAAGTATGAAAATCTGATATGCCAAATGGATATATATATTAGTATACATTTCATTCCAGTTAGTTTGCATATGTTTACATGAGTAAAACGACATTTCAATTTCATGAGATCTTGGAGGTAACTAAAAGGTGAGACTTTATATTATTGACATAAGAATAAAATAAAATACATATTGACATAAAATACGTTACACAGCTGAATTACTTATAGTTAAAATACACTAACACCTCTACTGTCTTAAAAACAGTGGTTCAAGAAAAAATTATGACCGATTAGCAAGGGAAGACATAGCTGTCCTTTGGTAGAGGTCGTGGTGAAATTAATTAATATATATATTTTTGAATGCACTTATCTACAGCTCTTCGACCTTAAAGTACCACATCATTACTATTTTTCAAGCCCTTAGATTATGATCTAAGTTCTCATATTTGAGTTAGGACATGACCAATAAAATTGTTTAAAAAATTTACACTCCATTATACAAAATATTAGCTTTCATAAAAATATATATGAAAGCAAAAATTAATACAAAATGGAACTTAACAAATTAAAATTTATGGTGAACCCTATAAAAATTGATAGTAATAATTCATTTATTTTAAGAATTAAATATGTTTGATATCATTTTCACAGTAATGACATGCAACAAAATGCAAAATAAAAATATTTATGTTTTTATTTTATTGTGGTTTATCGTTTGATTTTTTTTTCCATTTGATGCTTTTATCTTTAAGATAATATTCAAAAGCAAAAAAAAAAAAAAAAGACTGAGCATTTCGCACAAAGCGCCTGCATTCCCTTGTATATAAATGAGATTGAAAAATAAGTTGTCTTCGTGGCACTTGTGGCTATAGTTGATCATATGTGGAAGCATTGTCAATTCTTCGTCATCCCACTGTGAAAGAAACTTAGAGAACCCTAGTTTGATTTTTTTTATCACAATCCCAATGGTAATTTGATTTTGTTGAATTCGTTATTTGTTGTTGATACATTGTATATGATCCTTGTTATAATAAGCAATTTTATTTTATTTTTATTATTTTGTAGTAGGGGTATTTTCATAATTTCAAAAATAATTTGTATGTTGGGGAATAATAAAGTGTATCTCAATAAATCATATGCATTAAATAAAGAATTTAGAAATTTGAATCATCAAAATCTGAGGTGTATTTTGAAAGTTATGATTATTTTAACTTTGAGGGACCAAAGTGCAAAAGTGGCAGCAAAAATTAACCGTTCCGTTTCTTCTTAGTCAGTTCAGAAAATTTGCGTTAGTAAGTGCTGGAAATCCGGATCTGTATTTAGTATGAAATTAAGAGTTTTAATTTGAGTAATCAACCATTAATCAGAAAAATACGGTACAGCTATTCATTCCCCCTTCTCATACAGCTATTAAGACAAAAATATGTCCTTTTCTTCTCTCTCTCCTTTCCGCTCTCCTTCCTTTCTCTCTTCCCCGTGCATTACAAATACAAAAAGAAGCAAGAGCTTGTCCTTTGAAGTGGTGAATATATTTACACTTGGAGTTGGTGGACCGTGTCTGAAGGTGTCATTCGGCTCACAGGAACCCTAGCTACACAGCCTACAATCATCACTTTCTCCTCTTGGTGTTTGAGCACGGTTTTGTGGACCGAGTTAGTGGAGTTGTGAAGTGGTTCATAGTTCCGAGTCTAGTCAGTTTAGAGCTCTTCCTAATTTATCTCTACAATCATCTTCTGTGAGTCTTATATTTTTTTTTTAGATCTGGTTAATTAGTAGTTAGTATAGTATTAGTAATTAGTATTATTTGCATACTTCGGTCATGTTGCATGCATTCATATAATTAGAATAAATATTTTATTATTTTGGATTTGTTATTTAATTAACATTCCTACATTTTATCAACACTGATTTGAGTAATGATAAATATTTTTATATAACATAAATAGAAGATATTATATTTAATAAAAAAATATGTTTATTTCATTATATATTATCACGACTAATTAAATTTAGAATTCTATTATATTCGTATTTTTTTTTTAATTGATGATACAAAATCAAGGGTTTCTGAAATCTGAGAAATAAAAATACTGTTTTCATAAAATCTGGAATTTATAAAATCGGGATTGAGAATACTGTTTTTAAGAGAATCTGGAACTTTGGGTGTTTCGGGGAACCGGAATTGAATTCCAGATTTCGGGCAGATTTAAGAAGCTGGATTTTTAAACTGGGCAACAGAGTGATGAATTTTGTTAAAATCTGAGATTTGAAGTAATGCGATCTGGAATTTCGGGTACTTTTCTAAAAGCTGGAATTTCAATTCCGATTTAATAAGGAAATTTGTTTTGATCATATCTTTTTAATCATAACTTCAAATTTTACAAATAAATAATCGATTTCTATGTTTTAGGGTATTTCTGACTCATTGGTAATATTAGTTTCTACATTTAAAGTCCAGAAATTTTTTTTCGTAAATAGTCAGATTAAGTGAGCATGTCGGTTCGAAGTTCGAGATCGATTAGTAATTAGTATTAATTAAATAATTAGATTCGCGTGAGGAGTTCGTACTAGAAGAAGACCGAGAAGTTGAAAGAGTTGCGAAGGAAGTTCAAGAGTTTGTGGAACCCGAAGATTTCGCGTGAGAGTTTGCTAGTTGTATTTATTCAGATAAGGTTTTGCCCGTATATGCTTTCCCATTTTGCTATATTTGTTCTTCCGTATAAATAGTATATATATTATAATTATCTATAAGAATGATATTGAATATTGAATATATAACTTTTATTTATGAGATAGAGCTTATGTGGCTCAAATTAATATTTTGGTAATATGAGAATTTAAAGATAATATTTAAAGATATTTTTGAGTAAGATACGGGATATAGTGAGATGTGTGAAAAGTGATAATTAAGAGAATACAGCCGTACTTGGTAGGTGGAAGCCAGGGCCGCTGATCTAGGTGAAGGTGGAAGCTAGGGCCATCGATCACCCAATAACGAGCTCGGAAAGACTTGTATCTGTGAGCGTATTCGATGCCACAGAGCATGATCTAGTGTGTGTTGTGAGTGTGTGGAAGTTGAAAGTGAAATAAGATAATATCCCGAAATAAAAGTATTTTTCATAATTATTATATAATTATTATACTAAATTATACTTATGACCACTGATTACTTGATTTTATATTACTTGATTTTATATTAAACTCAATATATTCTATTTTTGGTATATGCGGCTGGGCCTCTTTTCATACCTTACTGAGTCAGTACTCATCCTTATATTTATTTTGTGCCCAGGTTCGGATCATTAGCTTGGAGTTGCGGGTGGAGAGACGTCATAATTTAATAAAGTTTAGTTTAATAATTAGTGTTAAATAAAGGAGAACTTTACAGTCTCAATCTTATTTTGTTGTTAAGTTTAATAAATGTAATTTGGAGATTATTTTGATTTATGTGGATGATTGTTTAAATGTCTTTTGACGGTTGTTACATTTCAGTCCTTTAATTGAATCCCGGGTGTAACAATCCTCAAATTCTTTGTAACAAAGATTAAATTCATTGTTGTGTTCGCATAATATATTATTAATTCTAAATGAAATTTAAAACAATTTCGATAAATATAGAGACAACTCAGTTATACAATATTTATTGATCAAGTCACATCGAGTTTATATGACTACCCTAGCTAGCGAAATTGATGCCCATATGATTAATGTGTAAACTAAAGATAATTTAGTTAATATATGGAAGCATATTTAGTGCCTTGAATATTGCATGGGCAATATGAGTAATGGTTTAAAGGATAGTTGAATTATTATTATTTTGTTATGTAGTTGCATCGGGTAAATAAACTGTCTGCTTCAGAAGAATATGTCATTTTTTTTTATGATCTAGTGATTGAGTAGAAAATACAATAAACATAAGTCATGGGTTAAAAAATTCTTCATTATTGGAAATTGCAAAAGCCCCTTTGAACTTTAAGAAATGCCAAAAAAAGTCTTACATTTGTTAAAATATGATTCTGCCAATTAACTCATCTTAATTATTCTAATTATTTTTCTTATTAAAATTACTCCAATAGCTAACCTTGCCCTCCTCCGACTTTTACTTGCCATCAAAATAAAATCATTTTTACGAAAAAAATATCAATTGAAGTGAAATAACTAGTGTTGGAAGGAACTTTTTTTCAAAATTCTAAAGAACATAGAGTTTTCTACAATTTCCAATAATGGAGGAGCTTTTGCAAATTTTCCTTTGAAATATTTATGTAGAATTTGGGCTTATATTAGCCCAAAATAATACAATGGACAGCCCAAAGCAAATTGATTAAATCCTGTATTATTTCCCTCTTCCTTCTTCTTCATCAAAAGCCCAATCGAAACCCTAACCCTAACTTCCGAGCTCGAAGCTTGAGAAATGGCCATCGCAAGAACTGGAATTTTCGTCGATGATTATCTCGAATGTAAGTTCTCTATTCTCGTACAGATCCTGTTTCGATCCATTATTATATATATATATATATATATTCATTCTGAAATAATGGAATCTGGCATAAAACCAGGGCTATAAGAATTCAGTTATCAACATATTTCCAAATGGATAATTTTCTGACTTTAATTTTTATACATATGTAAATATTGACTTTTCAAGGTCACATATGCAGAAATTTATTTCTGATTGATATTTTTTCATGAAATTAGATTCAAGCACATTGGCTGGAGATCTCCGAAGGATTCTTTCCACCATGAGAGAGCTTGATGAAAGAGCTCAAGGTTATTATTTGCTTAATTAGAAAATATTTTGGATTTAAATTTTAACGTTTTAATTAATTACAGAACCTAATCTTTCTTTCTTTTGTTAGGAATTATTGGTCATACAAAAGAGCAAACGAAATATTACATAGGAATGTCATCTCATAATTCAGATAAGTTAAATAATGAAAGTGAAGAAGAATCATCGCTTGATAAATTGAAGAAAGAAATTGAATCGAGTCAAGAAAATGCACTTAGCCTTTGTACTGAAAAAGTCTTGCTTGCTCGCCAAGCCTATGATCTTGTAAGAAACACAAATTTTTCTCTTACAACCCTATAAAATTATAAAATATCGGTTCTGTACTTCCTTTGTTTGGTTATTAGCGAACTAATTAGTGTTTTGGGAATTTTTCTTTTCTTTTTTGTGGGATAAATTTGGGTATTTTTTGGATGAGCTAGTTGTGAAATTTCTTTCTTAATTGATGAATTCTTTTTTGATTTTGTTTTTGTTTTTTTAGATTGAAAGCCATATTAAGAGGCTTACTGAGGATCTGAACCAGTTTGCGGAAGATTTAAAGCAAGGTATTTAAGATTTTTGTCTTATTATTTCTTCTTTGTTATTTTCTTATGATTTACTAAAATTTTTCTCATCCATAATTGAAACAAAAGAATACAAAAGAAGTATGAATAACTAAAGAAAATCACAATGAAAAGAAGAAAAAATATATACAAATAAAAAACAAAAACTAAAAACAAACACCAAAACAACTAAAATATACAAAAAAATAACAATAACCTTCACATATAAAACCAAAATTTCCCAATATTTCAACACCCCTTTTATTTCCAATTCAACCAATCATACACAAACACAAAAACACCCAAACTATTAAAAAACTAAGCCAATCTCTTGACACCTAAAATTCCCCATCTTTCAACACCTCTTATTATTTATTTTTATTTTATTTTTTTTACAAGAGGGGAAAATTTCGCAAGACGAGTAATTAATTAATTAATAATAATTATTATTATTTTAAACATTTCTCTTAGTTTCATAAGAACAAACAAACCACCACCCAAACTATACACGAACATAAAAACAACTAAAATCTATACTCACATGAAGATGGTCTTCGAATCTAAAACCAAAATTTCCCAACATCTTAACTTCCCTTTATTACTTTATATTTCATCCATTCATTCATTTATTATTATTTTTTTTACAAGAGGGGAAAATTCCGCAAGACGAGCCGGCGATTCTGTCCATGCAATCTTCGATCCCGCGCGAGGAAAGAAGAAAAGGCGGGAATCACTCGACGCCTCAATCGAAACGGTTGAAGCACGAGAGAGATTGGGATCTTGATCTGATGCCGCCACCTGGCAGCAACAAGAAAAATAATCAGAATAATAACGGGAATAATAGTAGTAATGTGTTTGTTGAGATGGAACAAGCGATAGATCCTAATGAGCCCACTTACTGCATCTGCCATCAGGTAATTTTGCGAAATGACCCTTGTTATGTTATAAATCTTTCCTCAAGTTTTGGCAAATTTGTGAAACCCTATATTATGGGTAAATTGCAAAAAAGTCACAATCGAAATGGTTGAAACATGAGAAAGAACAAAAACCCTATATTATGGGTAAATTGCGAAAAAGTCACAATCGAAATGGTTGAAACATGAGAAAGAACAATAGTAGTAGTAGTAATAGTAATAGTAATAGTAGTATGAGCCGACATATTGCATCTGCCATCATGTAATTTTGCAAAACGCCCCTTCTCTGCTGTTATATGATGTTTTCATTAAGTTTTGGGAAATTTACAAAGAAGCCCTATGTTGTGCCTAAATTGCAAGAAAACCCTTACATTATCAGAAATTGCAGTTTCCTTTATTGCAATTTAGGTGTAAAGCAGGCGCTTTTTTGCAAATTTCCATGAATTTTTTGAAATAGATCAAGCTTGTGTAGCGTATTATATTCGTCTATTCAACTATTCAGGTCTGACAAAAGCCTAAAATGCTTAAACCAATTTATAGTAGTAGCAATCCATTATTATTTATATGATTAGTTAAATCACTACTAAAGACTCAATTTATGGTTATAATCACATTAATTCCAATATGTAACAAAGTAGCATGAAAAACATGTCTCCTTTGTCCTATTTGTCTCTTTTTTCAGTTTGTGTCCAAAGTGAATGCATATATATTTAGTATCACTTAAATGAGATTGAATAGTATGTGAATATTATAGGATGTTTCTATATAAATAGCTGGCAATATTCTCTCTTTACAAACATAATTATCAATTGCATTATAACAAAGAGGATATTTTTATATATATAGCTAGCAATATGCCAATATATTTTCTCTTACAAATAAAATTATCAATTGCATTATAACAAAATTTCTTGCGGGATATTTTTATATATATCACCTTAAAACAATATTAATAGTTACATTATAACTCCTACCAACAAAAATTAAAAACCGAGCACAAACAAATAATTAGGACAAATAGTTAGGATCAGAAACAAATGCTCACCTTCATGAACACTTGCAATTGCTATTAAGCTAGGGAAAAATTGAAAATTATAGAGTAATCATAACACCAACAACTCTTTATATATTTTTAGCTTTTTTGTATAATTATGTGGATATATTTTCCGTGGAGGAGTGGTACCATCTTGTAAGTCTACAGGTTTTGATTTTCTCGAATATCTTGTTTGAAGCAGCGTAAGTACACCCAAATCATTATTAATTTTCTTGAATCTTGATCTAACTGTTGATATGTGACTGAACAGTTTATTTGTAATGAAAATAATACATCATACTTTGTGTGTGAAAGAACCACTAATTGCATGAACTTTCATGCAAAATGTAAATAATTTCAGTTAAACATAAAATTTACATGAGATCTACCATTGAACTCCAATTATATAAGAGGACTGGAATAATCATAAATCATATTTTTTTTGTTTTACAGTGAAAATGTATATATATATATATAATCGAAAAATAGTAAATAATAGGTTGACACACCACATCAGGAGAAAGAGACCTAAAATCCAACAGATTGAATTGATTTATACTTTTTTTTTTTTGCTGTGGAAACAAAAAATATCTGCAACTTATTTATACTCATTTATTATTTAGGCAAAATTCGATCTTACAAACTTTAACTTCATTTAGATACCTCTGAATTGCAATGCATCTTGAAAGGAATAAATTTCATGTGTACATATAAATTATACAAAATCTCAAATACCATCCTTTGCAAAATTGGAAGTACCTTTCCTCAAAACAAAACAAAAAAAGTTTTGTTGCATTCAAAACTGGAGATTTATATGATAAGGTTAAACCCTACTAAAGACTGAGGTGTGGTTATAAATTAATCACACGTTCTAATTCAGAAGTATAACAAATGTAGCATGAAAATCACGGATATTTTTTTCCTTTTAAAAAAAAAATGTAAGTTGGTTATTCTTATGAAATTTTTTATTATTTCAGGTGTCTTATGGCGACATGATTGCTTGTGACAATGAAAATGTAAGTATTGACTCAACATTTCTAAGAAAAAATTAGAAAAAAAACACTTGCATTATTACATATCTTCTCATTTTTTTTTATTATTGTGTAAATAAACAAACAGTGTGAGGGTGGCGAATGGTTTCATTATTCTTGTGTTGGACTCACGCCAGAGACGAGATTCAAAGGGAAATGGTATTGCCCCACTTGTCGAGACAGAAACAATTGATTTTATTTATATATATATATAAGCTTGTAAGTATTTGGAAATTAAATCGCAAATTTGACTTTTTGTATTTGTAGCTTTTTTCGTTGTCTTTTATCTTTCTGAATGACTGAATCATTCTATAAAGGCTCGTATAAACAAAACATGTTTGCCTGATTCATGGATGCATTAAGGGAATGAATTCTTTCTTATGTTGATTTTCAGATTGAAGTACTGGGTATTTGTAAAAATGTTTTTTTAAGAAAAAAATATTACAATGATAGATTCAATTAGGTATTTTTTCTTATCTTTGCCTGATTCCTATTTTTTGCTCATGCAACGCCATCACATATCATGTCTCAAAGATTTTAATGAGATATAAAGACTTGTCAGAAGAGAAATTGTAACATCACAAGTCACAAAGAGTTATTGATTGAATTGAGAATTCTACATCATATTTTTAGGACAAATTCAAATTATATGCATGTGAATTTATAAAAAGGTTGAATTGTATAATATTAGATATAAATACGTATGTATAAGATTCTTCTTCGATTTGTTTTCTCGTTTCACACTATCATTTTTTCTCCTCTTTCTATTTTAATCTTGGCTGGCCTTGAACTCAGAAAGTCTTTTTTGTTTCCATTGTAGCATTCTACAATTGGTACATCCTCATTCTAGAATTTTAATTCAGTAGGAAGCTTTCTTTACGTCACATACATCAAGCATTCCAAATCATGAGAGCATTGAATAGGAACTATGATTTATTCATTTCGCTCTTCATTTTCCCTTTTTCTTAGCTCACGCTCTTACTCTCTTACCGCTAAATGATCTGCCACCTTGATCGTTGTATCATATAGTTTTATTGGTTTTGATTTTCTCTCATATCTTATTGGGAATATTAAAACAATTACACTGAAATTGTTATTAATTTTATTCATCCAACTTTTTGGTTTGCATATTTGTAATGATCTACATATTATTTATAGTAAGTACATACGTAATGTTGGAAGGACATACTGACTACATAACTATCATATAGAAGGTAAATAAGTAATATCAGTTATACTCCAGGAAACTTCCCTGCAAATTAAAAGAATATATATATATATATATATATATATATATATATATATATATATATATATATAAAGTTATGTTAATTAGTTTTAAAAATTAAGTATAGAGAATGAATAATGAAAATTAATAAAACCTCAATTCTTTTATCCTAAAAAACGAAGCAATTTAAGAATTGCTGAAATTATTGTTTTGCTCAGAGAAATCAATATTTGAACAGATTTCATGTATCTTTTCAGGAAGTTTCAAATAGTGAAATCAGTCCAATGCGTTTCTACACTAGGATACGCAATAATTCAAGAAAGGTACATTCATCCAAATCAATTTTATTTGACCATAGTATTTAATACTACTAGCTTCTTTATTTTCAATTTACCAATCTTTTATTTTTTTTTGTAGCAAACCTCACTCAATAAAGATGATAAAGACTATATCAACAATCTGCCGGATGATATATTGATGAAGATTTTAAGTTTATTAGATACAAAATCTGCAATTTCTACCAGCATACTCTCAAAACGATGGAAATATCTCTATCATTCCCTAACTCACCCAATTACCACCCCTAACATAAGAAGCCTTGTCATTGAAATCACATATTTTGATGAAGATTATAGACACCTTTTAGATTGATGTGTATTGAATACTTTTAGTGGTAAATTGGAATATTTTGAACTCTCAGTCAGTTGCATATACAAGTTTCCACTAGATTCCCTTGATGAACTTGGAGATTCTTTACAAATATTGCATCTTTCTCGTTGTGCTCTGCTTCGTCAGTCAGGATATCTTGCATTTAGGTCCCTCAAAAATCTAACCTTAACGGAAGTATTTTATGAGATAAGAGGCAAAAAATGGTAGAGTTTCTCAAATCAACCCAAGAAAAGTTTCATTTTCTAATCAATGGTTGCTTGAATATGGAAAGTTTATCTCTCATGGATTAAGTTTTATGGTGTGATGAGAATAGATGCACCCTTTTCGCACCTAAAGGCGATAAGCTTTTATCATTGTTATATTGGAGAAATTAAGATAGTTTCCGCTCCTTAACTTGAGAGTTTGGGTATTTGTGATAGTTTTTTAGTGATGGGCACAAAGCCGAACCCGGGAGTAAAATACTTGAAATTTTGATAGAAGTTAGTGTTTTGAAAATCATTGTCCTTTTATTTTTCTCGTATTGTTATCTTGCATTCATCTTTTAATTTGGCTTTCCTAAACGAGAGAATGATTTTTCTTCTCTAACATTACCAAAATATTATTTTCTTACTTTCTAAACCTCACACTAACTACAACATAAGCATTAATTAACCTTGATCCATGAATGAAACCTTAACTAAGCACTAAATAAGCCAAAAAACACTAGGAAAAATGCTACAAATTGAAATCCAATCCTTGAACCAAATTACATCTTTAACTTTTGATTATAACTTTGTAAATTTTCTTGTTTTCTAGGTTTGGCTCAAACCAGTGCATTGTTCAACTTCATTTATGAAATTAAAGCATCTAGTTATTGAATCTAGAATGCTTGTGATATGTAACCGTTTCTAGATTGCTTTAATTCTTGATGCGACACCATTCTTGGAGGTATTTGAAATAAATGTATACCCATTTGCATGGAGATCTCAAACATTGTTTATTTTCATTTTTATTTTATAATATTTTTTTACATGAATATGCGAAGTGTAGATTGAAAAGGGCGAATTTCCAGTATCGTCTGAGGAGGTAGTTGAGCCATCAGAGCCTTTCGATTCCCAACACAAGAATTTATGACGAAGGGCTTTGAGGGAGGTCTAATGGAGACGGACCTAGTTTGGTATATAATGCAGAGCGCAACAGCCATAGAAAATATCGTCTTAAGCGATGATGAGGGTTATTACAAAGAGTTTGATGTGACATAGTTTACCTCTATTTTTAAGTGAGAAAAGAAGATTTAGTTTCATGGGGATATAACTTTGCTTTCACCTTAGTTTTTTTTTTATGTGAAGTTTAGAGGTTCTGCAAGTTTGAGCATATGTTTTTATTTTTGTAATGAAGTTCATGCAAGTGAGTATTTGGATCGACTTAAGTTCTTCGTTTTTATCTAGGCTTGTCAACGGAGCGGGTCGGGTTCGGGTTTGGCCATTCCGAAACCCGACCCAAAAACTTCGGGTTTGACCCGAACCCGAAATCTTTACGGATTTTTTTTCAAACCTAAACCCGCGGATAACCGAAACCCACGGGTAAACCCAAAACCCGAATTTAGTTCCCATTTTGTTAAATTTTGAACTAATCTATACAAAATTAAAACTACAATAAAATTCATAAACAAATAACAATTAAAGCATTTAAAGTTGTAAGATATCAAATTTTGAATTTGATATTATTCGGGTTTTGTTTAATTTTCTGGTTCTTAAAATCCTAGTTTCCAATCTGAAATTTTTTTAACACTTTAATCCAAAGAGAGCTAGATTTATTTCAAACCTTTTTAGAAAAATAAATTTTGAAAATATAAAAATAATCTGCATGCAAAAATAAATTGTATTTTCCGATTCTATATTTCAATATGAAAATTTGGATATAAAATGCATGAAATTTCGTATTGTAAATTAAAAGTTATGAATTTTTCTTTACCATGCGTAAATTAATTCATACATACAAGGACTTATTTATAAAGGTATTGAAAAAGTTATATAAAACAAATTTTTGAACCATAAATACTTATCGCATGGAAAATAAATTATATCATTAGAATGTAAATTTTATGATGTACATTTTCATATAAAATACATTAGCTGGTATTTTATAAATAAAAAGTTATGAAAGTATTTATAATTGAATAATTGGTTTTTATGAATCTGCAGGAACTAATTTCTAAATTTCAGAAAATTGTGGACTTTTATGCATAATACCACTGAACACCTGGTCTGCCTGGAAGTGACATGTGGAGCCCTGTGAAATTACGAAAATGCCCTTTTAATTTCTATAAAACAACCCATGCATGATTTTTCTCATTTTTCTTTTTTACTTTCTCTCATTTCAGAAAATCACATTAAATTCAGGCCAATTAAGAAAAATCTGAAAATTTTATGTAAAGTCAATTACTATTTTCTGAACAAATTTTATATTTTACATTTTCTCAAATTCTGTAGTTTATTATTTTTGCCGAATTATTTTTTGATTTAAGCTTAAATTCTGAAATTTTGAAACCTCTCAGAAAATTCTAGAAACATTCCAGTAGATAGATCGTGTTTTTCTAAGAAAACTTTTCTATATGACATTTTGACAGATTCGATCGTTTACTATTTTTTAATTTATTTCTTTCTGATTTTTCAGAATATGAAAATATTAAATTGGGAAATTCTTCAAAAACCCCCTAACTTTTCTCAATATTATCAAAAACCCCCCATCTTTTTTTATTCTTCAAAAAGCCCCTATAATTTGACTTGAATTTTTTTATAACCCCCTATGGGGTTAACTCTCACATTTTCCATCCAATATTTTTTCTTTTTACCAAAATGCCCCCGCTTAAATATTTTTCATATTTATGTTGAAAATAAAATATGAAATATTTTTCTACATAATATTTCATAATATTATTTTGATTATATTTTATGATATTATTTCAAGATTCATTATTTTATTTTATTATTATATTACTTAAAATGTTTTTCTCTTATTTTATAAGTAAATTCAATTCTATTTTTAAATTAAAACAAAAACAATTTATTTTACATAAATATTATTTTCTTGATTATTATTTATTATGATTTTATTTTTATTTTAGTACTCATTTATTTATATTAAATGTAAATATATAAATTTTATTTATTATTCTGGTTTTGAAAAAAAAAAAAGAATTTTAAAGAGGGAATTTTGGTCCAAATAAAATTTATTAGAAGGAAAATGTGAGAGTTTAACCTCATAGGGGGTTATAAAAAAATTCAAGTCAAATTATAGGGGCTTTTTGAAGAATAATAAAAGATAAGGGGTTTTTCATAATATTGAGAAAAGTCAGGGGTCCCTATTAAATTTTACGAAAAATAAAATTTTCCCTGAAAATTATGAACAAATCACAGTAAATCAGAAATATTATTTTGGAAAACTTTAATATATAATATTTTATGATATTCTGTCGTTTACCATTTGAAATTAATTTTTCTTTTAATTTTCAGAACTTTGTAGTCTATTTCAATGACATGGATTATCCACTTTTCAGAAAAACTGGTTTAATAAATCATGCAGATCTGGAATTTGATATTCCAGATCATGCAGAATTCTGTCAGAATCCAGAATATCAAATCCCCAATCTGTAGGATTTATTAAACCAGTTTTTCAAAATACAGTGTTTCTGAAAAGTGGACCCTCCTTGTCATTGAATAGACTACAAGGTTCTGAAAATTAAAAGAAAAATTAATTTAAAATAGTAAACGACAGAATATAATAAAATTTTATATATTAAAGTTTCTTAAAATAATATTTCTGATTTAATGTGATTTTTTCATAATTTTCTGAGGAAATGTTATTTTTCGTAAAATTTAATATTTTCATATTCTGAAAAATCAGAAAGAAATAAATTAAAAATAGTAAACCATCGAATCTGTGAAAATGTCATATAGGAAAGTTTCTTAGAAAAATAATATCTATTTACCGAAATTTTTCTAGAGTTTTCTGAGAAGTTTCAAAATTTCAGAATTTAAGGTTAACTCGAAAAATAATTCAGAAAAAGTATTAAACTAGAGAATTTAAGAAAAGTAAAATATGAAAGTTGTTCAGGAAAATAGTAATTGACTTACCTTAAAAATTTCAGTTTTTTTCGTAAGTAGCCTGAATTTAATGTGATTTTCTGAAGTGAGAGAAAGTAAAGGGGAAAAATGAGAAAAATCATGCATGGGTTCTTTTATAGAATTTAAAAGAGCATTTTCGTAATTTCAGAAGGGCCCACATGTCACTTCCAGGCAGCTCACGTCCCCAACAGGTGTCCAGTGATATTATGCATAAAAGTCCACAATTTCTGAAATTTATAAATTAGTTCCTGCAGATTCTTAAAAACTAATTATTCAATTACAAATAAATTCATAACTTTTTATTTATAAAATACTAGCTAATGCATTTTATATGAAAATGTTCATCATGAAATTTACATTCTAATGACATAATTTATTTTTCCATGCCAGAAATATTTATGGTTCAAAAATTAGTTTTACATAACTTTACAATATCTTTACAAATGAGTCATTGTATGCATGAATTAATTTATGCTTGATAAAGAAAAATTCATAAATTTTTATTTACAAACGAAATTTCATGCATTTTATATCAAATTTTTTTTATTGAAATATAGAATCTGAAAATATAATTTATTCTTGCATGCAAATTATTTTATTATTTTTAAAATTCATTTTTCTAAAAAGGTTTGTAATAAATCTTGCTCTCTTTGGACTAAAGAGAAAAATTCAGAATGGAAACTAGGATTTTAAGAACAATTAAATCCAACTTCGAA
Organism: Juncus effusus; assembly: GCA_027726005.1. Classification (NCBI taxonomy): domain Eukaryota; kingdom Viridiplantae; phylum Streptophyta; class Magnoliopsida; order Poales; family Juncaceae; genus Juncus; species Juncus effusus. The sequence continues at coordinate 7,970,618 of CM050905.1, read as the reverse complement.
AAAAAATCCCGAATAATATCAAATTCAAAATTTGATATATTACAAAAATAGTTCAAATTAGATAAAGCTCATCAAACATCAAATTGTTCATAAAAACACAAAACATTTTGAATGGTAGAGATTAAAATTTAAAATATACTTATAATTTAAGTTTCGAGTTTGGGTTCATGTTACCCGTGGGTCGGATAGTGCCAAACCCGAACCTGACCCTAACTCGACCCGAACCTGAATCCACTTTCGGGTTTAAACCCAAAACCCGATCTGCGGGTTTTTTTTCGGGTTTAACCCGATCCGTTCGGGTCGGATGCGTATTGGATTCAGGTCTAACCCGATCCGTTGACAAGACTATTTCTATCTGGAAAGAAAAACGTAAGTTCTTTGTCTTTTATGAAGATTAAATGTTATATAGGTTAAATTTAGAAAATGGGAGCAAGAGTAGTAATTTTTAGAGAAAAAAAAAATCTAATTTTGGTACATTTATTGCATATGTTCACTTTAGACCCTCATTTATTTATTTATTTTTAGTCCTTTTGCTCTCATCTTCTTTGTTGTTCACTTTCTCCCTTACATCTCAGTTGTGTGATGATATGTGAGTTAAAACTAGGCTTGCTTATATTCTTCGATTCTCTTCTCATTGTCCCCTTCCAGTTTCTTCTATCTTTTTGTCAGCCTAGCTTCCTTTCTCCTTTTCTTCGTGCTCATTAGCTCGTAGATTCTTCCGTTTGTTATCGTCCTCTTCATAAATCTCAATTACTACTCAATTGGCGTCCATGCCACATCGTCAATTGCAGGAGATACGCTCATTTGTCCGTTTTGCTGAATATTGCAGTCCACCTTTACAACCTGCGCAACAAGAAAGACAAACGATATAACATGACAACAACATATACACAAACATATATGAACGAATACCATCTCCCACTCATCGTCTTGCTTCGAGCAATCATCTCTGCAAAATGTATGAGAAATATACAGGAGTGGCTTTCTTCCTTGTTTTTTTTTCTTGTGGGAGTCATACAATTATATCAAGTAAGGGACCTGATATAGCACGACAGTATATACTCGTCGTCATAGCACGACGATATATAAAAACTGAAAAAAATAATACTGAAAACAAACATCATATAAAAATTCATTCGGTAAAATAATATATATTTTTAAAAAATGAAAACAGTATATAGCGTGTACAGAAATGTGAAAAAACAGTATATATTTTCAGTTCGTAGCTACGAGGTCGCTACCCGACCCCGACGTGATTTCGGATTTCCCATCAAGTAATGTTGGAATCATTACATATTACATTGAAAATGTCTTTCCCCGCCAAGAGAATTGGCAATAAGAAAAAGAAAACTGATCAACACGTTAAATTGGTTTTATATTAATTATTGTCTCTCTCTATTTTATATTTCTTTTTACATGCATTTAATTGGTGTAACTGCTCAACACGTTAAATTGGTTTTATTTAGAATTTCTAATTTATCAATTCTTTTTTAGATCTTTCTCATTTCTATTGATTTTTCATGGAATTCTCAATTACGTGCCTTAATTGCAATAATAATCAAAGTATTTCTAAGTAAAAAATAATAATCAAAGTATTTCAATAAAAAAAATTAGAATTGTCTCTGAATTTACTTTGTTTATTTTTGCAGCGGTTTTGCATTCCTCGCCAAGTTTTTTTTTTAAGGAAAATAGTTGCCAAAAAGGCAACCTTTTCATTTGATTAAACTCAATCCAACAGTATTTACATCAGATTACATACTTGTAAGAAAACTTCAGTGACCAAATAAAATTACAACAATTTAATTAACTGCCAATACATTGACTGAAGCTAACTTAAATTTAAAATTGAGTTCATCTTCGATTTTAAATTCTGCAAAGTTATGAGGCGCGAACTATTTCTCCAACAGAGGATAAGAAACTTCTGCAAAAATTAGGTAATAGATTTTGAAATTTTTATTTCAATTCATATTTTCAATAAATTTTCTCATTAAATGGAGTTTCGGTTCTGTTTATATGTCAGATGATAAAAAAACAGAGGATAAGCCTGAAAAAGTAGAAAAAAATAATTCTATTCCTTCTACACATCAACAAGAAGATAAAAAAGAAGAGAAAACTGAAATTAGTGATTTGAAACAATTTGGTATGATATTTTTCGTAAATTCCAAACTTTTTTACAAAAAATGAATCATGTTAAAAGAAAAGAAACCAAAAGATAAATGGTTACGTTATAAAGGGTAATTTAACTTTTTGTCATTTTGTTTGTGCTCTTTTTTAAGCTCATTATTTCAATTATATTTGCTTTTTAAAGTCATTTTTTTAGGATATATATGCAAATAATTTCTTCCCAGAGGACATAGAAGATTACAGACAAAATTGACATTTGAAATATTAATGTGACAAATTTGACCTTTGAAAAATTTAATAATTAATTCATATACCAATTTTTTTAATTAAAATCAATTTATTTAATATATTCAATTTAATATTTTTATTAATTTATTTAATAATTGATAATTAAAAAATAATTAAATTTGAACCAGGGAGATACTGCATTTTGGCTTAAGTGTTATCCCGTATTTTGAGAAGTATTACAAAATACTTCAAAGTTATCCCAATATACTGCATTTGATACAAATCAAACAAAATTTTTTATCCTAAATACTTCATTTCACTTTACAATCCTCTAAAATACACCAAATCAAACATGCCCATATTGGTTTTGCTAAATTCCAATATTAAGACTTTCATTTTTAAATAGTATTGGTGTGAAAAATAATTCATCAAATAGCATCATTTTGAAGCATTTCTGCCAGCCTTTTTGGCGGAACAGAAGCTGTTCGACCAAGAATCCTGACGGAACATGCCCCGGGCCATTTAGCAGCCTTAAATAATCTTAATTAGGAGAAAGAAAACGTTGTTCCATCAGGCTATTTGGCGGAAAATGTTAAAAATTTTAATTTTTATCGTTAAATGCAAATTTAGCAAGGAAATTAATCAAAAAATAAAAAAAAAATTCTTTTTTCGCCAAACTTTTTGGCGGAACAGCCTATTTTATATTTTTTTTTTTGCCTCTAAAAAGCCTCTGAAAAATTAACAACAAATAAAAAAAATAAACAAAAATCACTGTTTTGTCACACTATTTGGTGGAACAATATTTTTTTTCATAAATGTTCTTGCTAATTTGCAATTAACATTGAAAACTAAAATTTTAATATGCTCCTTTAAAGAGCTTGGCAGAACAATATATTTTAACCTAACTAAGATATTTTTAAGGAAAATAAAAATTATGCCATGCTCCGCTAAGATTCTTCCGCAAAAAAGCTGATAAAAATGTTAATTTCTTAATTATTTTCAAAACGATGTTATTTGCTGGATTATTTTTTAAACGAATTGTAGGCAATTTACCTACTTAGACTTCCATTAAATAAAGCGTTTTACAAAAATATTTACATTCAATTTCCATGATAGTCACGGTTTTACAAAATTTAATGAAATTTTTCTGATGATCTATGCGCCTTATGATGCTCGTGTGGCGTCCGGATTACCGTTACAGCGTGGGGTTTCATGTAGGCTTCTTGTTTTGTTCGCCATCCTTGGCCATTCATCCGTATTCTCGTTGATAATCGAGAATACTTGTTCCTTCGTGTTTCTTTTTTGTTGGAAGATTCTTGCATTACGTTCTTTCCGAATTTCCCAGAAATACGTTTGTAGTTTTTCTTTGGAGAGAAGCCACATGAAAAACTTAATATGAGAGGGGACTTTGAGTTTCCATACTCTTGTTTGGGCCATGTCTTTTTGCCCTCTATCTGTAAAGAAGGCCTTCTGTACTGAGAAAGATTCATCTATACCACTGTTCCACACCAATCTGTCATGTTGAACGGATAGGTTGATACTTTGGATTTCGTTTTCCAATTTCCGTAGTTTGTTTTCTTGCTAGGTATTGAGTTGTCGATTCCATTGTCATGCGTGCTGAGCTACTAGCATCTGATTGACCGTGCTAAATTTGTTGCGAGCCCGACAATAAAATTTCAGGTATTCTTGTGCTAAAAAATTTCCGTGCAACCATTTGTCTTTTCAGAAATTGGTGATGATTCTGTTTCCTAGTTCGATGGTTGCTCGGTTGTTGAATAGCGGCAAGATTTTTGTCAGGTCGTTTCAAAATACAAGAAAAATAGATTTAATATTTATTTTAAAACATGATGCTAAAAATTAAAATAAGCTAAAATACTTAATTGCATTAAGTTGCTAATACTTTGAGCGCAAGGAGAAAAAATGTCTCGTTAGTTTAGCCTGAAAAATCATTTGTTGACTGCCCCTTTCTTTCCTATCCCCGTGTTGACCTGACCTCTAGACCGACTTCTCCTTTTTCTCTCCCTGGCCCCTGTTCCCTCTAACTTCACTCAATCCCCTTCTTTCCCTTCCTCCCTTCTTCCACAACAATTATCAGATAAGGTTATAGTCTAATAGAAAATTATCAAATCAGAATAAAAATAATTAACGCGCAGATAAATAAAAAATGTGGCCCTTAATTCTTTTTGAAAGAAATTTTGCATGATTGACTATATGTTCAATAATGCTGTATTGTCGTGCATGAACTGGATTAAACAAGATCAACCATTTTTAATCCTTAGGGTTCAACCGGTGTATTGTTGACTTAAATTGTGTAATATAATTCAAACAATCCTCATTTTACCCTCCAATGTTCAACTACACATGATGTAGGACTTGTTAAGCCTTAAAAAGAGTTGTGTAGTGATGGGGTTAGGGGTTTGTAGAGGTTTGAATATGGTCATGATCATTTTTGACCCAAATTTCTTCAAATATGCACTCAAGATGTTCAATGAAACGCCTCAATGAACTTTTGAGCATTTCCATCTCGTTCAAAGCACCATCCTCTTAGTTAGCCTTCAATTATATGAAGTTAAGCACAAAAACAGTTCTTTGGAGAATTTTAACGTGTTTCATAATTTAATTTGAGTTTTCACCATTTTAGCATGTTTTAATATATAATTTTTGTGTTTAAAACCCATAAAAGTGCACATTGTTGCGACTATACCTTATCCCATGCTTGAATATATCTGTTTACAAGTGAAAGCTCCAATTGAAAATTAATCCTGGAAAGATTTAAAATAATTGCACAATAATCCTTTAATAGTTTAAGATTCAAAATTGCACATTGATCCCTTCTTTTTGAAAAGAAAAAGTAATCCAATCATATCTTATACAATAAACAATACAACGGAAAAAACAAAAAAAACAATAAGCCACAAGAATCACTAACACAAACTGCACAATCTGGCTAAACTAAAATTTATACCATGGGGTCATTTAGGGTGGTCCATTTCATGCTGATTATTCCGCAACCTTCGATTTTCAAGTTATTTGGAGCATAGATTACTCTGGTTTCCTATCATCAGTTAGGAATTGTTGAATTTAGTATCATTTATCTCCCAATATTTTCGGATCGGTTTTAATATTCCAATTCGGTACATAAACGACAATTCAAGCTGAAACTCACAAATGAACAAACAGACTATTAAGCCCCCAACATTTCAAAGAGTTATTAACAATGTAGATTTACAGAATCAAACCAATCACATTTTCAATACATAAACACAGAGTCACAAGGCTCTAAATTAACTCTACACAGAGTCGCAAAGCTCTACATTAAGTCAACACACAGAGTCACAACGCTCTAAACCAAGTCTCGAGAACACACACAATTAACTCTAAACAAGATACATAAATTCACACACCAAATCGAATCAATCAAGATTCAAGTGGCCATGCAGCCAACGCCGTAGCAAGTGTTAGGAAAAATAAAAAACAAGGTGCTACAAACTGTTCCGACCATCAGTGGGAAGGTCTCCATCACTTGATCCTTCTCCTGTTTGTAGGCCGGAAAGAGACAGTTGGTCACGCGGTCGTCTGAAAACGCGATCGCGGCGAAAACCATCACAGACATTAATGCATGAACCAGGTCCGTGATGGTCATCTTGTAGTGGTCGTCTTTCGGCATTTCACTTCCTAAACCTGACTTGAATAGTGCAAACCCACTTGGCGTCACGAAACCATAGTGCACGTTTCCTGTTATACCAAATAGTAGAAGAAAGTAGTGATATATTTTGTCCTTACCACTTATATCATGCGTATGTTTGACCCTAAACCCTAAACGATCAACTTCCCTTTTGTCTTTCCAATTCAGAAAAAAATAATTTAGGATACAATACAAAGACAAGTAAAAAATCTGTTCAATTCCCTACGAAAACAAAACATAGTATATGCATGAAAATGATTCATATGCATATCCAAATGATCATGCATCATAAAAAAATATATATATCTGTACTTTCCATTAAGAAGTTCTTTTCTGTATTTATAATTTATAACGAAATTTATTTAAGATATATACTATTATATATACAAAAAAAAACAGTTTACGTAGCCAGCCGCGTCGCCTATGAGAGTTACTCTGCCAGATACTCTGAAAAATGTATTGCAAATTAATTAATTAATTACTAAGAAGGTTATAAAGTGCGATGGTTATACAAATTTTAGTAGTCTTGGTTAGAAATAATTCGACCCAAAATAAACTTCCAGTTCATTAGACTGAATCTAAGAGTAATGCAAAATATGAAGGTACCTCCAGTGAAATAAATATTAATTTTATTATATGAAATAAATATTGAATTTAGCATGTGCATAAGATGGCATGAAATAAATATTGGCTTTTGGTATTATGCATAAGTCGGAATGAAATAAATATTAGCTTTAGTATGTGCACAAGTTAAATAAAAAAATATGCATAAGTTAGCAACTCGGCAAAAAATAAATGTTATTAATTAAATAATATTAAGGGATAAATGCATGTTAGTCCCTGAACTTAATTGGATTGCAATTTAGTCTCTTTAATTTAGGCAACTTATTTTGGTAATTAGTCATGACTCTCTACTATATAAAGAGGCATAAAGGTATTGTAATTGTATCACAATTCTTACAATGTAGTCTCTCAGTTGATTATACGATTTCTCTCTTCTTCTCTAGTTATTTCTCTCATGAGTTCTCTTACTATACATCAATATTCTTCCCATGACCCTAACAGTTATTAAATGCTCTTGAACTTCTTCGCGAATGAGAGTTGAAAAGAGGAACATAAGTTATTTGTTGTATTATTTTGAAAGTAAATTGGTAATTAGATAGGGTGTTGTAATTTTTTTATTGGTTATTTTATTTTTTGTAAGGGGTGATGTTGGAGGGAGGAATTTGATTATTATTTTGTGTGTAACAAATTGGTGAATAATAGATAATAGAAATAAATTCAAGGAAATTAACTTTGTTTGAGAAAGGTGGTTTATTTGAGATAATAATTTTAATATTATATTTTATATTCTTATTTAGTAGAAGCAAATAAAATAATTAAAAATAATCCTCTATATCATTATAGATTATAAAAATATGAAAGTATTGAGAAACATGTAAAATATTAAATGAAGGCAAAAATGAAATTGTCCATAATTTGAACCTCTACAAAATATAAATTACAAATAAAGAATCTCTGATTATAATACATTCTATTATGAAAATCAAATAAAAATATTACGATAACAATGATTATACAAAAAATTATATTGCTATGTTATTATCAAAATTATTATTTTTTGTATTAAATTCATTCACTTTTATTGCATGGGTCAACCTGTCCTTAAAATATGACTCACTTCACATGTAGTCACTCAAAAATAAGAGAATTATCATGCCTAACATTTAATTTTTGTGGTTTTCTCCACATACTTCAGTCTGCTTTCTTCAAACTAATTATCTAGGACCGACTATTAATCTCCCGTAAATTAGGGCTCCCTGGCACCCAACCAATAATAGTAAATAAATTAAGATAGAAAAAGAAGTGATTGGATCAGAATGGCCGATGAAATTTGAACTATTATGGATCTCGAATGGGCTGTTGTAATTTCTAATACTTTGGGCTTTTTAACTGATTTATTACCTAACGGATCGGGTTTTGGTGATTAACGCGTCGGGCTGATTGCTACTGTTAACAAGAGCGAGAGAGGAGGAAAAACTTCCGCAGATTTCCCATCTCCTCTCTCTTTCTCTGCCTCTAACCCTAGAATTCAGAGAAGAAGCTAATTCATGGCATCAAAAAGAGAGGTATCTCTCTCTCTCTCTCTCTCTCTCTCTCTCTCTTGATTGATTGATTGACCTTTTGATCCTTAATAAGAAAGCAATTTGAAAATTGTTGTTTTATTTTTTCATCTGAAATTGTGGTTTTGCTTGGAAAAAGCAGTATTTGAACAAATTTAATGTTTTAATTCCTATTCTCAGGAAGTTTGTGATGGTTCTATCAATCCATTGCTTGTTGACACTAAGAGACACAAGAATTCAAGAAAGGTACATTCATTCAAATCAATTTTTATTTGACCATACCATAATCTTTGATACCAACAGTTTCTTTCAATTTACTAATGTTCTATTATTTTAGCAAATCTCACTCAATAAAGATGATAGAGACTACATCAGTGATATGTCGGACGATATATTGATTAAGATTTTAAGCTTGTTAGATTTTAAGGCTGTCATTTTTACCGGCATCCTCTCAAGACGATGGAAAAACCTCTTTCGTTTCTCAACTCACTTCAATTTAACTCTAGAATTCCCTCATTCTCGACATGATGTGAAAATGACACACTTTACAAAAATCATACAAAATTTATTGGGTCCAAATGCCAATTTGAACATAAGAAGCCTCTTGATTGAGTTGAAGTATTTTCGTGCAAATCATAAGCCCCTTTTAGATGTGTGTGTATTAAATGCTTTCAATCGTAAATTGGAGCATTTTGAACTCTTAGTCAACAAAAATGGTTTTGGTAATAGATACAAGTTTTCACTTGATGGACTAGGAGATTCTCTGCAGAATTTGCATCTTTCTGGTTGTGATGTGCCTCATCTTGGATATCATGCATTTAGGTCCCTCAAAAAGTTAACATTAACCGACGTTGCTTTTTATGATATAGAAGATTTTGGAAAAGGCAGGAAAGAATTCCACGACTTAATACAAAAGAGGTTTCATTTACTGATCAATGGTTGCTTGAATTTGGAAATTTTATCCCTCATCCGATGTTTTTGGAATGGTGTGATGAGAATAGATGCACCACTTTCGCACATAAAGAAGATAAATTGTATCGAATGTTATTCTACGGAAATCGAGATTTTTTGTGCTCCTAGACTTGAGAGTTTGGATATTTATAAATGTAGGTTAGGGGTGGATGCAGAACCGAATCCGAGCGTAAAGTACTTCAGATTTGGATTTTATTGTATTGTTCGAACTTATAGATTGGATCAGATTTCTTCTGTAGTTCCTTGTTTGCAGACCCTTGTTCTATGCTTTGAAGGCGAAAAGGTTAGTCTTTTGAGAATCAATTCTTTTTGCTCTAATTGCTATGTAGTATTCATATTTTAATTTGGCTTTCCTAAAGATAGAGAAAGACATTTTTATGCGACTTCCCCCAAACTAGTATTATCTTAGTTTCCATCCCTCAATAACCAGAGCATAAGGATTCATTAGACCTTGATCCATATATGAAATTTTAATTAAGCACCAAATAAGCCAAAAAACACAAGAAGAAAAAATAGTACAAACTGAAATATGTAACCTTCAACTATAAGTTTGTAAATTGCCTTTGTTTTTTTTTTCCTAGGTTTGGCTACAACCAGTTCGTTGTTCAGTTTCATTTATGAAACTAAAGCGCCTAATTATTGAAGCTAAAATGAGTAAGATTTGCAACCCCTTGTGGATTGCTTTAATTCTTGAGGCGGCACCATTTTTGGAGACGTTTGAAATAAATGTATGCCTATTTTTAGTTCATGTATTTGGAGATATCAAACATTGTTTATTTTTATACTATTTTTCATATATGCACACTGATGAGATTCCTCATAATTGTAGTTTAAAACGGATAGATTTCCAGGATATATTAAGGTGGTAGGTAAGCAGCCCGAGCCTTTCAATTTCCAACACAAGAATTTAAAAGAGTTTAAGGTGAGGGGCTTTGAGGGAGGTCCAATGGAGAAGAAACTTGTTCGGTATGTAATGGAGAGGGCAACAACCTTAGAAAAAATTATCTTAAGCAATAATGAGGGTTATTATGAAAAGTTTGATGCCACAAAATTTGATGCGACAAAGTTAATGTTTTTGCAATGAAGTTTAGAGGTTATGCGAGTTGAATATATTAATTGGATCAACTTTATGTTTTTTTTTTGTTTTTGCTATGAAGTTTAGAGGTTATGCTAGTTGAGTATATATTAAACTCCGTTCAATTTAAATTTGCTTTTTTGTTTTCTTTTTTGTTACGAAGTTAAGACGTTCTAGAAGTTGGGTATCATATATGTTGAACTCATATCAACTTAAAGTTTTTTTTTTTTTTAAGCGTTGGCAGGCGAATTGCCGGCTGAGATACGATTAAATAAATTAAAATTCAAAGTACAAAAAAAATACAAAAACTCCCCAAGGGGAATGCAAACAAAAGAAAAATAAAGATACATAGAACAACAACCTCACTACATTGAATCTAACCGATTTCAAAGAAAGAAACACACATAGAGAGGGTAGATCCAATCAATCCTAGCTTGTTGAGTTCTTGAAACTGCAACTTGTGCTTCAGAGTTGGCTAACTGTAGTGCCAGCCTAGGCAATGTCGACTTGTCCTAGAAGAAAGTCGAGAGAGAAACATCACCATGTGAGGAGAAGCTCGGAGAAAAGCCACGAGGCAAAGATACCATAAACAAAAAACAACCGCCACAAGGTCCTAGTACGAGATCAGAAATAGCTATCACAACGCACAAGATTGCCACAAGGGGCCAAACCAGAAAGGACCGCCAGAAAGTACTGATGTGAGATTAGAAGTGACCGACACAAGGGGCCGTACCAGGGTTTCAGACCTCAATTAGAGGTCAAGGGAGCATCGTCGGAAGACCGGCCAAAGAAAAGAAAGTTGCACTTTAGGACCAAGAGATAGAGAAAGATATTTTGAAATAGAGAGCAGAGAGGTCACGTCGAAAGAAAGATAAGGAAAGCGGTCGGCCGGCAACGGTGCAAGGGTGAAGAATGAGCGCCTCTAGGGCCCGCCCACCCTCAGATTTGATCGAATCACCTCTGTTCTCCTAGAGCGGCGCTAGGGTTTCTTTCTTGCATATCTGATAGAGGAGAACGGGAGGGGAGAGAGGTAGCCTTCGACAGGAAAGAGGAGAACGTCCTGCCGGCGGCGGCGCGAGGGTGGGGGGTGAACATCGCCAGGGCCTGCCCATTCCCATATCTGACCGGAAACTCCCCCTTTTTCTCCTAGAGAGGTGGAGAAGGGCACAATGGAGAAGGAGCATAGAGGAGACGAGGAGAGAGATGAAGTTCGTCGGAGATGCGTGGTCCCGAGGGGGAGGCGTCACCTCTAGGGTTTGCCTCCCCCTCAAGAGTTTCAAAATCGCTTGTTTTTTCTCTTCTTTTGTTTTGTTTTGAAGAATAGGAGTTATGGAAGTTGAATTACAAAATACATTTTTTTCTTTTCTCCCACATCTTTCTTGATACTGCACGATGATTTTTTCCTATTTTTGTGTTTCAGTTATTTTTTAAACTTTTTGTTGTTGTCAATCAATATTATTCTTTGTATCTAAATCAATAGTCTTGTTCAACTAATGAACCATAAAAATTGTTTGCTAGAGATGAAGTGCTTGTCAATCCTCTACATACAACTCGTAATGTTCTGTTAATTTACAATGTGATACTCTCCTTATTGAAATTAACCATCTATGTTTGTTTCACATTTTACAATAGTAGTAATATTCTTTTTTGAACAATTGTATTAATTCAATCTTTCTTAACAAAAAAAGGGGAAAAACTCAAATATAAAAAAAAAGGCCCAGATGAAAAAAAACTTAAATATTAAAATAAAGGCCCAGATAAAAAACGGAAACTAGGAGACAAAAACACATCATACTTCCATGCTTTGGCATCGGCAAGAAAAAACGGAAACTACATAAATATTGTACAATCGAATTTGGGAGTCATAACGGACCCCAAAGAGATTAATATGGCTTTCTCTCAATATTTCCAAAACATTCTGGGATCCGAAAGTCAAAATAGGCCGGATTACGACCTCACTCATCTATACCGAAACAACCCTATAAATAATGACCTTGCGTGCCTCGCAGAACCACTATCGGAGCGAGAAATTAGGCACGCAACTATGGGCCTGCAAAGTGGCAAGTCGTGCGGACCGGATGGATTTCCATCAGAATTCTTCCAGACAAGATGGGAGATAATAAAAGAGGAGCTAATGAACGTAGTACAAGCATTCAATAATAATTCTCTGAGCTTAAGTGAGCTAAATAAAGCAACGATCACTTTAATCCCAAAGAAAGAGGGGTCATCCGACATGGATGACTTCCGACCCATCAGTGTCATAGCCACGCCAATAAAAATAATAACTAAAGCGCTGGCTGAAAGACTGCAAAAACATATGCCGCTTTTGATCCACAAAAATCAAACGGCTTTCATTAAGAAAAGATCCATAGTGGATACTTTCCTCACAGCCAGAGAAACTCTAAATTTTTATCACAAAAGGAAAGTTCCGTCCATTATGCTCAAAGTTGATTTAAAAAAAGCATTCGATAACATCTCATGGGAATTTCTGTCCGATATTATGAAAACAAGGGGGTTTCCCCAACAGTGGATACAATGGATTTCCAACATCTTAACTACATCATCCTCCTCGGTAAAAGTTAATGGACATATGGGTCCACTCTTTCTTCATAAAAAAGAATTAAGGCAAGGAGATCCTTTATCACCGCTCCTCTTCATCCTCACGGTGGATGTCCTTCAACGTATCATAATAAACATGACTCCGCTGCTCACAAACGCAGCTAACCTTACACCTTCTACACTACAATTCGCGGACGACACTCTCATCTTCTACGAAGCACATGCAGACAACCTAAAGATCCTAACATATGTATTGGAATACTTTGGGGAAATATCAGGCCTTAAAATTAATAAAGAAAAAAGTGGGTTTGTGCCCATAGCAATACCGACCGAACTACATGAGGCCATAGGAAACATAATGGGATGCCCAAAAATAAATCTTCCCACGAAATACCTGGGTTTTCCCCTATCCTACAAAAAACCGACTAAACTACACTTCCAGCCGCTGATTCGAACCACCCAAAGAAAATTGGCTAGTTGGAAAGGTAGACTTCTCTCATACGGAGGGAGATTGACCCTAATCCAGGCTGTACCGGTAGCACTGCCCAATCATCTAATGCAGGGCTTCCTGCTTCCAAAAGGAACAATAAAAGAATTAAATAAAGCGATACGAACTTTCTTGTGGTGCGGGGAAAAAAAAGTATACCAACATACACAACCTAATGAGTTGGCGCAGAGTGTGCCTACCAAGAAAGCACGGTGGCTTAGGGATCCCAAACCTAACAATAAAAAACAAAGCGCTACTACTAAAATCATTATGGAAGCTAGAAAATACTACTAGCAATATTTGGGGTGACCTCATGTCCTCTCTTTACGACATGGTAGGGCCAGTGAGCCTAGACAATATAGCAGACTCTGTAGCATCCTTCTTCGTTAAGGATCTACGATCCCTTCTACCAATTTATAACACTTCCATCAGTAGGAACCCGACGTTAAAATGGCGGTGGCAAAATAACGGGGAATTCAGTTCGGCATTGGCCTACAGATTCCTAATCAACCCAGGTGTTAGTTGTGTCTGGCACAACCGAATATGGAAATCCAAAGCACTGCTCAAAGTTCAAATATTTGCGTGGCTAGTGATGAATAACCGTATTCAAACACAAGAAAATCTACACAAAAAAGGCCTCTTAGGGCCATCGGTTTGCCCTTTATGTAGGCAAAACTCCGAAACAACATCGCATTTGTTTAACGAATGCCCCTTCTCCAACCGGATATGGAGGCCGATCATTCGCTCATTCAAACTGCACGTCAAACCCGACAACTCAATGATCGAGCAATTCGCGCTACAACCTGGAAGAAATTTCACACGACATGACAGGAAGAAATGGGACATGACTTGGCAAGCGACAACATGGCAAATCTGGATAGAAAGAAACCGGAGGATCTTTCAAGGAAAATCGCAGAATGACAAAAGGGTGCGTCAAATCGTGATGCAGCAGATTACCTTGTGGCGAGATAACGGCTAATCATGAGACTAGAATATGCGGGATAAGATAGAAGTTTTTTTTCCTTTTCCGTTTTTTTTTTGTTGTAAGTCTGGGGTGTAAAAATGTAAATGCAACGCTTCTTATTATTAGAAAGCAACAATAGGCGATCGCCTATTGCGTATTCCTCAAAAAAAAAAAGGCCCAGATAAAAAAACTTACTAGATCAGAATCATCTATTTCCCATTTGTTTACTAATGTTTTATTATTTTTGTAGCAAATCTCACTCAATAAAGATGATAGAGACTACATCTTCGATATGTCAGATGATATATTGATTAAGATTTTAAGCTTATTCGATACAAAAACTGCCATTTCTACCAGCACAAACGGTGGAAACATCTCTATCATTCCCTCAGTCACTTCAATTTGACTCTAGAAAGAACTAATTTTTCTCACCGTGATGAGAAAATGTCCGAGTTTTTAAGAACCACATACAAAATTTATTTGTTCCAAATTCCAACCCTAACATAAGAAGCCTCTTCATTAAGTTGAAGTATTTTTGCGCAAATGATAAGCCCCTTTTAGATGAGTATGTATTAAATGCTTTCAGTTCCAAATTGGAGCATTTTGAACTCTTACTCAACTATGTTTATGGAATAGATACAAGTTTCCATTTGATTCCCTTGATGGACTCGGAGATTCTCTGCAAAATTTGCATAGTTCTGGTTGTGCTCTACTGCCTCATCCAGGATATCTTGCATTTAGGTCCCTCAAAAAGTTAACATTAACCCGTGTTGTATTTTATGATATGGAAGACGATACAAAAGTTATGGAAATTTTCCGCAAATTAGCACAAGAGAGGTTTCATTTACTGATAAATAGTTGCTTAAGTTTGGAAATTTTATCTCTCATCCGATGTGTGCTCGATGTGATGAGAATAAATGCCCAATTTTCTCACCTAAAGAAGATAAAATATAGTGAAGGTTATATGGGGGTAATCGAGATAGTTTGTGCTCCTAAACTTGAGAGTTTGGATATTTATAACGTTCATTTTGAGGTGGATAGAGAACCGATTACGAGCATAAAGTACTTGAGATTTGGATTTGGTATTATTGTTAGAACTTATAGACTGGATCAGATTTCTTCCATTTTACCTTGTTTGCAGACCCTTGTTCTATGCTTTGAAGGCAAAGAGGTCAGTCTTTTGAGAATCAATTATCTTTTCTCTAATTGCTATCTAGTATTCATCTTTTAATTTGGCTTACCTAAAAATAGAGAGTGATTCTTTTGTAACATTCCCAAAAAATTGTCTTACTTTCCAACCCGCAAAACGACCTGAGCATAGGCATTAATTAGACCTTGATCCGTGCATGAAAACCTAATTAAGCACTAAAGACGCCAAAAAACAAACCGAAATACAGGCCTTGAACTGAATTACATATGTAACCATTTACTTTAGTTTTGTAAATTTTCTTTGGTCTTTTTTTCTTGTCTAGGTTTGGCTACGACCAGTACGTTGTTCAGTTTCATTTATGAAACTAAAGCGCCTAATTATTGAAGCTAAAATGCGTAAGATTTGCAACCCCTTGTGGATTCATTTAATTCTTGAGGCGGCACCATTCTTAGAGACATTTGAAATAAATGTATGCCTATTTTTAGTTCATGTATTTGGAGATACCAAACATTATTTATTTTTATTTTACTATTTTTCATATATGCACGCTAATGAGATTCCTCTCTAATTGTAGATTGAAAAACGATATACTTCCAGAATATATAAAGGTGCTAGGTGAGCAGCCTGCGCCTTTCAATTTCCAACACAATAACTTAAAAGAGTTTAAGATGATGGGCTTTGAGGAAGGGCCAATGGAGAAGAAACTTGTTCGGTATGTAATGGAGAGTGCAACTGCCTTAGAAAAAATCGTCTTGTGCAACAATTCTGGTGATTGTCAAGAGTTTGATGCGACAGAGTAGTTCTATTTTTAAGTGAGAAAAGAAGATTTAGTTTCATGGGGATATAAAAAATCGTCTTATGCAATAGTGAGAGTTATTATGAAGAGTTCGACGCAACAAAGTTTTCGTTTTTGCTATGAAGTTTAGAAGTTATGCGAGTTGAATATATTACTGGGATCAACTTAAGTTTCTTTTTTGTTCTGGCTCTGAAGTTTAGAGGTTATGATAGTTGAATATGTGCTAAACTCTGATAAATTTAATTTTTTTTGGTTTTTGCTATGAAGTTTAGACGTTATGGAAGTTGAATATATATTCTTTTTCTTTTCTTCCACATCTCTCTCTAATATGGCAAGATATATTCTTTTATATTTTTGGTTTCAATTTTTTTTACTTTTTATTGTTGGATTGGGCAACTGTTTTATATCAATCGGTATTATTCTTTGTATCTGTATGAATGGTCTTGTTCAACCAATGGACCAATATACGAAAGTTTGCTAGAGATGAAGTACTTGGCCATGGATCCTCTACAACTCAATAATGTTTTATTAATTAACAATGTGACACTCATTAAGAAATTAACCAACCTATCTATGTTTGTTTCACCGAAAATTTTACAATAATAGTAGTTCTCATTTTTTAACTCTCTATAAATTCAATCTTTCTTAACAAAAAAGAACTATGGAAGAAAAAAAAACTCAAATACTAAAAAAAGGCCCATATAAGAAATAAGTGACTGGATAAATCATCCATTATTCAGATGGGCTGAAAGGCTCGTCAAATTGGACTCTTATGAATTATGAATGGGCTGTTGTAATTTCAATTACTAACGGGTTTGGTTTGGATTCTTAGGATTTTTTTTTTATATACCATTTTTATCAAAAATAAACCAATATTTGCCATTGTTTTAAAAATAATGGAAATAATGGAGTAACTACCATTTTTGTCACTACTAGTGGCGGAATAGATGTTGTTCTGCCACCTAGAATATGTGGATTTTCAGTTTTTTCAAAAATTTCTCATTTGGCTGGTTAAACAGGGTTAATTAGTGTAAAAAAATACTGTTCCGCCATAGTTAGTGGCGGAAAATACTATTCCGCCACAGATAGTGGTGGAACATGAAAAAAAAAATTCCCGAGAAAAAATTAATTTTTTTTGAGAACAAAATAATTTTTTTCCTGTTCCGCCAGTGGCAGTGGCGGAACAAGTTTTTTTTACTAATTAACTCCATTTTTGTAAAATTATAAAATTCATATGTTCCGTCACTATTAGTGGCGGAATAATATCTGTTCCGTCACTAGTAGCGGCAGAAATGATAGATACCACATTATTTTGAAATTTGATAGTTTATTTTTGAAAAAAATGGTATAAAAAAAAAAAATCGATTCTTATTTCTTAGAGTCGGGCGAATGTTTCAATTCGAATCCGATTTGAGAGACTCGAAGAACAGAGAAGGAAATCAACTCTCGCACAATTTACTTGCGGTCAGTGTCAGTCCCAAATCGAAACCCTAGAATTCGGAGGAGGAGCGACGGCTTGTCGCTTGCCTCTCTTCTTCTTGCGATTTCGTCGGATTCATCATGTCTCTCGCTAGAGAGGTACCAGCTCTCTTTTTTTCTCTCCATTTGTGGTGTGCGTGTGTGAAATTCCTTACTGAAGTGTCAGATGTAGCCTTACTGACTTAGCAATAATTGTTCTTGTGTTGGAAAGCTTTCACTAATTGACCTGTTTTATCATTAAAAATAGAACAACTAAGAGTTATTTTATCTTTATTCTTTAGCAGTAACTGAACAAATTTCATATGCCAATTCCATTTTTTCAGGAAGTTTCTGTCGGTACTGTCAGTCCATTACGTGGCTACACTAGGAGATGCAAGAATTCTAGAAAGGTACTCTCACCCAAATCAATATTTATTTCAGCATAGTCTTTAATACTAATTGCTTATTTCGAACTCTACTTATTTTGTAGCAAATCTCACTCAATAAAGAGGATAAAGGCTACATCAACAACCTGCCAGATGATATATTGATTAGGATTTTAAGCTTGTTAGATACAAAAGCTGCCATTTCGACCAGCACACTCTCAAAACGGTGGAAACATCTCTATCGTTCCCTCTCTCATTTCAGTTTAACTCTTCAAAACCCTAATTATCGCCATGACGAGAAAATGTCTGAGTTTGTAAGAAGCATACAAAATTTAGTGGTTCCAAACACCAACTCTAACATAAAAAGTCTCTTCATAGAGTTGAATTATTTTCGCGCAAAATATAAGCCCCTTTTAGATGAGTGTGTATTAAATGCTTCCAATTGTAAATTGAAGCATTTTGAGCTGTTAGTCAATGGTTGTGGTATTAAATACAAGTTTCCACTTGATTCGCTTGATGCACTAGGAGTTTCTGTTCAAATATTGCATCTTTCTGGTTGTGCGTTGCTGCCTCATCCAGGATATCTTGCATTTAGGTCCTTGAAAAAGTTGATATTAACCGGCGTTGTATTTTATGATATAGAAGATTATGCAGAAGACTGGGAAGAATTCCAAGAATTAATAGAAGAGAGGTTTCATATCCTGATCAATGGTTGCTTGAATTTGGAAATTTTATCGCTCATTCGATGTGCGTTCGATGGTCAGCTGAGAATAGATGTGCCATTTTCGCGCATAAAGGACATTAAATATACTGATTGTTTTGTTGGCGCAATCGAGATAGTTTCTGCTCCTAAACTTGAGAGTTTGGATATTCATAATAACATTGATTTTGAGGACAAGGTAGAACCAATTCCGAGCAAACCGATTCCGAGCATAAAGCACTTGAGATTTGGATTTAGTTATACCGTCACAACTTATAGATTGGATCAGATTTCTTCCATTTTACCTTGTTTGGAGACCCTTGTTCTATGCTTTGAAGGCGAAGAGGTTAGTCTTTTGAGAATCAATACTATTTTCTGTTTTCTCTAATTGCTATCTAGTATTCATCTTTTAATTTAGCTTACCTAAAACTAGAGAATGATTCTTTTGTAACATTCCCAAAATATTGTCTTACTTTCCAACCCGCAAAACGACCTGAGCATAGGCATTAATTAGACCTTGATCCATGCATGAAAACCTAATTAAGCACTAAAGAAGCCAAAAATAAAAAATAAAAAAAATAAATACCACCACTAGGTTAGCCTAGTGGTCATGATACCAACCCCATCTATCCATAGGTGAGGGGTTCGAATCCCGCGTCTAGCAGGATTGATTTAAAAATTTGGGTGAAGGCATATGAGCCCATCTAAAAGAGAACAAACATCAAGCGATTGCTTGTAGTTCTCCCTCATTTTTTTTTAAAAGAAGCCAAATTATATATGTAACCTTTTACTTTAGTTTTGTAAATTTTCTTTGGTCTTTTTTTCTTGTCTAGGTTTGGCTTCTACCAGTGCGTTGTGCAGCTTCATTTATGAAACTAAAGCGTCTAGTAATTGAAGCTAGAATGCCTGAGATTTGTAACCCTTTATGGATTGCTTTAATTCTTGAAGCGGCACCATTCTTGGAGACATTTGAAATAAATGTACGCATATTTTTAGTTCATTTATTTGGAAATTTTATTTTAGTGTACTTTATTTTTCATAATATAAGCTTATGAGATTCCTCTCAATTGTGTAGATTGAAAAGGATAAATTTCGAGAATCATCTGAGGAGGTAGGTGAGGAGCCGGAGCCTTTCAATTTTCAACACAAGAATTTAAAAGGGTTTAAGGTGATAGGATTTGACGAAGGTCCAATGGTGAAGAATCTAGTTCGGTTTGTAATGGAGAGTGCCCCAGCCTTAGAAAAAATCGTCTTATGTAATGATGAGGGTTATTATGAAGAGCTTGATGCGACAAAGTTTAGTTCTATTTTTGAGTAATTTGGTTTTGTTATGAAATTTAGAGGTTATGCTAGTTGAATATATTTCTTGGATCAACTTTAAGTTTTTTGGTTTTTGCTATGAAGTTTAGAGGTTATGCTAGTTGAATATATCTTAGAGTACGACCAGTTCAAATTTATTTTTGTTTTTACTACGAAGTTTGGACTTTATGGAAGTTGAATTTATGTTAAACCTCGATGGACTTTGAATATTTGTTGTAACTTGGATGAACTTGGGTTTATTTGTTTTTGTTATGAAGGTTAGTCATTATGGAAATTGAATATACGTTGAACTATATATTTTTCCTGTTCTTCCCCATCTCTCCCTGACATGGGAAGATATATTTTTGTTTAATTTGGGTTTCTTTCATTTCTTTTTTAAGCTTTTTGTTTTTGTTGGGTAATTATTTGTAGATTTCGTTAATCAAATATATTCAGTATGTTTGTATCTATACCAAGTGCCTTGTTTAACCAATGAACCAACATACAAACGTTGTTTGCTAGAGATGAAGATCTTGCAAATGGATCCTCTATAACTCAGTCTTTAGTTAATTAAGACAATTAACAATGTGGTTCTCTCCTTGCGAAATTAACCAATCTATGGTAAGTTTCAAATTACAGCAGTAGTAGTATTTGTTTTTGAACTGTATAATTGTATAAGTCAATCTTTCTCAACAAAAATAAATAAAGGAATTTCCATTAATAAACGGGTTGGATCTTAATGCTTTGGGTCGGGTGAATTTTTCAATTGAAATCCGATTGAGAGACAGAGGGAAATCAAATTTCGGGCGATTTACAGTCACTCCCAAATCAAAGGAGGAGCAAGTCAGGTTCAGTAATTCTAGCACAATTTACAGTCACACCCAAAACCCTTGAATTGAAAGGAGCGAGATCAGGTTCAGTAATTCTTGTTGGTTCTTCTTCCGATTGCGTCAGATTCATCATGTCTCTCGCCAGAGAGGAAATTTACAAAATTGTGTATCGTAACTTTCTTAATTTGCTTGAATAAATATAGTAATAATCATTAATTCCTATAACAAAGACATTATCCCATCATTTTTCGGACTTATGTGTTTTGTTGGCTGATTAGACTCAAGAAAATAGATAGGTGCCCTATATATATGTCAAACATGTATATAAATATATTGAAATTTGAAGACAATTATTTTCACTTTATTCTATTCTTCACTTAATTAGTTTTATAAGCCAACAACAAAAAATATGTCTGATATTTAGTTCGACTCACATCATCAGTTTCGTCTAATAGAAAAGAAAAAACGACAAGTTTTTCAGTAATCCACATAAATATCGAATTGAGCTTTTTTACTTGTCAAATTTAAAAGTAATTCGAGATTTTCATTATTATTTTGTTTGGACTTACTACGAAGACTGAAGTGAAGTTTTGAACATATAAAGGTTTCATGGTGTTCCATATTTCCCTAAAATAAAATCAACGGCAAAAAATGATAATTATACAAATCTTCACCAAATTACTCAATTCATTAAAAAAAAAACTTCATTAAAGTCCAAAACTGATGAAATTTTTTTTAAATAAAAAGCACGGTTAGCAAAAGGAGGGGAAGAAATACATAGGATGGTATTATTGCATTAATGGTTGTTACTACTTTTGGTGGAGATAATTAAGAAAATTAGGATGGTTAAATAATTTAATAATCTGTACATTAAATATCTGCCATAATTAAAGGAAGGATACTGTTGGGATTTTAAAGAAAGAACTAGGAGCCGCTCTAGACGAAGAAATATTAGCTCTAGAAATAGCATTGCCCATAAATAAATATGCAAGTCAATTACAAAAAATTCAAATACGAATTGAAATCCCAAAAAATAAAAAAATAAATATCTTGCCATATCATTCATATCATATCAAGGAGTGAGATGACAGAAAAAAGATGCTTCGTGAATGTTTAATATTCTCAATTCCAAGCCAAAAAGTATCTCAGAGTTTACTACTAGCATAATTCTCTAGACTTCATAACAAAAGCAAAAACATAAATCAATCCACGCTTAACGTATAATCTACTTGCATAACCTCTAAACATTACAACAGAAAAAACTTAAACATATAGTTGACCTGCATAAACTCTAAACTTCATAACAAACAAACAAAAACTAAATTGAAAGCAAAGTGACAACCCCACGAGAAGAATCTTATTTTCTCACTCAAAAAATAGAACTAAACTTTGTCGCATCAAACTCTTCATAATAACCCTCATCATTACATAAGATGATTTTTCCTAAGGATATGGCACTCTCCATTACAAACCGAATTAGGTCTTTTTCCATTGGACCTCCTTTAAAACCCTTTATCTTAAACTCTTTTAAATTCTTGTGCTGGAAATTGAAAGGCTTTGGCAGCTCAACTACCTCCTCAAATAATTCTGAAAAAAATCTCTTTCCAAGAACAAAGATAAACAATTCTCAAATTGCTCTATTTTTAAGGATCAAAAGGTCAATCGCTGATGGCTTTACAACATAAGAACAAATAATTGCAAAATCAAACTCACACAAACGCACAAGACAGAGACACAGAGAGATAATAAAAGATAAGATTTAAGGCAGCACAGTACTTACTTGACTTCTGAGCCGGCAGCCAAAGATCTTGTGGACCAAGCTTTTGTCATAAGCAGAAGGAAAATATTTACCATAATTAAAGGAAGGGTATTTGAGGGATTTTAACACAATAATTACGAACCGCTCTAGACGAAGAAAAGTAAGCTCTAGAAATAGCGCTACCCTTTATTTATGGATTATATGAATCCTTTTTTAGGCTTAAACCCACAATTAGCAGGTAGCTAAATGCCAAGTGCGTTTGACTTCTCAACTTGAATTTCTATTAATCAATTATCAATAAATATACAGTTATACTTCCTGTATCTATCAAGAACCTTGTTCAGCCAATATATAATTCTTCTGTTAATTAAGAACTTGACTCTCTCCGTGCGAAATTAACCAATCAAACTTATTTTAAAATTTTAATAATAGTACCTATATTCATTTTGAACTGTATAATCGTATAATTCAATCTTTTTAACAAAACAAACTAAGAGGGAAAAACTCAAATACTAAAAAAACAGATAGATAGTAAAAAACAAGAGTCCGGATCAGAATCAAGCTATTTTTTTATCGGGCTTAAGGCCCATCGAACTTGGACTCATGGATTTTGTATAGTTCTTTTTTTTGAGAATATGATCATCTATTGTTGTTTGGCTTTCTTCTTCCGATTTCGTCGGATTAATAATGTCTCTAGCCAGAGAGGTCTCTCTCTCTCTCTCTCTCTCTCTCCCCCTCTCTCTATGTCTCTCTTGTGTGTGTGTGTGAGTTTGATTTTATTTCAGGAAATAATTTGTTCCTGCGTTGTAAAGCCATCACTGATTGACCTTTTGATCCTTAAAAATAGAGAATTTTGAGAATTGTTTATCTTTGTTTTTAGATAAAATTATCATTTCGCATAGAGAACTCAATAATTGAACAAATTTAATGTCTTAATTCCATTTTTCAGGAAGTTCCGAATGGTACAATGGGTCCATTACGTGTCTACTCAAGGAGGCGCAAGAATTCAGGAAAGGTAGATTCATCCAAATCAATTTTTTATTTAACCAGCCTATAATACTAATAGCTTATTTCAATTTACTAGTTTGTTACTTCTTATTTTGTAGCAAATCTCACTCAATAGAGATGATAGAGACTCAATCAGTGATATGTCTGATGATGTATTGATTAAGATTTTAAGCTTGTTAGATTAAAAATCTGCCATTTCGACCAGCATCCTCTCAAAAAGATGGAAACATCTCTATCATTCCCTCGCTCACTTCAATTTAACTCTAGAAACCCTTAATTCTCGCCATGATGAGAAAATGGCTCAGTTTACAAAAACCGTACGATCCAAATACCAACCCTAACATAAGAAGCCTCGTCATAGATTTGAAGTATTTTCATGCAAATCATAAGCCCTTTTTAGATGAGTGTGTATTAAATGCTTTCAGTGGTAAATTGGAACATTTTGAACTCTCAGTCCACCATGAATGTGATAAATACAAGTTTCCACTTGATTTTCGTGATGGGCTAGGAGATTCTCTGCAAACAATGTATCTTTCCGGTTGTGTTCTGCTACCTCAGCCTGATTTTTTTGCATTTAGGTCCCTCAAAAAGTTGACCTTAACTTCTATTGTATTTACTGAGAAAAAACTAACAATTTGGAAAGAAGAAGATGAAGAAGAAGAATATGGAGAGGAAGAAAGGTTTGATTATTTGATTAACGGTTGCTCAAATTTGGAAATTTTATCACTCAATTATTGTAGGGTGCGTAAAGTGTTTAGGATAGATGCGCCTTTTTCTCGCCTAAAAGAGGTGAAAATTCATGAAATTTATACTGATGTGGTTCATATAGCTTGTGCCCCAAAACTTGAGAGTTTTGATCTTTACAATGGTGTTGTGCTAATGCGTATAGATTCGCCTCCATGCCTAAAGTTCTTAAGATTAGCATTTGATACTTGTTATGATAGATTGAGATATTCATTAGATGAGATTTCTTCGCAAGCGCCTTATTTGGAGACGCTTGTTCTATACTTTGAAGGCCCAAGGGTTAGTCATTTGAAAATCACTTTTATTTCCTTTTTCTTTAATTAAAAGCCTGAATTCATATTTAATTTTGGGTAGAATATTTTTCTTATGTAACATTCTAAAATACCCTTTTCTTAGTTGTGTTAAGCAAAAAAGAAAATCATAAGACTCAATTAAGCCTTAATCCATGCATGGAACCTCAATTAAGCACTAAATGGCCAAAAATGCAATAAGAAAAAGGTTATAAACCACGACACAGTCCTTAAACCAAGTACATTTGTTACCTTGGCTAAAATTTTTAGATTTCCATTGTTTTTTCTGTCTAGGTTTGGCTTGAATCAGTGCATTGTCCAGCTTCATTTATGAAACTAAAGAGGGTAGTTATTGAAGCTAGAATGCCTAAGATTTGCAACCCGTTTTGGATTGGTTTAATTCTTGAAGCGGCACCATTCTTAGAGACATTTGAAATAAATGTATGCCTATTTTCATTTCATGTATATAGAGATGTCAAATGTCGTTTATTTTTACTTTTTTCATATAAGTAAATTAATGAGTTCCTCTCAATTGTAGATTGAAGAAGACAAATTTCCATCATCTCAATTTCCATCATTTGAGATGCCACGTAAGCAGCCTAAGCTTTTCAATTTCCAACACAAGAATTTAAAAGAATTCAAGATGAAGGGTTTTGAGGGAGGTTCAATGGAGAAGAACCTAGTTCGGTACATAATGACGAGTGCATCAGCCTTAGAAAAAATTGTCTTAAGCAATAATGCTGGTGAATGTGAAGAGTTTAATGTGTCAAAATTTAGTTCTATTTTTTGAGTTTAGGTCTAATGAAGTGTTCGATGCGCTAGAGTGTAGTTCTATTTTTGAGTAAGAAAAGAAGATTTGTTCTTGTGGGGGATAAAAATTTGCTTTCGACATAGTTTTTGTTTTGTTGTGAAATTTAGAGGTTATGCAAGTAGAGTATGTTAAGATTTTTTAACTATGCTATAATGTTTAGATGCTATGCA